>OZ020605.1:9046429-9463680 GCA_963971545.1 Philophylla caesio
AGCGAATACAGAAAAAATTTATCAAATTCGCTCTTCGTTCTTAAATTTTAATAAACCCAGTCCCTCATATGAATCACGCTGCCAACTTTTAAACTTAAAAACTCTTAATAACAGATATGCTCATCTTGCTTGTTCTTTTGTTACCAAGCTCTTGTGTGGTTTAGTTCAATGCCCTAACCTCTTAGAAAGAATAACTTTTAATGTTCCTATGCGTAGTCTACGCAGTGTTCCAGTCTTTTACCTCGGGTTTACAAAATCTAACTATGCAAAGTATGCTCCCTTAATGAGGACTCTTTCGGAACTAAATGATGTTCAAAACTAAGAACCGTCCTTATCTTGTGGAGCAGTACTTACTTCAATTAGTCTTAAGTCATTTTGTCTTATAGTCAGTAAGAATTTATTGTTCAATTGACTGAAATAAATAAATAAATATATTACACCTGGTGCAGCTTATATGGAATTTTTCTTTGTTGGAGTTTCGAGTGCGGGTAGTTATTGAAATATGCCTTTTGATGCTAAAACCAAGTTCAGAAAGTTTCAGGTCAAGTCGTGCCAAAATAAGGTCAAAGTTCAAAAAATTCAAAAAAAAAATCGTAAGTATGGTTTTTAAAGTTTTCATTTCATTTTTTAATTGTTTTGCCGAGGATTTTGCTCTTTTGTTCTAAGAATTCAATAGCAATGCCGAACAACGAAAAATTGTTCACTGCACAAACACCCCCATACACTGTACAAACGCATTGTGCAGTGCTAGACTTGTGCAGTGCACTTGTATCGTCTATGGCCGGCATTACACAAATTGGTCGATTTACTGTCTTCGGCGCCTGTGAGTATTTTCAAAAGTATCGTTTCTAAGTTATTCCGTAGAAAAATAAATCACTGAGACGAGTATTATCATTGTGAAATTTAGTTTGCGGTAAAGAGACCTAGTGCACTCTTAAAAATACAATCATATAATTATTAAGTTAATTATGGTTTCAAGACAAATGTTATCGCCAAAACGGCTTCGATCTGCTGACATTGATTTTTATTGGATAAGGAAATGTGAACCAAAAATTATTGGGTTGAAGTTGCCATCAAAAAATCAAGTGCTAAAGTTCTTTTTTTATAATGTGAGGTATGAAAATAAAACTTAAAGAAAGTGCAGGACTGGTAATAGGTGAAATTTTACCTTTTTGGGAGAGGGCTCGAATCCCAACGCCTGATAAAAGAACATGCATTGCAAAAATCATAAAATTGTACAATGATTGGAGGACACTGCAAAAAAATAGCAAACCTTCATTTCCTAGTCAACGACAAAAGGAAACTGATTTTAAAGACAATTTGGAAAACTTGTTCGATATTGCGCACGTTGACGCTCTCACAATGATATCCTATGAAGAAGACAGAAACTTTTTAATTAAGCAACGTGAGGAAGGGCGTGTGGGCAGCATGACTAATGTTGATCAATGTCTTACAAATAAAGAAGAACGTAAGAACCAAAGATTGGAGAAGGAACAACGACGAAAAGAAAATTATGAAAAAAAGGGTAGCTCTTCAGGTATTTGCCGTGTACTTTGTAACATCATAATGGCCCAATATTTTTTATTTATATTATTTCGTATTTAGAGTTGATGGAAATATTGGATGAACTAGATGACAGTGCAAGTGACGAAGTGGAAGATGAAAGTGCGCAGGTGATGTATGTAGATGATAATGACAATATTGCAAGTTGCTCAAAACAGCCACAGCCGAGGGTACGTGGAAAAAAAAATTCATAGACGATAGAATGTTGTCTTGTCTTGGATGCTGGTAATATTTCGTCCCCATTTGCAATTCGTTTCCTTACTGTAACTGCCTGCGTAAACAGCGCAAGGAATATCGGCGGCGCCAAGGCAAATATATTATTGAGAATTTTAAGGTCAGTTATCTCATTTTCGTTAAATTCTAGAATTTTGATAATTTAAAGATTCCGGAAATATTTGTACTACATTGGGAAGGGAAGCTTCTTCCCACAATTTCGCGTAGAGAGAAGGTAGATCGCTTAGCCATTGTTCTCACAGCTGAAATATTGAAAAATGAATAGCGATTCCGATTATTGAAATGGGAACTGGGGCAATCATATGCCAATCAATTTTCGACTACTTAATCAAAATGAATATGGTGAATTTGTTGGAAATGATATGCTTCGATACAACTTCATCAAATACTGGCCTTCATAATGGTGCTGCAATTCTATTAGAGCAAAAACTATGTACAACGTAGCTTGTTATGGTTACCATGCCGTCACCATATGGCAGAGCTGATATTGAAAGCAGTTTTTAAACAAAATTTTGGAAAAACGAGCGGTCCAGAAGTTGTCATCTTTGAACGTTTTGCACGCGCATGGAATACTTTCAACATCAATGAATTCAGCACTGATATTGTGGATGAACAAGTCTTGAGCGTTATAAGTACCGAAGTGATTGAAGTAAGAAAAAACACATTCTTTGAATATTTAGCGAAGGAACATATTCGACACGACTATAGAGAATTGTTGCAATTTGCATTGGTTTTTCTTGGTAGTCAATGTTCCAATTTTTCGTTTCGTTCACCCGGAGCGACCTCGCATGCCAGATTTATGGCAAAAGCAATATATTCTTTAAATACATATTTATTTGTTCCACAAACAATTTGAAATGCCTTCCAGACAATTAAATCGTATCCGCAAAGTGTACATTTTTCTAGTACAGGGTGACCCAAATAAGACAAGCTGATGTGAAACACAAATAACTTCTTTTTTTTAAACATAATTTATTTTTTCTTTTTGCAGATTATAACTGAACTCTTGGAAATTTAAAGTGAATACGTACAGTCCACAACTATGCATTAAAGTTATCAGTTTTTATTATTCTTCTCAACGATCAATTGCTCTGACGCAGCGAAATTATCGCCGTTTTTTTAACGTTAGATCAGCGCCCACATCTTCCATGATTACAAGTTTAGTTCGCCGTTTTGAGGGACTGGGTTGATTTGCCGACCGTCTAGGAAGAGGTGCTCATCGAAATATTCGTACTGAAGACAACGTGGAAGCTGTGCACCAGAGTGTTGCAAATCATCCATCTGTCTCAACTCGTCGCCGTTCCGGCCAATTGGATATACCCAAAACAACATTGCAGAGAATTTTAAAGTTGAATCTTAAGATGTATCCATACAAAGTTCAAATTGTGCAACATCTTCTACCGCAAGACATCCAACAACGACTACAATACGCTATTCGCTTTACACAATTAGCCACACAAAATTATTTTTTAAATAATGTTTGCATTTAAGTGGTTATGTGAATAAAAAAACTGTAGGTTGTGGGGCTCCGAAAATCCAAGGGCAATACATCAGCATCAGTCACACCCAATCAGATGCACTGTTTGGTGCGGTGTTATGGCCACAAAAATCATCGGCCCATATTTCTTCGAGAATGAGCATGAAACGCCAGAAACGGTCTTCGAGACTTCTAACAGAACAATGATCGACAACTTTTTGCGGCCAATGGTGGAGCAACATCCTAATTTGTGGTTTCAACAAGATGGCGCCACTGCGCATACTGCTAGGCAAACTATAGACATGCTGCGTGAAATTTTTGGTGAACGCATAATTTCAAGAAATTCAGATTTCCCTTGGCCTCCCCGTTCCCCAGATTTAACTGCGGCCGATTTTTTTTATGGGGATATTTAAAAGACAAAGTGTATGTTAACAAACCAAGACACTTGGACAGCTCAAGCAGAATATCGAGCAAAATGGTGGTCATTTGTCTGATGTCATCTTTTACACATATTCACGTTAAATTTCCATAAAATGTATTTAACTTATAAAAATAAATAATTAAAAAAAAACCGTTATTACAAGAGTTACACGTATTTAACATCAGTAGGACTCATTTGAGCCACCCTGTACATATTTACATTCGATACTGGTTCAGATCTGCTTAAGCAGTTGAAGCACCGAATGCAGATTTACTACTTATCAAACAAATAAAGGAGCCATTTATGGTACTTATCCGAAGAAGCAGTTGCTCTTGCTTTTTTTGATACAAATGTGGATGTAGACGTAAAGAGAAATATGGTTTTGGCACTTCATATTAATGATGAAGATGAAAATGGGGAAGAAGTGATTGGATCTTGCCCTAAAACGGTAAATACAAACATTCAAGAACTACAATTGTTCTCCATAAATAATTTGAGTAATTTTGTAAGTACAAAAACAAAACGTTTTTTCATAAGAATGGAAATCGACATGAATTTTCTTCTCACCGATCCCTCAAATTGGAATGAAAGAGAATATTTTTTTAATAGTGCTCAAAAGATAAGGAGTATCACTCTAGTAAATGGCCCTGCCGAGAGAAAAGTCAAGTTAATATCTGACTTCAATCGCTCGTTAACACGCAACGAAGAAGATAAGCAGTACTTGCTACACATTGTGGAAAATTACCGCAAGGATTTTCCATCCTACACTAAATCTTCGCTACTTTTAAATAAATAATTAACTATTACTATTGTGGCCACTGTGGTCGAGTTGGTAGCGGGGCGTGCTATAACTTGATATGCGTCATATACATTTATTGTCTGATCCTGTGTTCTTGATAAGTTATAAAACATTTACAAATATTCAAAAGTTTATAATTTGTCATTATAATTTTTCATAAATATAATTAAGCAAAGAAAAAAAGCTTTTTATTTTTGATTAGAATACAAAAAACTTGATAAATTTTCAGTATTGAATACTTGTAAATGTTTGATAATTTTTCAAGAACACAGAATTGGGTAGTTATTTTTAATAAGGGAACAAAAATTAAGTCGTCGGGACTTTTAAGCCGCGAAAACATCTATTATATCATCTGTTTCAATATCAAATCTATGAGGATCACTTATTATCGCTAAATTGTTCTTCGTGTTGGTTGCTTATAAGTTTTTTCTCGGCTCCAAAAGTTGTCTACATTTTACATTAAATTAAAAAAATTTTATTTTAAGATGTTTTAATTGAAAAATAAATTTAAATAATTGGAGAATAAATAAACTATACAAATGTGTCAATATGTGTTTGTGTCGATAATTGTAAACAGAGTGTATGCAATGCATTTTAATTAAGGCGTTATGAAATAAATTTTCGTGCTGCTATTTAATGAAGAGAGCTCGAAAGCATCTGCTACACTTTAAGGGTTTGAAAAATTTTAAATGTAGAAATGTTTTTTCACCTAAAGCTATCTTCAGTTAAATAGTAGTGCTGCTTCGCCTGGTGTATTTCAATCGGTAAAAAAATGCCGACGTTTTCTTTAAGTTTATCTTTCTTCATAGAGAATGAACGCTTTGCCACGTTGCCAATTTTGTGGCTTTTTTTGAGAACTCTGTGACGATTACATAGGTGTCAGTTTTTACACACTACAATAGTTCAAAATTTCGCACACTCTACAATTTATACGAAAATTCTAAGCGTGTAACGCTTCTTGATGATTTTTCCCGAAGGACTCTTGTGCTAAGCTCTCTAGCTTTTAACGACACTTGTAGTTTATACAATTTATATAGCGCTTACCGGCGCAAGTTAACATCCTCTGTTTCATTGAGCTATAAGCGATAAGTTGCTTACCAAGCAACTAAAATGTTTATATTTCAAAACACTTAGAAATTCTTGGGAAAAGAATTGATTAACATTCAGCTTGCCTGGCTTAGCACTTAAGTGTAATTTAAAACGATCCCTAAGATCGCATAAACAATCTGAACACGCAATGTAAACAAATAAGTTTCTCAATCCGAACATTTAATGTAAACAAATAAGTTACTTTTAAACTAATCATAAGTTGAAGAGCCAGTCTTACGCTAGCATCTGAAGAATAAAGATCTTTTTAAAAAATCAAATTACCCACCAAATAAATTAATTGGCGCCCAACGTGGGGCCACACAAAAATAAAATCCTCATGAAAATAAGTGTTGGAAAAACTGTGTGGTCAATAACAAATAAATAGTATCCTACAAAAAGGAGAAAATAATCGTATAAAAAGAATCCTGCAAGAAGGAGAAATTCATTAAATAAAAGTATCAGTTCAGATTTAAATCATTAAAAAGTATCCCTAACAAAGGAGAAAAATTACAACAAAAACTTTTTAGAAAAATTGTTAAACTATCGTGTGCTGCTGCCGTACATCGAAGAATTACATCTGAAAAATTTTGAAGCTACTGCTGAAGGAAGGCAACAAATCTAAGCTGCAACTGAAGGAAGGACGAGACAAAATCTCAAGGAGCACCAGATAAACAAGTTCGTGAGTCTAAGGCTATTATACTAAGAAAATATAAGAAAATACATCATTAAATTTAAGCTTAAGAATTATTATTTGTAGGAAATGAATACGGAAAATTCTAATATTAAATATATTAAATTAGGAAGTGAAAATAAAAATAAAAGTGTAAACTCACAAAAAGAATACAATTTGAAAAAAATTATAAAACCAATTAAGAATATAAGTTTGAAAGGAAAAAAAGAAAAAGTCGACAAAGAATACCTCATATAAAAAAAAAAAAAAAAAAAAAAAAAAAAAAAAAAAAAAACATTCTTTTTCAAAGTGGACGAATTAATAGGATTGTTTTCTAAAATGACTACTAACAACACAAACAGCGCTACTGCCCCAGACGCAAACTTAATTACGCGACTTATAACCGCGAATAATGTAGGATTATTAACTCAAATCGAGCAATTGAAGGCACAAATTAATATCCTTACAAATACTAATAATGTGACAGAATATACAATACAAACAATTTACGAAGCAATTCCATGTACTGAACCCTTAGACGTAGTTAAATCTATGCCAGAGTTTTCAGGCAATGCAAATTCCTATGTTAGTTGGCGTGAAGCAGCCAATAACACTATAAGTTTATACATAAAAGGAAGTAGGAAATATTTTGCTGCTTTGACAATTTTAAGAAACAAAATTACAAAGGAGGCCAATGATGTATTAACAAACCATGGTACAGTACTTAATTATGATGCCATAATAAGTCGACTAGACTTCGCGTACGCAGACAAAAGACCAGTTCATATTTTAGAACAGGAACTCAGTATCCTGCGGCAAGGACAATTGTCTATAATAGACTTTTATAATAAGGTGAACGCTAAATTGACACTTTTAATCAATAAAATAATTATGACACACGGTAATGATTCGAACATGACTAAAGAACTTAATAAATCAAACCGACGCAATGCTTTGCGTATATTTATAACAGGTTTAAACCAACCTCTTTCAAACATACTGTTCTCGTTGTCACCAGACGATTTACCAAGCGCACTTGCAAAGGCTCAAGAATTAGAGTCAAATAACTTGAGAACACAATTTGCAATTCAATTTGATAGGAATCAAAATGTGAATAGTCAACATTTAAAACGGCAAGATCAAACACAGGTCCCCAAAAACAATCATTTTCATAATAATAATAATTTGAGGTTCCCTCAGAGAAACCATTATCAAAATCAAAACAATGGCTTCTTTAATAATAGATCAAATCAGTTTCCAAAGCCTGAACCGATGGAGGTCGATACATCCATTCAAATGCCTAATTATAGCCGTAATTTCAGGCAAAAAGATAACGTACAGCGTTATGCAAATAATTATAATAACAATTACAGATATGATCAGCGTCAATTCCAAAATAATGCGAAAAAAAGACCCATTGGAAGTGGTCAACATAGTTCTCAACCACAAGTAAAACAACAACGCATAAATAATATAAATGAACAAGCTTTTTTAGACGAAGGCTTGAACTGCCCTACATATTCAGGCAGTATAGAACAACAGGAAGAAACTTAAAAATCCTGATTGACACTGGAGCCACTAGTTGTTATTGTAGGCCCAATGTTTTAGTTAATAGGTTTGAACTAACAATTAAGAAGAGGGTAAAAACTATTAATGGTTTTACCATCATAACTCATTATTATGAGACCCTTATGTTTGATAGATTAGTGAGATTTTATGAGATACAAAATTTAGAAGCTGACTTATTAATAGGCTTCAATTTATTAAAACAAGCAAATATAATTTTGAATTTTAATAAAAAATTATTGATTTATAAAAATGACATCGAGCGTATACATGTTTCCGATTGCAGCGAAAAAGTTGAAAATGAAAATATTTTAAAAAGCTTCAACATGCCAGAAAGCTTACAATGTGAAAACATTTCAGATTTCAGGACTGAAATAAAGGATAATATAAACAGAATTCATTCAAATATAAATACGAATTCTCTTTTTAGAACAGACGTCAAGGCAGAAATTAGAACAATTGTTGAAACTCCTATATGGAGTAAACAATATCCATACCCACTGTCTGTTAATTCGTTTGTTAATAAAGAAGTAAAAAATTTAATGAATGATAATATCATTCGTCCTAGTAGAAGTCCCTACAATTCACCAATTTGGGTAGTGCCAAAAAAAGGCACCAATGAAGATGGGTCACCAAAGTTAAGAATGGTGATTGACTATAAAAAATTAAATGAACAAACAGTGTCAGATCGGTATCCAATTCCCGATACAAATGTTACACTCTCTAATTTGGGAAAATCTAAATATTTTTTCCACGATTGATTTAGAATCCGGATTTCATCAAATAAAAATGAGTGAAGAAGACATTGAAAAAACGGCTTTTTCCGTGAATAATGGAAAATATGAATTCCTAAGAATGCCTTTTGGCTTGAGAAATGCTCCAAGTATTTTTCAAAGGGCGATGGACGATATACTGCGAAATTTTATTGGAAAATTTTGCCACGTCTACATTGACGATATAATTGTTTATTCAAAAACAATTGATGAACACAAAGAACATTTAAATATTATAATCGATACGCTCAAAAATGCGAACATGAAAATATCTTTAGAAAAGTGTAAGTTTTTTGAACAAGAAGTAGAATTTTTAGGTTATATTGTAGGTTACAATATTATTAAAACAGATAAGAAAAAGGTAGAAACTATTTCTAATTTTCCCTTACCAACTACTTTAAGACAACTCCGTAGTTTTCTAGGAATGACAGGTTACTATCGTAAATTTATTAAGGATTACGCCGCAATTACTAAACCACTAACCAAATTTTTATCTGGAGAAAATGGGAAAACTTCCCAACACATGTCGAAGAAAATTCAAATAAAACTTGATGAAGAAGGAATTGTAGCTTGTGAAAGATTGAAAAAATTATAAACAGAACAAATCGAGCTTGTACAGCCAGATTTCGGGAAAAAATTTATTCTTACAACAGATGCTTCTAACAATGCAATAGGCGGTGTTCTTACACAAGAAGGGAAACCGATAACTTTTATCTCTAAAACACTTAATTCGACAGAACAGAACTATGCTACCAATGAAAAAGAGTTGTACGCAATTGTTTGAGCATTAAAAAATTTAAGAAACTACTTGTATGGTGTATCAGATTTAGAAATTCATACAGACCACCAGCCACTCACATTTGCAGTATCCATTCGAAATCCAAATGCGAAAATGAAGAGATGGCACGCATTTATTGAAGAATTTGCCCCAAAAATTGTCTATAAACCAGGAACTTTAAACGTAGTTGCTGATGCTCTCTCAAGACAATACTTGAACAATATTTCTGATGACTCTGAATCTTCATCACTTGATACACAACATTCTGCAAAAAGTCGTGATAACGAAACTATCACAGAAACCAATAAGCCTTTAAATGAATTTAAACAGCAAATTTTGTTATACAAAGCAACATTTACAATTCACGAGCAGATCAAATGTTTTGGTAATACTAGGCATATAATTGAATACGATACAGTTGACAATTTATTAACAATCCTGAAAGAGTTTATTCAACCAAAACTGGTTACAGCCATTCATTGTACTCCAGAAGATTTATATGAAATTAAAAATTCAATTAAAAATACATTTAGTAATAAGTTTTTATATACTAAACTTTTCGTACTAGATATAACAAATAGTGAAGACCAAAGTATAATAATTTCACAAACACATACTAGAGCACATAGGAATTATAAGGAAAATATAAAACAAGTATCTGATATGTATTTTTGGCCAGAAATGAAAAAGAAATTTAAGGAATATGTTCGCAACTGCGAAATATGCAATAGAAATAAATATGATAGACATCCGCAGAAGATACCAATCGGAGAGACTCCAATTCCTAAGAAAGAGGGGGAGCAGGTACACTTGGATATCTTCTTTGCACAAAAATTAAAGTTTTTAACTTGTATTGACTCATATTCAAAATTTTTAGTTATCAAATTAATTGAAGATAAAACAAAGTTAGATGAGAAAGTTTTGGAGATATTACAAAGCTTTCCTGAAGTAAAATCAATTACAATAGACAATGAGCCAGGTTTCACAGCTGAACAATTTAAAACACTAATGCAAAGATTAAATATTAAAATTTATTTTTGCGATCCAAAACACAGCACAACAAATGGACAAGTTGAAAGAGTTCATTCAACTATAATAGAAATAGCTAGATGTTTAAGACAAGAATACCATTTAATTAGCGATTTAGAATCAATGTATAGGGCTGCTCAGCAATATAACAAAACAATACACTCGGTAACAGATAAAAAACCTTTCGAAATCCTTTACAATAAGGTTGCACATGACAACTTACCGTCACTACTTTTAACAGCTCAAACTAATATGTTAAGAAGAAATAACGAAAAGAGACACTTACGAACATTTCAACCGAATGAAGTAATTTATGAAAAGATAATAGGCGAACGAAATAAATTACGTCCTAAATACAAAAAGCAAATAGTTAAGGAAGATTTAGGAAACAAAATAAGTATAAATAAAAATAACAGAATAATCCACAAAGATAATATTAAAACTTAAATACTGACCTTTCAGCAAAATGTTCCTCAAAGTCTTCTTCATGCTCTTCAGCTATACAATAGCCGACATTATGGATTACACACGAGACGAATACATACTAATTGAAAATGGAAACACCGAACTCTACAGGGACTATGGTGACATTTTTCATGTAACGAACTTGACATATTACAAGACATTATTACAGGACGCTCGAAATATTTTAAATCAAGGCTACGTGACAGTCGACGAAAAACATAAAAATCATTATTCAAATAACTTAGGTTTGGCATTAGAAACAGACATTATAGAGACTTTGCTTAACCAACTAACGCTAACTCCCAATAATAATTATCGAACTAAAAGAGGAATAAATGAAATAGGAACACTATGGAAATGGATAGCAGGTTCTCCAGACCACGATGATATGGTTTTGATAACAAATAAGATAAATGAACTAACAGAAAATAATAATAAACAATTTATAACTAACACACAAATATTTCAAACCATAAAGGAATTAACTAATTCCATAAGAAGCTTAGAAGTTACAGCACGGACAGAACTTTATACAGGTCAGATTAACAAATTAGTTATTACAGAACTACAAAACATGATTCAAACAATAACACTAGCCAAAGTAAACATATTAAATACGGCAATTCTAAATTTAAATGATATCAAAGAAATCACTAATCATGAACACGAAAAGATTACTTTGACAGACTTGATGGATGTTTCAAAATTTAAAATACTACAAAATAAAGATGTTATTGTTATACATATTAAATATCCAATAATTGATAAAAATTGTAAACTCTATGAAACTAGAGCAATAAGTAAAGATGATGGCAAATTGTTCATTGATAATGAAATTGTAAAATGTAACGAAAGTTACGTTAATGTTGAAAATTGTAAATTAGAATTAAGCAGTACATTTTGTAAACTATCTTTGGAAAATTCTTGCTTATCAGATATATTAAATAATCGAAAGGGAAAATGCATAAAAATTAAAGAAAGAAACAAGAATATTGAAATAATTAAAGATGGCGCAATATTAATAACAGGCAACCATACAGTGAACAATTATTCCACAAATGGAGTTTACTTAGTCACATTTGAAAATGAAACTGTAATTGACAATGTTAAATATGAAAACCCAACTGCAATAATTTTAAACTATCTAAAAACGAACCATCTGATAAATTATGAAATTGTAAAATATTTGGAAACAGAAAATGAAGATTTAAAATTTGAGAACATTAATATTATAAATAAAGTAAAAAACGAATTTCTAAATAATCCTGTAACTTATTCCATTACCACATTGCTCACAATAATAATTATATTATATATCACACACAAATTAATTATGGTAATAATTCAACGCCGAAACGAAAGTATTAACAAAAGAAATGAAATAATGTTTACAGAATTAAATAATACAATTAAAGGCCTCACAACTCAGTTCCAAGAAACGGGACGTTTCTATTAAGAAAGAGGGGACTTAACATCCTCTGTTTCATTGAGCTATAAGCGATAAGTTGCTTACCAAGCAACTAAAATGTTTATATTTCAAAACACTTAGAAATTCTTGGGAAAAGAATTGATTAACATTCAGCTTGCCTGGCTTAGCACTTAAGTGTAATTTAAAACGATCCCTAAGATCGCATAAACAATCTGAACACGCAATGTAAACAAATAAGTTTCTCAATCCGAACATTTAATGTAAACAAATAAGTTACTTTTAAACTAATCATAAGTTGAAGAGCCAGTCTTACGCTAGCATCTGAAGAATAAAGATCTTTTTAAAAAATCAAATTACCCACCAAATAAATTAATTCGCACACTGGTCTGAAAATCGAATCTAGCTGGCCAAAAGTCGAAAAACTCAAGTCATTAAAAAATTTTTTTTTGATTTTTTCATGTACATATGTGTAGCTAGACTGTTTTTTCATGGAAAATGTTGGCACAACTTTATTAATGTTCTAACCTGCGGAGACTTAGGTACAGCTGATTTAGCCGTCAAAATTGTATCTGCAATTGAATGCAACTAGTTACCTGACGAATCGTCATATTTTAACAATTTTTATATGAATTTGGTAGTCCATTTTGCACACTTTACGAAAGCTTACAGCACATTATTCTATCTTCAATGTTTACATAGGAGAATCGCCAACAAAGATTAGTGTATTCTCTACTTTTACATTCTGAATTTCAAAATGGCGTAACTGAAAAGTTTCGACTTGTTTCGACCTACTATTTTAAAAAAAGTGTTTATTAGGATTTATATTTTCATAAAATATTTTTGGTTTTTGCCACTTTTTGCCACTTTTCGACTTATTTGCGTTTAAAGCAAGCGAAGCGACGCGTCAGTTTAAATCAAATTAAAAAAATTAATTATATTTCCATTACGTGATGCGTGTTATATTATATAAAAGTTGGTGTTGTGCATTCGAAAGATTATTTTAACGACGACAGGTGAAGAGGAAAGTACTTTTTGTAACTTTTGCATGTTTGTAAATTCATTCGTAACATTATGTAGTACTATGGCGCACACTACAACGGAATTGATATTGAAAAATCGTGATTTGTATGGTTCTCTGAAAGCTGCCTCTATTTAAATCTCGGTTTGCTCGGAATCATCCAAACAATGCGCTCTTTGTTATGTAAAAAATTAGCAAAAAAAATGGAATAAAATGTTCGCTCACAATTAATTCCTATCATTATTACTATTTTATTTAAGATATATTGTTCCTGAATTATATCCCATATCTATAACCTCAGGTCGTTATATATTAACCAAAATTTACATCAAAATATTTTTGAACTTCTCTGTCATGCCATATTGAGTTGAACTTTCGAATTTTTAAATTTGAGTATTTTGTACGTAATAAGCGACTTCAAAGGCCCATAAAATGTTATTATTATCACATGTCTTTAAAAATTTCCTGAAAATATGTCGCCATTTTAGATCAGTCATTTAGAATTGTGAAATTTCGATATTGAATTCGTAATCAGCGACCCCAAAAACCCATTGAAAAATATTATAAACAATCATCATCAAAAATTTTATGAAAATTGTCGCCATTTTGAATACGCCATATTGGATTTTGCAATTTTCATATTGGATTTCATATTGGATTTGAAATCAGCGACCCCAAAAACCCTTTGAATAATATTAAGAACAATGTTAGTAAAATTTTTTTTTGAAATTGTTAGCCATTTTGGATCCGCCATTTTGAGTTTTGAAATTTGGATAACGGATTCGTAATCAGCGACGCCGAAAACCCCTAAAATGATGTCCTAGATGATTAAAAATCGAGAAGCCGACTTTTGGCCAGCTAGATTCAACTTTCAGAACACTGTGCGGCGCTTGCAGTTTAAAAATTTTTATAGCGCTTATCGGCGCTTTCAGTTTCACGAAAGACACTAGTTTTAGTTCGAAGTGTTTGACGACGCTTAAATTTTTTTTAATTTTTGTAGAGCGCTTGTTTATTAAGCTTTGATTTTACATGAAATACATGAATTTAAGTTTAATTATAAGACTAATTTGGTGTTGCGCGTCTAGCCGTTCGGTTTAATGTCCTTCGATCAACTGTCGTATGTCATTTTATTTATTAACCGTCATAGCGTCTTTGTCTTTCCGATACAGAGTTGCACATTTTTGTATGTTCGTCCACTACGTGTTCTGTTTTCTGTTCCCACATGTATGTATGTATGTATGTACATCAGATAAATTTTATGATTTTATTAACGAACTAAAGCAATTGGCTCAAAAAATTATAAAATTTGCTTGCGTACTATCGAATCAGTTCATTTTATAATGGTTATTGGGTGAAAGTGATTTGGTTAGATTTGAAAAACAACACATTTGAACTGGCGCAGGAAATTTCAGCTATTGAATGGAATAATTGAGAACTGGTGCAGTGTACGAATTGGCTTTTTTTGTAAGACCGGTTTTCGAATTATTCGAAAAATGGCAATTTGAAAAAAATCGGTTCTTAATTTTTAAATCAAGAAAAAACCGAGTAACCGGTTCTTGTTTCTAGCAAAAAAAAAGCTACATAAATGTGCATACATGTTACTAAATGCTATTATTTCTATGAATGAAATCTTTGGAGAATTAAATGTACTCACAATTTTAGAGCAGTTGGCATTAATTGGTCTCAAAATAAAGCCTCTAGTCTCATTATATAGTCTCTCAATTATGACCAGGTGACAAAAATTTAGGCAAAACACAATAAATGAAAACGGAAAAGAGTGGAGAGGAAATAATCTGCAACTCATACATGGTCTCAAATTTTAAAACTTCAGATTATACAAAATTGCTTAAATTCTCATTGAGCGAGCTAGAAGGACTTGTTGTCAAAAACGGCGTTGAACAATTTTTCAAGGTTTTCCCGTCCTCTTATGAAATTTGTCTAATTATATAAAATCTTTTAAAATATATTTGCTGCGTTCTTTCTACAAATTATTTGAATGTCGAATAAGTCTTATCTTATTGATAACCACTTTGTGGTTGCTGTTTTAATAAACATATATCGGATATAAAATTAGTCGATGTGTTGCCATATTTCTATCAAAGGCGTTATCTTCACAACTACAAAAAAAAAACCGGTTTTGGAGATTAAAAAAACCGATTTATTCGATATTCGAAAAATTCAGATTTCAAAAAAACCGTGCAATAATTTTCGAAAAAACCGTAGAAAACCGGTTTGAAAAAACTGAGTCAAACACCCTAGTTACTACTGTAAAGAAATGCGACTCACACAAGCTAATTCTGAATAGAAACTTCCGGGGAATTTTTTCTCCTTTTCGCATTTTAAAACAATGGGAGAAGGGAACAAATTGGCCGAAAGTTTTTAATTCAGAATAGGGCTGCTGAACAAACGAAAGGAATATAGGCGTGTTCTGCATTTCGAAATGACACCGTTTCGTTTGTTGAACAGCCCTGCAAGAAAGTGATGACTAAGGTCATGTTAAATATTTATGTAATAAGCACACTAAATTAAATATTAAGTTTATCTGCTGCTGGCAATGCGACAAACCCTCTTTAGGACAATGTTAATATCATATACATATGTATTCTAAACGCTGTTTACCATGGAAACGGAAACGGGTTGCTTTCGTTTTTGTACGTCATATGCAAATCTTCAAGTCTTAAAGTTCCCACTGGGAAAATGTTGTTATTGGTGAGATTGAGTTTATTTTGGTGATTTTAAACAGAGCGACAAGTTTTCGACTTCTTATGGGTCGAAATTGGTTTCCTGTTCTGATGCTGAGAAGGCGGGATATATTAAATAATAATCAAGATTGCCTAAGAGTTGAGAAAGAACAATTTTCAATTGATATTTATCAAGAAAATATTATTCTCGAAGAAAAGCACTTCAAGAATTAAGGGTTTGAGAAAGATATAATATTAAAACATGATCACTACCCGATTTTTGCGTAAGCGTATATCCTCTTCCCCTTGGTAAGAGGAAAAAATTTAAGATTAATTGGATAGGTTCTGTGATGATGATTTTCTCCTTAGCATGCAGCTACAAGACGAATGCATACGAACAATTATAAATAATATAAGAGCGAACAACAAAGTCGAAGATAAAGAGTATGTACTACAACACGGTAGACTGTTACGAAAAATTGACGATAAACTTTTATGGGTTGTACCGCGAGCATTACGACATAGAGTTGTACAAGATTGTCATACGCAAGCAGGACACATGGGTGTCGAAAAAACGTTAGAACGATTGAAATCTTATATGTGGTTTCCACGAATGCGCAACTTCGCGAAACAATTCATTTCATCTTGTATGGATTGTGCGTATTATAAACGTAAAGGTGGTAAAACCGAAATACAGTATCACTACGACGACATCGAACCGATTCCATTTAGAACTGTTCACATGGATCATTTGGGCCCGTTTCCGAAAAGCTCAAAAGGAAAAGAACATCTTTTGGTTATCGTGGATTCGTTCACTAAATTCACAATGTTATATCCCGTTAAAAATACATCAACGAAGTATGTCATCGATGCGTTAAAAGAAGCAAGTAGTTACGTTGGTATGCCATTACGTATCGTAACGGACAGAGGTTCAGCATTTACGTCTCGCGAATTTGAAAAGTATTGTTTTGAAAATGACATAAAACACATTCTTACAGCAGTTCGAACACCGAGAGCCAATGGTCACGCTGAAAGAACAAATCGCACAATTTTGTCTATGTTATTGCCGATGAATTCTGTTGATAAGAAATGGGACGAAAACATACGCTGTGTACAATGGTGCATAAATACGATGAAGAACAGTACCACTTGTTGCACACCACACGAACTTTTGTACGGTTACAAACCACGCGATATTCTACGTAATAGAATTATTCTAAGTCTACAAGCAAATGACGAAGCATTAGATGACGACCAATTAACAAATCTTCGTGAAACAGCAGCCAAGCGAATAAATGAAAAACGAGCAGCAGCAAAATATCGTTTTGACGCTAAACACGCAAGTCCAAAAATTTTTCAAGAAGGCGATTTAGTCTTAGCTGAAAATGAACCACCGAGCACAGGTACGTCGAGAAAACTTGAACCACGGTTTAAAGGACCGTTTGTTATCACCAAAGTCCTTGAACACGAAAGCATTATTCTTCTGTTTACTCAATTGACAAGTTAAAACGCTGGTGTCAGTTACCTGAAGACGACGACGAAGCAGACATTGTCAACAACAACGATTTGAGCGAGGTCGCTCAAGCTGATCAGGAAAGGCCGACTGTAAACGACGAATAAATATACGTTATAACATTTAAGTATAAGCATCACCTTATGCCGGCACAATAAAGCAACCAACACGAAGAGGCAGCCATTGTCATCGTTCCCGACAATTGTCGAGCAACGTCGGTTGAGTAAGTTAGATCGTCCAGTCCGTCGGAATTAAATAAACGTTTAAACTTAAAATATATTAATTGAATTATTATTTTTTACTTAATTTGTTATTTCTTAAATATTATCAAACCAATACACCAAAATAAACAATGAAAGGGATTATTCATCCTGACTAAAGTGTTTTCATTAAAACGGAATAACGACCACCCGAATATCCCCCTTTCAGTATGTATATTAGACCTGGCGCAGCTTATATATAATTTTTCTTTGTTGGAGTTTCGAGTGCGGGTAGTTTTTGAAATATCCCTTTGGATGCTAAAACCAAGTTCAGAAAGTTTCAGGTCACGTCGTGCCAAGGATTTTGCTCGTTTGTTCTAAGGATTCAACAGCAATGCCGAACAACGAATAATTGTTCACTGCACAAACACCCCCATACACTGTACAAACGCATTGTGCAGTGCTAGAGTTGTGCAGTGCACTTGTATCGTCTATTGCCGGCATTACACAAATTGCTCGATTTACTGTCTTCGGCGCCTGTGAGTATTTTCAAAAGTACCGTTTCTAAGTTATTCCGCAGCAAAAAAAAATCACTGAGACGAGTATTATCATTGTGAAATTTAGTTTGCGGTAAAGAGACCTAGTGTGCTCTTAAAAATACAATAATATAATTATTAAGTTAATTATGGTTTCAAGACAAATGTTATCGCCAAAACGGCTTCGATCTGCTGACATTGATATTTATTTGAACCAAAAATTATTGGGTTGAAGTTGCTATAGTTCTTTTTGTATAATGTGAGATATGAAAATAAAATAGTTAAAGAAAGTGCAGGACTGGTAATAGATGAAATTTTACCTTTTTGGGAGAGGGCTCGAATCCCAACGCCTGATAAAAGAACATACATTGCAAAAATCATAAAATTGTACAATGATTGGAGGACACTGCAAAAAAATAGCAAATCTTCATTTCCTAGTCAACGACAAAAGGAAACTGGTTTTAAAGACAATTTGGAAAACTTGTTCGATATTGCGCACGTTGACGCTCTCATAATGATATCCTATGAAGAGTATAGAAACTTTTTAATTAAGCAACGTGAGGAAGGGCGTGTGGGCAGCATGACTAGTGTTGATCAATGTCTTACAAATAAAGAAGAACGTAAGAACCAAAGATTGGAGAAGGAACAACGACGAAAAGAAAATTATGAAAAAAAGGGTAGCTCTTCAGGTATTTGCAGTGTACTTTGTAGCATCATAAAGGTCTAATATTTTTTATTTATATTATTTCGTATTTAGAGTTGATGGAAATATTGGATGAACTAGGTGACAGTGAAAGTGACGAAGTAGAAGATAAAAGTGCGCAGGTGATGTATGTAGATGATAATGACAATATTGCAAGTTGCTCAAAATAGCCAGTGAGGCTACGTGGAAAAAAAAATTCATAGACGATAGAATGTTGTCTTGTCTTGGATGCTGGTAATATTTCGTCCCCATTTGCAATTCGTTTCCTTACTGCAACTGCCTGCGTAAACAGCGCAAGGAATATCGGCGGCGCCAAGGCAAATATATTATTGAGAATTTTAAGGTCAGTTATCTCATTTTCGTTAAATTCTAGAATTTTGATAATTTAGAGATTCCGTATATATTTGTACTACATTGGGATGGGAAGCTTCTTCCCACAATTTCGGGTAGAGAGAAGGTAGATCGCTTAGCCATTGTTCTCACAGCTGAAAATATTGAAAAATGAATAGCGATTCCGATTATTGAAATGGGAACTGGGGCAACCATATGCCAATCAATTTTCGACTACTTAACCAAAATGAATATGGTGAATTTGTTGGAAATGATATGCTTCGATACAACTTCATCAAATACTGGCCTTCATAATGGTGCTGCAATTCTATTAGAGCAAAAACTATGTACAACGTAGCTTGTTATGGTTACCATGCCGTCACCATATTACAGAGCTGATATTGAAAGCAGTTTTTGAACAAAATTTTGGAAAAACGAGCGGTCCAGAAGTTGTCATCTTTGAACGTTTTGCACGTGTATGGAATACTTTCAACATCAATGAATTTAGCACTGATATTGTGGATGAACAGGTCTTGAGCGTTATAAGTACCGAAGTGATTGAAGTAAGAAGAAACACATTATTTGAATATTTAGCGAAGGAACATATTCGACACGACTATAGAGAATTGTTGCAACTTGCATTGGTTTTTCTTGATAGTCAATGTTCCAATTTTTCGTTTCGTTCACCCGGAGCGACCTCGCATGCCAGATTTATGGCGAAAGCAATATATTCTTTAAATATATATTTATTTGTTCCACAAACAATTTGAAATGCCTTCCAGACAATTAAATCGTATCCGCAAAGTGTACATTTTTCTAGTACAGGGTGACCCAAATAAGACCAGCTGATGTGAAACACAAATAACTTTTTTATTTTTTAACATAATTTATTTTTTCTTTTTGCAGATTATAACTGAACTCTTGGAAATTTAAAATGAATACGTACAGTCCACAACAACGCATCAAAGTTATCAGTTTTTATTATTCTTCTAAACGATCAATTGCTCTGACGCAGCGAAATTATCGGCGTTTTTTAACGTAAGATCAGTGCCCACATCTTCCATGATTACAAGTTTAGTTCGCCGTTTTGAGGAACTGGGTTCAGTTGCCGACCGTCCAGGAAGAGGTGCTCATCGAAATATTGGTACTGAAGACAACGTGGAAGCTGTGAAGCAGAGTGTTGCAAATGATCCATCTGTCTCAACTCGTCGCCGTTCCGGCCAATTGGGTAAAGCCAGAACAACATTACAGAGAATTTTAAAGTTGAATCTTAAGATGTATCCATACAAAGTTCAAATCGTGCAACATCTTCTACCGCAAGACATCCAACAACGACTACAATACGCTATTCGCTTTACACAATTAGCCACACAAAATTATTTTTTAAATAATGTTTGCATTTAAGTGGTTATGTGAATAAACAAACTGTAGGTTGTGGGGCACCGAAAATCCAAGGGCAATACATCAGCATCAGTGTTATAGCCACAAAAATCATCGGCCCATATTTCTTTGAGAATAAGGATGAAACGCCAGAAACGGTCTCCGAGGCTTCTTACAGAACAATGATCGACTACTTTTTGCGGCCAATGGTGGAGCAACATCCTAATTTGTGGTTTCAACAAGATGGCGCCACTGCGCATACTGCTAGGCAAACTATAGACATGCTTCGTGAAATTTTTGGTGAACGCATAATTTCAAGAAATTTAGATTTCCCTTGGCCTCCTCGTTCACCAGATTTAACTGCGCCCGATTCTTTATTATGGGGATATTTAAAAGACATAGTGTATGTTAACAAACCACAGACACTTGGACAGCTCAAGCAGAATATCGAGCCAAATGGTGGTCATTTGTCTGATTTCATATTTCACACATAGTCACGTTAAATTTCTATAAAATGTAGATATTTAACTTATATAAATAAATAATTAAAAAAAAACCGTTATTACAAGAGTTACACGTATTTAACATCACTAGGTCTCATTTGAGCCACCCTGTACATATTTACATTCCATACTGGTTCAGATCTGCTTAAGCAGTTGAAGCACCGAATGCAGATTTACTACTTATCAAACAAATAAAGGAGCCATTTATGGTACTTATCCGAAGAAGCAGTTGCTCTTGCTTTTTTTGATACAAATGTGGATGTAGACATAAAGAGAAATATGGTTTTGGCACTTCATATTAATGATGAAGTTGAAAATGGGGAAGAAGTGATTGGATCTTGCACTAAAACGGTAAATGCAAACATTCAAGAACTACAATTGTTCTCCATAAAGGATTTGAGTAATTTTGTAAGTACAAGAACAAAACGTTTTTTCATAAAATTGGAAATCGACATGAATTTTCTTCTCACCGATCCCTCAAATTGGAATGAAAGAGAATATTTTTTTAATAGTGCTCAAAAGATAAGGAGTATCACTCTAGTAAATGGCCCTGCCGAGAGAAAAGTCAAGTTAATATCTGACTTCAATCGCTCGTTAACACGCAACGAAGAAGATAAGCAGTACTTGCTACACATTGTGGAAAATTACCGCAAGGATTTTCCATCCTACACTAAATCTTCGCTACTTTTAAATAAATAATTAACTATTACTATTGTGGCCACTGTGGTCGAGTTGGTAGCGGGGCGTGCTATAACTTGATATGCGTCATATACATTTATTGTCTGATCCTGTGTTCTTGATAAGTTATAAAACATTTACAAATATTCAAAAGTTTATAATTTGTCAATATAATTTTTCATAAATATAATTAAGCAAAGAAAAAAAGCTTTTTATTTTTGATTAGAATACAAAAAACTTGATAAATTTTCAGTATTGAATACTTGTAAATGTTTGATAATTTATCAAGAACACAGAATTGGGCAGTTATTTTTAATAAGGGAACAAAAATTAAGTCGTCGGGACTTTTAAGCTGCGAAATCATCTATTATATCATCTGTTTCAATATCAAATCTATGAGTAGCACTTATTATCGCTAAATCGTTCTTCTCTCGTCGTATGTATATCGCAAAAAAGTTTTTAATTTTTTCCGATCCAAACTTCTATTGCAGATATTGGTTGCTTATAAGTTTTTTCTCGGCTCCAAATGTTGTCTACATTTTACATTAAATTTAAAAATTTTTATTTTAAGATGTTTTAATTGAAAAATAATTTTAAATAATTGGAGAATAAATAAACTATACAAATGTGTCAATATGTGTTTGTGTTGATAATTGTAAACAGAGTGTATGCAATGCATTTTAATTAAGGCGTTATGAAATAAATTTTCGTGCTGCTATTTAATGAAGAGAGCTCAAAAGAATTTGAAATGTCAATTGAAGAGTTGCTACGATAGAAAACAGTGGAGTTTAGGCAGTTCTCTCTGTTTACAAGTTTTGTCGTTTTAAATGAACTTTTGTCAGAAGAACTTTTTTATCACTTAATTTATTGCACTTGACAGATCTAGTTTAAAACTTTGGTTGACTATATACTTTTACAGCTTATGACTTTAAAAACTACAATAAAACTCTTAAAATAACTATTAAAAAGCACAGCATATTACCGCACAAATAACATCCTTTCAAAAGCGTCTGTAACACTTTTATATATGTATATATAATTTTGGCGCGTTCACTATATAGTGGTGTGCGTCTTTTATATTATACCACAAATGAAGGGACCTAAAGTTTTGTGCCGACTTCGAACGGCAGATGTATATAATGAGAAGCTTTTTCAGAAATACCCTCGAAGGTTTGCCATTGCCTGTCGAGGGGTGACCGCTATTGGAAAAAACCTTTTCTATGATTATGATTTTGCTTGCCCTGACTGAGGTTCGAAGCTCGAACTCACCGGCATATCGAGTTATAGCACGCTCCGCTACCAAGTCGACCACAGCGGTAACACTTTTAGGGGTTTGAAAATTTTTTAATGTAGAAATGTTTTTTCACCTAAAGCTATCTTCAGTTAAATAGTTGTGCTGCTTCGCCTGGTGTTTTTCAATCGGTAAAAAAATGCCGATGTTTTCTTTAAGTTAATCCTTCTTCATAGAGAATGAACGCTTTGCCACGTTGCCAATTTTGTGGCTTCCTTTGAGAACTCTGTGACGATTACACTTTGTGCAAGTGTACAGTTTTTACACACTACAATACATACATAGTTCAAAATTTCGCACACTCTACAATTTATACGAAAATTATAAGCGTGTAACGCTTCTTGATGATTTTTCCCGAAGGACTCTTGTGCTAAGCTCTCTAGCTTTTAACGACACTTGTAGTTTATAAAATTTATATAGCGCTTACCGGCGCTTGCAGTTTAAAAATGTTTATAGCGCTTATCGGCGCTTTCAGTTTCACGAAAGACACTAGTTTGAGTTCGAAGTGTTTGACGGCGCTTACATTTTTTTTAATTTTTGCTTAATTTTAGCGTTTGACGACGCTTAACATTTCTAAATTTCTATAGCGCTTGCAACTTCACAAACACTAGGCTTAATATAAAGCGTTTGACGACGCTTAACATTTTTTAAATTTCTATAGCGCTTGCAACTTCACAAACACTCGGCTTAATTTAAAGCGTTTGCCGACGCTTAAAATTTCTTAGGTTGTATAGCGTTTGCAACTTCACGCAATTCGCACGATATTGTTTCTGAGCGTTTAGCGACGCTTAAATATGTTAAATTTGTATAACGTTTGCGGGCGGTTGCAACTTCACGCACTAAACACGGTTATTAGTCTTTGATCCCGGTTGAGCCCCCAAATATTTGTAGGTTTATTAAATTAAAATGTTTATTAAGCTTTGATTTTACATGAAATACATTAATTTAAGTTTAATTATAAGACTAATTTGGTGTTGCGCGTCTAGCCGTTCGGTTAGCTGTCCTTCGATCAACTGTCTTATGTCATTTTATTTATTAACCGTCATAGCATCTTTGTCTTTCCGATACGGTTTGCAGAGTTGCACATTTTTGTATGTTCGTCCACTACGAGTTCTGTTTTCTGTTCCCACATGTATGTATGTATGTATGTACATCAGATAAATTTTATGATTTTATTAACGAACTAAAGCAATTGACTCAAAAAATTATAAAATTTGCTTGCGTACTATCGAATCAGTTCATTTTATAATTTGAACTAGCGCAGGAAATTTCAGCAATTGAATGGAATAATTGAGAACTGGTGCAGTGTACGAATTGGCTTTTTTTGTAAGACCGGTTTTCGAATTATTCGAAAAATGGCAATTTGAAAAAAACCGGTTCTTAGTTTTTAAATCAAGAAAAAACCGAGTAACCGGTTCTTGTTTCTAGTAAAAAAAAAGCTACATAAATGTGCATACATGTTACTAAATGCTATTATTTCTATGAATGAAATCTTTGGAGAATTAAATGTACTCACAATTTTAGAGCAGTTGGCATTAATTGGTCTCAAAATAAAGCCTCTAGTCTCATTATAAAGTCTCTCAATTATGACCAGGTGACAAAAATTTAGGTAAAACACAAAAAGTGAAAACGGAAAAGCGTGGAGAGGAAATAATCTGCAACTCATACATGGTCTCAAATTTTAAAACTTAAGATTATACAAAATTGCTTAAATTCTCATTGAGCGAGCTAGAAGGACTTGTTGTCAAAAACGGCGTTGAACAATTTTTCTAGGTTTTCCCAGTCCTCTTATGAAATTTGTCTAATTATATCAAATCTTTTAAAATATATTTGATGCGTTCTTTCTACAAATTATTTGAATGTCGAATAAGTCTTATCTTATTGATAACCACTTTGTGGTTGCTGTTTTAATAAAAATATATCGGATATAAAATTAGTCGATTTGTTGTGTTGCCATATTTCTATCAAAGGCGTTATCTTCACAACTACAAAAAAACCGGTTTTGGAGATTAAAAAAACCGATTTATTCGATATTCGAAAAATTCAGATTTCAAAAAAAACGTGCAATAATTTACGGAAAAACCGTAGAAAACCGGTTTGATAAAACTGGGTCAAACACACTTGTTACTACTGTAAAAAAATGCGACACGTACAAGCCTATTCTGAATAGAAACTCCCTGGGAATTTTTCTCCTTTTCGGCTTTTAAAACAATGGGAGAAGGGAACAAATTGGCCGAAAGTTTTTAATTCAGAATAGGGCTGCTGAACAAACGAAAGGAATATAGGCGTGTTCTGCATTTCGAAATGACACCGTTTCGTTTGTTGAACAGCCCTGCAAGAAAGTGATGACTAAGGTCATGTTAAATATTTATGTAATAAGCACACTAAATTAAATATTAAGTTTATCTGCTGCTGGCAATGCAACAAACCCCCTTTAGGACAATGTTAATATCATATATTCTAAACGCTGTTTACCATGGAAACGAAAACGGGTTGCTTTCGTTTTTGTACATATGTCATATGCAAATCTTCAAGTCTTAAAGTTCCCCCTGGGGAAATGTTGTTATTGGTGAGATTGAGTTAGTTTTGGTGATTTTAAACAGAGCGACAAGTTTTCGACTGCTTATGGGCCGAAATTGGTTTCCTGTTCTGATGCTGAGAAGGCGGGATATATTAAATAATAATCAAGATTGCCTAAGAGTTGAGAAAGAACAATTTTCAATTGATATTTGTCAAGAAAATATTATTCTCGAAGAAAAGCACTTCAAGAATTAGGGGTTTGAGAAAGATATAATATAAAAACATGATCACTACCCGATTTTTGCGAAAGCGTATATCCTCTTCTCCTTGGTAAGAGGAAAAAATTTAAGATGAATTGGATAGGTTCTGTGAACAGGAGTGTTAGTGCCATCAAATGGGTGTAAATAGGCGACTCCCGTCGTAATTGTTAATATTGCAGAAAAACTATCAATAGGTTAGTTGAAATCGAGCGTTTCGTGAAAACACTCGCGAATATAGCAGTGTAAAAGTTTAACAAGACTTTAGGTTCAAGTATGTATATATGTATGTATGTATATTAGACCTGGCGCAGCTCATATGGCATTTTTCTTTGTTGGAGTTTCGAGTGCGGGTAGTTATTGAAATATGCCTTTTGATGCTAAAACCAAGTTCAGAAAGTTTCAGGTCAAGTCGTGCCAAAATAAGACCAAGGTTCAAAAAATTAAAAAAAAATCGTAAGTATGGTTTTTAAATTTTTAATTTTTTAATTGTTTTGCCGTGGATTTTGCTCGTTTGTTCTAAGAATTCAATAGCAATGCCGAACAACGAAAAATTATACACTGCACAAACACCCCCATACACTGTACAAACGCACTGCGCAGTGCTAGACTTGTGCAGTGAACTTGTATTGTATATGGCCGGCATTACACAAATTGCTGGATTTACTGTCTTCGGCGCCTGTGAGTATTTTCAAAAGTACCGTTTCTAAGTTATTCCGTAGCAAAAATAAATCACTGAGACGAGTATTATCATTGTGAAATTTAGTTTGCGGTAGAGAGACCTAGTGCGCTCTTAAAAATACAATAATACAATTATTAGTTAATTATGGTTTCAAGACAAATGTTATCGCCAAAACGGCTTCGATCTGCTGACATTGATTTTTATTTGATAAGGAAATGTGAACCAAAAATTATTGGGTTGAAGTTGCCATCAAAAAATCAAGTGCTAAAGTTCTTTTTTTATAATGTGAGGTATGAAAATAAAACTGTTAAAGAAAGTGCAGGGCTGGTAATAGATGAAATTTTACCTTTTTGGGAGAGGGCTCGAATCCCAACGCCTGATAAAAGAACATACATTGCAAAAATCATAAAATTGTACAATGATTGGAGGACACTGCCAAAAAATAGCAAATCTTCATTTCCTAGTCAAACTATGTACAACGTGGCTTGTTATGGTTACCATGCCGTCACCATATGGCAGAGCTGATATTGAAAGCAGTTTTTGAACAAAATTTTGGAAAAACGAGCGGTCCAGAAGTTGTCATCTTTGAACGTTTTGCACGTGTATGGAATACTTTCAACATCAATGAATTCAGCACTGATATTGTGGATGAGCAGGTCTTGAGCGTTATAAGTACCGAAGTGATTGAAGTAAGAAAAAACACATTCTTTGAATATTTAGCGAAGGAACATATTCGACACGACTATAGAGAATTGTTGCAACTTGCATTGGTTTTTCTTGGTAGTCAATGTTCCAATTTTTCGTTTCGTTCACCCGGAGCGACCTCGCATGCCAGATTTATGGCAAAAGCAATATATTCCTTAAAAATTTATTTGTTCCACAAACAATTTGAAATGCCTTCCAGACAATTAAATCGTATCCGCAAAGTGTACATTTTTCTAGTACATGGTGACCCAAATAAGACCAGCTGATGTGAAACACAAATAACTTTTTTATTTTTTAACATAATTTATTTTTTATTTTTGAAGATTATAACTGAACTCTTGGAAATTTAAAATGAATACGTACAGTCCACAACAACGCATCAAAGTTATCAGTTTTTATTATTCTTCTAAACGATCAATTGCTCTGACGCAGCGAAATTATCGCCGTTTTTTAACGTAAGATCAGTGCCCACATCTTCCATGATTACAAGTTTAGTTCGCCGTTTTGAGGAACTGGGTTCAGTTGCCGACCGTCCAGGAAGAGGTGCTCATCGAAATATTGGTACTGAAGACAACGTGGAAGCTGTGAAGCAGAGTGTTGCAAATGATCCATCTGTCTCAACTCGTCGCCGTTCCGGCCAATTGGGTAAAGCCAGAACAACATTACAGAGAATTTTAAAGTTGAATCTTAAGATGTATCCATACAAAGTTCAAATCGTGCAACATCTTCTACCGCAAGACATCCAACAACGACTACAATACGCTATTCGCTTTACACAATTAGCCACACAAAATTATTTTTTAAATAATGTTTGCATTTAAGTGGTTAT
The DNA here is from genome assembly GCA_963971545.1 of Philophylla caesio. Lineage (NCBI taxonomy): Eukaryota > Metazoa > Arthropoda > Insecta > Diptera > Tephritidae > Philophylla > Philophylla caesio. Next base: position 9,074,549 of record OZ020605.1, read on the forward strand.
GTGAATAAAAAAACTGTAGGTTGTGGGGCTCCGAAAATCCAAGGGCAATACATCAGCATCAGTCACACCCAATCAGATGCACTGTTTGGTGCGGTGTTATGGCCACAAAAATCATCGGCCCATATTTCTTCGAGAATGAGCATGAAACGCCAGAAACGGTCTTCGAGACTTCTAACAGAACAATGATCGACAACTTTTTGCGGCCAATGGTGGAGCAACATCCTAATTTGTGGTTTCAACAAGATGGCGCCACTGCGCATACTGCTAGGCAAACTATAGACATGCTGCGTGAAATTTTTGGTGAACGCATAATTTCAAGAAATTCAGATTTCCCTTGGCCTCCTCGTTCACCAGATTTAACTGCGCCCAATTTTTTTTTATGGGGATATTTAAAAGACAAAGGGTATGTTAACAAACCACAGACACTTGGACAGCTCAAGCAGAATATCGAGCAAAATGGTGGTCATTTGTCTGATTTCATATTTCACACATAGTCACGTTAAATTTCTATAAAATGTAGATATTTAACTTATATAAATAAATAATAAAAAAAAAACCGTTATTACAAGAGTTACACGTATTTAACATCACTAGGTCTCATTTGAGCCACCCTGTACATATTTACATTCCATACTGGTTCAGATCTGCTTAAGCAGTTGAAGCACCGAATGGAGATTTACTACTTATCAAACAAATAAAGGAGCCATTTATGGTACTTATCCGAAGAAGCAGTTGCTCTTGCTTTTTTTGATACAAATGTGGATGTAGACATAAAGAGAAATATGGTTTTGGCACTTCATATTAATGATGAAGTTGAAAATGGGGAAGAAGTGATTGGATCTTGCACTAAAACGGTAAATGCAAACATTCAAGAACTACAATTGTTCTCCATAAAGGATTTGAGTAATTTTGTAAGTACAAGAACAAAACGTTTTTTCATAAAATTGGAAATCGACATGAATTTTCTTCTCACCGATCCCTCAAATTGGAATGAAAGAGAACATTTTTTTAATGGTGCTCAAAAGATAAGGAGTATCACTCTAGTAAATGACCCTGCCGAGAGCAAAATCAAGTTAATATCTGACTTCAATCGCTCGTTAACACACAACGAAGAAGATAAGCAGTACTTGCTACACATTGTGGAAAATTACCGCAAGGATTTTCCATCCTACACTAAATCTTCGCTACTTTTAAATAAATAATTAACTATTACTATTGTGGCCACTGTGGTCGAGTTGGTAGCGGGGCGTGCTATAACTTGATATGCGTCATATACATTTATTGTCTGATCCTGTGTTCTTGATAAGTTATAAAACATTTACAAATATTCAAAAGTTTATAATTTGTCAATATAATTTTTCATAAATATAATTAAGCAAAGAAAAAAAGCTTTTTATTTTTGATTAGAATACAAAAAACTTGATAAATTTTCAGTATTGAATACTTGTAAATGTTTGATAATTTATCAAGAACACAGAATTGGGCAGTTATTTTTAATAAGGGAACAAAAATTAAGTCGTCGGGACTTTTAAGCTGCGAAATCATCTATTATATCATCTGTTTCAATATCAAATCTATGGGTAGCACTTATTATCGCTAAATCGTTCTTCTCTCGTCGTATATCGCAAAAAAGTTTTTAATTTTTTCCGATCCAAACTTCTATTGCAGATATTGGTTGCTTATAAGTTTTTTCTCGGCTCCAAAAGTTGTCTACATTTTAAATTAAATTTTAAAAATTTTATTTTAAGATGTTTTAATTGAAAAATAATTTTAAATAATTGGAGAATAAATAAACTATACAAATGTGTCAATATGTGTTTGTGTTGATAATTGTAAACAGAGTGTATGCAATGCATTTTAATTAAGGCGTTATGAAATAAATTTTCGTGCTGCTATTTAATGAAGAGAGCTCAAAAGAATTTGAAATGTCAATTGAAGAGTTGCTACGATAGAAAACAGTGGAGTTTAGGCAGTTCTCTCTGTTTACAAGTTTTGTCGTTTTAAATGAACTTTTGTCAGAAGAACTTTTTTATCACTTAATTTATTGCACTTGACAGATCTAGTTTAAAACTTTGGTTGACTATATACTTTTACAGCTTATAACTTTAAAAACTACGATAAAACTCTTAAAATAAATATTAAAAAGCACAGCATATTACCGCACAAATAACATCCTTTCAAAAGCGTCTATAACACTTTTATATATGTATATATAATTTTGGCGCGTTCACTATATAGTGGTGTGCGTCTTTTATATTATACCACATATGGAGGGACCTAAAGTTTTGTGCCGACTTCGAACGGCAGATGTATATAATGAGAAGCTTTTTCAGAAATACCCTCGAAGGTTTGCCATTGCCTGTCGAGGGGTGACCGCTATTGGAAAAAACCTTTTCTATGATTATGATTTTGCTTGCCCTGACTGAGGTTCGAAGCTCGAACTCACCGGCATATCGAGTTATAGCACGCTCCGCTACCAAGTCGACCACAGCGGTAACACTTTTAGGGGTTTGAAAATTTTTAAATGTAGAAATGTTTTTTCACCTAAAGCTATCTTCAGTTAAATAGTTGTGCTGCTTCGCCTGGTGTTTTTCAATCGGTAAAAAAATGCCGATGTTTTCTTTAAGTTAATCCTTCTTCATAGAGAATGAACGCTTTGCCACGTTGCCAATTTTGTGGCTTCCTTTGAGAACTCTGTGACGATTACACTTTGTGCAAGTGTACAGTTTTTACACACTACAATACATACATAGTTCAAAATTTCGCACACTCTACAATTTATACGAAAATTATAAGCGTGTAACGCTTCTTGATGATTTTTCCCGAAGGACTCTTGTGCTAAGCTCTCTAGCTTTTAACGACACTTGTAGTTTATACAATTTATATAGCGCTTACCGGCGCTTGCAGTTTAAAAATGTTTATAGCGCTTATCGGCGCTTTCAGTTTCACGAAAGACACTAGTTTTAGTTCGAAGTGTTTGACGGCGCTTAAATTTTTTTTTAATTTTTGCTTAATTTTAGCGTTTGACGACGCTTAACATTTCTAAATTTCTATAGCGCTTGCAACTTCACAAACACTAGGCTTAATATAAAGCGTTTGATGACGCTTAACATTTTTTAAATTTCTATAGCGCTTGCAACTTCACAAACACTAGGCTTAATTTAAAGCGTTTGCCGACGCTTAAAATTTCTTAGGTTGTATAGCCTCATCATGTTGGTCTCCTTGCCGTGGGGATGAGGCTTAAGTGGTGGGTTAACTTCCTCTAAAAAAGGTCATTAACCCAACACGAACTAAGAGGGAAGCTTGGTATAGTGATTGGTTGACCGTCCTTCCGTTCCCGCGGGAGCCGGACCTCCAATCATCATGCGAAGAGTACCGCACCGACGATCTTTCCCCCCCTAATCCAGGGTGTTATGCGACACCGTGCCCATTGGATGGTTGGCAGCCAGGGGTATCCGGCTGTCTTTTAACGGCGCCCTCCTGAAACAGGGTCACCTCAGGAGGTAGAACGACCTTGCCTTGGCAGAGGGGACTGCCCTGGTCGACCACTCCCTTTCCCCCCCTAAAAATACTAGTCTGCCGCGCTCGCCTTGACGAGCAGTGTGGACGTTTATGAAAAAAATGGAAACTAATAAAAAACCTGCCTCGGATAACCGGGAACCCCCAAAATCTGGACCCAACCCTTCAGGAAGGTCAGGTCTGTCTGCGGACAAGACCAAACTTGTCAGCGGTGTTAAGCCTGTGTCTAAGCCAGGGCCAAGCGCACGCTCCATCCCTTCGGGGATTGCCTCTACGGCATCGAGGTTATATGCCGGGAAGCGCCCTAACTCTGTCATTAGACAAGTTAGTGACGCAAGTTCCTTAAATAATTCCGGCAAAAGAACCAACCTCGCTGATAGGTCTTCGGGAAGCAAGAGCAGCCCTGTCAAAAGACAAGCTAGCTCCTCTGCTATCCCTGCCACTCCAGGAGGCACAAAGGCGCCGGAAGGTGCTATCCTTAAAAAGGCGTCGGCGACATCGGTCCGCATGGCTAAGCCAGCGGTCGCCGATGTGCGCCCCTCTGACTCTGATGTGACCCCGGATTGTAGCCATCCCCGTAAGTCAATCAGCGCGTCTGAGAGATACTACCGCACGAAACGGTCAGCCCTCAGGATCCTGGAGAGACTGAGGGAAGTCAAAGAAGAGGAACTCTTCAAAGAGGAGCTGGACTCCAAGAAATGGGCTGAAACCTTCATGGCTGAACACCGCGGAAAGGTAAAGATCGAGGTTCCTCAGGGAAAACGAAAGAACTCGAGAGAGGAGGGGTCAGACCCGAAGAGGACGAAAACGTCCCCCTCTCTAGCTATGAGAGAGCAGCCGGCTAGATCCTTTGCAGATTTGGCAAAGGAAGCTTTTGAGAGAGCGGTAATAGATCGCAGTTCCCCTGATGGAGCGATTACACCGCAGAATTGGGAGCTGGTGAACAGGAAACTCTGGACGGTGTACAGAGGCATCCTGGAAGAAAACCCAGGACCACCTCCTAGCTGCGCGGATGCGGGATGGTTTCACTCTCGCGTCAAAATGATAAGGTGCGCCGATCAAAGGTCAGTGGATCTATATACGCTGGCAATAAGTCGAGTAGGCGAACTCTGGGAAGGAGCGCGCCTCGATGTAGTTCGTCGGGAGGACATTCCGAACAGGCCCCGATCAAGAGCCTGGATTCCGGAGTTCCACACCGACCCAAAGGAAGTGTTAGAGCTAATCCAACTGGGCAATCCAGAGCTACCCACCTACGACTGGAAGGTAGCCAAGATCGGTGAAGTGGATGGTAGGCGCAGGTTAGCGGTAATAGTCCTCAATGAGGAATCAATAGCACTGCTTGCGAACCAGAGGTGGAAGATCAACTATGGCTTCCAAGCGTTGAATCTCCACATCTATCGTAAGGATGTGTCAATGAAGACAAACCTGGCTGAGAATTCAGAGGCGGCGGAAAATGTCCTAGAGGACGACGCAGCATCCAACTCTGGTATGGTGGGCGAACTCTTCAGAAGAGTTAGTTTGGAAGAAGGGCTGGGAGACTTCTCTGACCTCTCCGACACTGTAATGGAGGAGGAGACAGGGGAGCTCCCTCCCATATCCGATGAGGAGGACGCCAACCAGACCATAGTCGGGTGGAGAGAAGCACCCAACACTGCTGATGGTGGGGATAATACAAATTAATCTTCACCACAGCAAGGCGGCCTCGGCCGCACTAGTCCTCCGTCTCACTGAAAGAGTAGAGGACGTCACGCTCATCCAAGAACCTTGGGTCGTAAAAGATCGGGTGTGCGGACTGAGCAGTAAGGAGTACAAACTAATCTATGTTACTGACAAAGGTAAACCCAGGTCGTGCATATTGATAAGAAAGTGTATTAATGCGTTTCTTTTAATACAGTTCAGTGATGCGGACAATGTTGTCGTGGCAGTGGAGTCTGAAGGTAGGACAGTTTGGCTGGCGTCCTCATACATGGCGCACGACGCGGAAATACCACCTCCACCCCAGCCAATAAGAGATGCGGTAACGGAAGCTTTCAAGCGCGGCACCCCGCTAATCATTGGAGCAGATGCAAATGCACATCATCATATCTGGGGTAGCTCAGACACAAATGAACGGGGTGAGTCAATCTTTGAATTCATTATGTGCAATAACTTACAGGTTAGCAATGTAGGAGATACTCCCACGTTCGTTACTTCAAATAGGAGGGAAGTCCTAGACATTACATGTGTTAATGGGGAGGGGGCAGAACTTCTGCATGACTGGAAAGTCTCGAAAGAGTCTTCACTCTCGGATCATATGTATGTGATCTATAATTTATCTATACCGGTAAAATAGCGAAAGCCGTTCCTAAACCGAAGAAAAACCAGGTGGGAAAAGTTTAAAGCAGCCTTTTCCAACAATATTAATAGCTTAAATTGCCAAATAGACTCAGAGCATCAACTGGACAAAGTCGTAGACGATGTAACTAAAGCCTACCAACGGGCCGTTAAGGAAGCCTGTCCCGCAAGGGCAGCCAGTAAGAAATCGAAACCTCCATGGTGGTCGACTGAAATTGCAAGTCTTCGAAAAGAATGCAGAACAATATTCAACCGGGCCAAGTTAACAAACTCCTGGAATGAATTTAAGGATAGGCATCGACGCTTTAAGTATGCAGTAAGAAGTGCTAAACAATCCTCCTGGATAGACTTCTGTCAGGGGATAGAAAGTACTTCGGAAGCTAGCAGACTAAGGAAAGTACTGTCGATGAGTTCAAGCAACATAAGCTATCTCATAAAGGATGACGGAGATTGGACAACAAACAGCGGTGAAACATTAGAACTACTAATGCAAACACACTTTCCAGGGTGCTTGGATAACAGAGTCAACATAGCTTGTACTCGATCTGAGAACAACAATGATGTCTCCATGCTCGCTATAACGGAAGGGAAAATAAAACGAGCCTTTGGCAGTTTTCAGCCCTTTAAATCCCCTGGACTAGACGGGATCATTCCTGCCGACCTACAGAACACTTCGGAGCTAATTGCGCCTATACTCGTACACGTCTATGAGGCGGTGTTACGGTATAGCCGTATACCACGGAGATGGGAAGAGGTAAAAGTAGTCTTCATTCCTAAAGGAGGAAGAACAACCCATACGAGACCGAAAGACTTTAGACCAATTAGTTTATCGTCCTTCTTACTCAAATCGTTTGAACGGCTACTGGACGAGCATATTAGAGATAATATTGGCAGTGGACTTACCACCGCGCAGCATGCCTACAGCAAAGGAAGATCAGAGGAAACAGCGCTACACTCCCTACTCAATACGATCGAAAGATCATTGCATTACAAGGAATACACCCTAGCTGCCTTTCTAGACATCGAGGGTGCTTTTAATAACATTTCTCCCGCGGCGATCACCTCATCACTGGTCAACCTCGGGGTGAACAACTCACTGGCCTTGCTCATTGAAAGTATGCTTGTTCGAAGAGAATTAAGCGCTGAGCTAGGTGGGTCTTCCCTTAGGAGGTACCCATTCATAGGAACGCCTCAAGGAGGAGTAATCTCACCACTCCTCTGGAATGTAGCCGTTAACGGGCTCCTCCAAAAACTCGAAGAGGCGGGTGGCAAAATAATTGCATACGCTGATGATATCGTCATAGCAATCTCTCCACAACAACGGACCTGCTTCAAAGATCGTTAAATAGCTTAACTCTGTGGTGCAGTAGCCGAGGACTTGGAGTAAATGCATCAAAGACGGACCTGGTGCTCTTTTCTAGGAAGCACAAGGTACCAGATCTCGGACAAATAACTCTAGGGGGAAACACCCTCGTAGTAAAGGAACAGACTAAATATCTGGGACTGATTTTGGACAGGAAGCTTAACTGGAAGTCGAACATCCAAGACAGAGTGCGTAAAGCGACAATAGCTCTCTACTCCTGCAACAGGACAATTGGGAAAAAGTGGGGAATGCAACCAAGAATTATATACTGGCTATACACAGCGGTGATTAGGCCGATCCTATGTTACGGCATAGTAGTATGGTGGGATTCCCTCCAGAAAGGTGTAAACTTTAAAATGATGGATAAAGTTCAGAGACTGGCGTCCATTCTCATAACTGGTGCGATGAAAACAACGGCATCGAAGTCACTATATACCGTACTAAATCTACTTCCGATAGACCTGCATGCCAAACAGGTAGCAAGTGCTACGGCGATACGCTTGAACACCCTGAAGAAATGGTCAAACTGTACCTACGGTCACGGCAAGATACTAGCGGAATTCTCGGAGCTTCCTGGTCTGGTGGATTATGCTCTTCCGCCCGCTACCCTCACTACGGCGTTTACGACCCTCCTACCTTCAAAGGAAGAGTGGAAACTGAACGCAGTTGGAAAAAGCGCGTCCATCCATGTATACACAGATGGATCAAAGCTTGAGGGGAAGGTTGGTGGAGGTGTATATTCCCGGCATCTGGGGATCTCTTATAGCTTCCGTCTTCCGGACCACTGTAGCGTCTTTCAGGCGGAACTGATGGCGATATACAAGGCCACACAACTGGTAAAGTGTGATACGATACCCGAGATTGATATCTACATTTTCACTGACAGCCAGGCGGCAATAAAATCTCTCACAAAACAATCAACGACCTCCATTGTGGCCATGAAATGCCGCGCATCTCTTAACGAGATGGCTGAGTCATTTCGCCTGAGGGTGACATGGGTCCCAGGCCACAGCGGTATAGAGGGAAATTGTAAGGCCGACGAGCTAGCCCGACTCGGTACTGGGCTCTCGACCGAAGATATAGAAGATGAACTAGGAATACCCTTGCAAACTTCGTATAGCCGAAAGGTTTACAAAATCATCGAACGATAGATGGCGGCAGGAAACAACCTGCAAAATATCGAAGCAACTGTGGCCGGCTCTTAGCGCAAGACGCACAGGGCAACTACTAAGCATGAATAAACACGACTTGAGCATGATAATATCGGTCATAACAGGACACTGTCTTATAGGCAAACACGCCTTCCGATTAGGGCTGAGACTGTACGACTTCTGTAGAAGCTGTCACGACGAGGAAGAGACTATCGTGCACCTTCTGTGCCAATGTCCTGCTCTATCCCGAAGAAGACTCTCCACTCTGGGCAGACAGTTCTTCAACGACCTGGAAGAGCTTAGAGATATTGAAATAAAAGATCTCCTTAAGTTCCTTCGAAGCACCAATTGGTTTTAGGGGGTGGTTCCTTCGTGGGGAGTTACAACCCAAATGCGGCATCACAATGGGCCATGAGCCTAAGTGTGTCTAAAATGACAACCGCTCTAACCTAACCTAACCTATAGCGTTTGCAACTTCACGCAATTCGCACGATATTGTTTCTGAGCGTTTAGCGACGCTTAAATTTGTTAAATTTGTTAAATTTGTATAACGTTTGCGGGCGGTTGCAACTTCACGCACTAAACACGGTTATTAGTTTTTGATCCCGGTTGAGCCCCCAAATATTTGTAGGTTTATTAAATTAAAAGGTTTATTTAGCTTTGATTTTACATGAAATACATTAATTTAAGTTTAATTATAAGACTAATTTGGTGTTGCGCGTCTAGCCGTTCGGTTAGCTGTCCTTCGATCAACTGTCGTATGTCATTTTATTTATTAACCGTCATAGCATCTTTGTCTTTCCGATACGGTTTGCAGAGTTGCACATTTTTGTATGTTCGTCCACTACGAGTTCTGTTTTCTGTTCCCACATGTATGTATGTATGTATGTACATCAGATAAATTTTATGATTTTATTAACGAACTAAAGCAGTTGGCTCAAAAAATTATAAAATTTGCTTGCGTACTATCGAATCAGTTCATTTTATAATGGTTATTGGGTGAGAGTGATTTGGTTAGATTTGAAAAAAAAACATTTGAACTAGCGCAGGAAATTTCAGCAATTGAATGGAATAATTGAGAACTGGTGCAGTGTACGAATTGGATAATGAAAAACAACGCAACGAGGACAACGTAAGGCAAAGCAGCAGGGAATGCAGAAAAGGCAACGAACAGGCGAGGGCGAAGTAGTACGCGTAACAGCGCAGAAGAAATGTTTCTACTAGGGTGTTCGATTATTCAACTTTTTTTGTAAGACCGGTTTTCGAATTATTCGAAAAATGGCAATTTGATAAAAACCGGTTCTTAATTTTTAAATCAAGAAAAAACCGAGTAACCGGTTCTTGTTTCTAGTAAAAAAAAAGCTACATAAATGTGCATACATGTTACTAAATGCTATTATTTCTATGAATGAAATCTTTGGAGAATTAAATGTACTCACAATTTTAGAGCAGTTGGCATTAATTGGTCTCAAAATAAAGCCTCTAGTCTCATTATAAAGTCTCTCAATTATGACCAGGTGACAAAAATTTAGGTAAAACACAAAAAGTGAAAACGGAAAAGCGTGGAGAGGAAATAATCTGCAACTCATACATGGTCTCAAATTTTAAAACTTAAGATTATACAAAATTGCTTAAATTCTCATTGAGCGAGCTAGAAGGACTTGTTGTCAAAAACGGCGTTGAACAATTTTTCAAGGTTTTCCCAGTCCTCTTATGAAATTTGTCTAATTATATCAAATCTTTTAAAATATATTTGATGCGTTCTTTCTACAAATTATTTGAATGTCGAATAAGTCTTATCTTATTGATAACCACTTTGTGGTTGCTGTTTTAATAAAAATATATCAGATATAAAATTAGTCTATGTGTTGCCATATTTCTATCAAAGGCGTTATCTTCACAACTACAAAAAAAACCGGTTTTGGAGATTAAAAAAACCGATTTATTCGATATTCGAAAAATTCAGATTTCAAAAAAAACGTGCAATAATTTACGGAAAAACCAGAGAAAACCGGTTTGATAAAACTGGGTCAAACACACTTGTTACTACTGTAAAAAAATGCGACACGTACAAGCCAATTCTGAAACTCCCTGGGAATTTTTCTCCTTTTCGGCTTTTAAAACAATGGGAGAAGGGAACAAATTGGCCGAAAGTTTTTAATTCAGAATAGGGCTGCTGAACAAACGAAAGGAATATAGGCGTGTTCTGCATTTCGAAATGACACAGTTTCGTTTGTTGAACAGCCCTGCAAGAAAGTGATGACTAAGGTCATGTTAAATATTTATGTAATAAGCACACTAAATTAAATATTAAGTTTATCTGCTGCTGGCAATGCAACAAACCCCCTTTAGGACAATGTTAATATCATATATTCTAAACGCTGTTTACCATGGAAACGAAAACGGGTTGCTTTCGTTTTTGTACATATGTCATATGCAAATCTTCAAGTCTTAAAGTTCCATCTGGGGAAATGTTGTTATTGGTGAGATTGGGTTAATTTTGGTGATTTTAAACAGAGCGACAAGTTTTCGACTGCTTATGGGCCGAAATTGGTTTCCTGTTCTGATGCTGAGAAGGCGGGATATATTAAATAATAATCAAGATTGCCTAAGAGTTGAGAAAGAACAATTTTCAATTGATATTTGTCAAGAAAATATTATTCTCGAAGAAAAGCACTTCAAGAATTAGGGGTTTGAGAAAGATATAATATTAAAACATGATCACTACCCGATTTTTCCGAAAGCGTATATCCTCTTCCCCTTGGTAAGAGGAAAAAATTTAAGATGAATTGGATAGGTTCTGTGAACAGGAGTGTTAGTGCCATTAAATGGGTGTAAATAGGCGACTCCCGTCGTAATTGTTAATATTGCAGAAAAACTATCAATAGGTTAGTTGAAATCAAGCGTTTCGTGAAAACACTCGCGAATATAGCAATGTAAAAGTTTAACAAGACTTTAGGTTCAAGTATGTATATATGTATGTATGTATATTAGACCTGGCGCAGCTTATATGGCATTTTTCTTTGTTGGAGTTTCGAGTGCGGGTAGTTATTGAAATATGCCTTTTGATGCTAAAACCAAGTTCAGAAAGTTTCAGGTCAAGTCGTGCCAAAATAAGACCAAGGTTCAAAAAATTTAAAAAAAAATCGTAAGTATGGTTTTTAAATTTTTAATTTTTTTATTGTTTTGCCGTGCATTTTGCTCGTTTGTTCTAAGAATTCAATAGCAATGCCGAACAACGAAAAATTATACACTGCACAAACACCCCCATACACTGTACAAACGCACTGCGCAGTGCTAGACTTGTGCAGTGAACTTGTATCGTATATGGCCGGCATTACACAAATTGCTCGATTTACTGTCTTCGGCGCCTGTGAGTATTTTCAAAAGTACCGTTTCTAAGTTATTCCGTAGCAAAAATAAATCACTGAGACGAGTATTATCATTGTGAAATTTAGTTTGCGGTAGAGAGACCTAGTGCGCTCTTAAAAATACAATAATACAATTATTAGTTAATTATGGTTTCAAGACAAATGTTATCGCCAAAACGGCTTCGATCTGCTGACATTGATTTTTATTTGATAAGGAAATGTGAACCAAAAATTATTGGGTTGAAGTTGCCATCAAAAAATCAAGTGCTAAAGTTCTTTTTTTATAATGTGAGGTATGAAAATAAAACTGTTAAAGAAAGTGCAGGGCTGGTAATAGATGAAATTTTACCTTTTTGGGAGAGGGCTCGAATCCCAACGCCTGATAAAAGAACATACATTGCAAAAATCATAAAATTGTACAATGATTGGAGGACACTGCCAAAAAATAGCAAATCTTCATTTCCTAGTCAAACTATGTACAACGTGGCTTGTTATGGTTACCATGCCGTCACCATATGGCAGAGCTGATATTGAAAGCAGTTTTTGAACAAAATTTTGGAAAAACGAGCGGTCCAGAAGTTGTCATCTTTGAACGTTTTGCACGTGTATGGAATACTTTCAACATCAATGAATTCAGCACTGATATTGTGGATGAGCAGGTCTTGAGCGTTATAAGTACCGAAGTGATTGAAGTAAGAAAAAACACATTCTTTGAATATTTAGCGAAGGAACATATTCGACACGACTATAGAGAATTGTTGCAACTTGCATTGGTTTTTCTTGGTAGTCAATGTTCCAATTTTTCGTTTCGTTCACCCGGAGCGACCTCGCATGCCAGATTTATGGCAAAAGCAATATATTCCTTAAAAATTTATTTGTTCCACAAACAATTTGAAATGCCTTCCAGACAATTAAATCGTATCCGCAAAGTGTACATTTTTCTAGTACAGGGTGACCCAAATAAGACCAGCTGATGTGAAACACAAATAACTTTTTTATTTTTTAACATAATTTATTTTTTCTTTTTGCAGATTATAACTGAACTCTTGGAAATTTAAAATGAATACGTACAGTCCACAACAACGCATCAAAGTTATCAGTTTTTATTATTCTTCTCAACGATCAATTGTTCTGACGCAGCGAAATTATCGCCATTTTTTTAACGTAAGATCAGCGCCCACATCTTCCATGATTACAAGTTTAGTTCGCCGTTTTGAGGAACTGGGTTCAGTTGCCGACCGTCCAGGAAGAGGTGCTCATCGAAATATTCGTACTGAAGACAACGTGGAAGCTGTGCAGCAGAGTGTTGCAAATGATCCCTCTGTCTCAACTCGTCGCCGTTCCGGCCAATTGGGTATACCCAGAGCAACATTACAGAGAATTTTAAAGTTGAATCTTAAGACGTATCCATACGAAGTTAAAATCATGCAACATCTTCTACCGCAAGACCCCCAACAACGACTGCAATACGAATACACAATTAGCCACACAAAATTATTTATTAAATAATCTGCATTTAAGTGGTTATGTGAATAAACAAACTGTAGGTTGTGGGGCTCCGAAAATCCAAGGGCAATACATCAGCATCAGTCACACCCAATCAGATGCACTGTTTGGTGCGGTGTTATGGCCACAAAAATCATCGGCCCATATTTCTTCGAGAATGAGCATGAAACGCCAGAAACGGTCTCCGAGACTTCTAACAGAACAATAATCGACAACTTTTTGCGGCCAATCGTGGAGCAACATCCTAATTTGTGGTTTCAACAAGATGGAGCCACTGCGCATACTGCTAGGCAAACTATAGACATGCTGCGTGAAATTTTTGGTGAACGCATAATTTCAAGAAATTCAGATTTTCCTTGGCCTCCTCGTTCACCAGATTTAAGGTTCAATTAGAGGTACCATACCATAACGCCATAACCATAATCGTAGTCATAACCATAACCATATTTAAGCAATCGATTAGTGGTGCCATAACCATAAACAGCTGATATTTGCAATAAACTGAAAGTAAATAAAAATTTAGTAAAGTATGTAAAACGCGGACGAAAAATATAAATTAAAACTCATCAAAACAAAATAAACTGCACACGAAGAACAAAAATATCACAATAAACAAGGCGAATCAGCGATCATTTGTTTATGGTTACGGCAAAAACCAAAATTCAATTGGTCGCTATGGTTATGGTTATGGTTATGGCGTTATGGTATGGCACCGCTAATCGATTACAGTGTAACCCATAAGGTTGGTTGGATCAGCTGTTTTCTATGGTTATGGTTATGGCACCTCTAATTGAACCTTTAACTGCGCCCGATTTTTTTATGGGGATATTTAAAAGACAAAGTGTATGTTAACAAACCACAGACATTTGGACGGCTCAAGCAGAATATCGAGCAAAATGGTGGTCATTTGTCTGATGTCATATTTCATTTAAAAAAACCGTTATTACAAGAGTTACACGTATTTAACATCACTAGGTCTTATTAAACGACTTATCAAACAAATTAATAACCCATTTATGGTACTTATCCGAAAAAGCAGTTGCTCTTGCTTTTTTTGATACAAATGTGGATGTAGACGTAAAGAGAAATATGGTTTTGGCACTTCATATTAATGATGAAGATGAAAATGGGGAAGAAGTGATTGGATCTTGCCCTAAAACGGTAAATGCAAACATTCAAGAACTACAATTGTTCTCCATAAAGGATTTGAGTAATTTTGTTAGTACAAAAACAAAACGTTTTTTCATAAGAATGGAAATCGGCATGAATTTTCTTCTCACCGATCCCTCAAATTGGAATGAAAGAGAATATTTTTTTAATGGTGCTCAAAAGAAAGGGGGTATAACTCTAGTAAATGACCCTGCCGAGAGAAAAGTCAAGTTAATAACTGACTTCAATCGCTCGTTAACACACAATGCAGAAGATAAGCAGTACTTGCTACACATTGTGGAAAATTACCGCAAGGATTTTCCATCCTACACTAAATCTTCGCTACTTTTAAATAAATAATTACCTAATACTATTGTGGCCACTGTGGTCGAGTTGGTAGCGGTGCATGCTATAACTTGGTATGCGTCATATACATTTATTGTCTGATCCTGTGTTCTTGATAAGTTATAAAACATTTACAAATATTAAAAAGTTTATAATTTGTCAATATAATTTTTCATAAATATAATTAAGCAAAGAAAAAAAGCTTTTTATTTTTGATTAGAATACAAAAAACTTGATAAATTTTCAATATGGAATACTTGTAAATGTTTGATAATTTATCAAGAACACAGAATTGAGCAGTTATTCTTAATAGGTTAGGTTAGGGTGGCTGCCACCGCACCGGAGCACGGTGGCACACTTAGGCTGTGAGAAGCCCATTGTGGTACCACTGGCATAAGCCATGCATTCCCTCCGTTTATCATAGTTAGTTCCGTCCCTTTCCTTGCTAGTTCATCAGCCAGGCAATTGCCAGGAATGTCCTTATGGCCAGGGACCCAAACAACATGTACGGAGCAAATATCCACCAGCTGGTTTAGAGCTGCTCTGCATTCAAAGGCTAACTTGGAGGTTGTGCCGTAGGAATTCAGAGATTTAATAGCAGCCTGGCTGTCAGAATAAATGGTAATGCCTCGTTCTAAGGAGGTGCACGTTGTAAGGCCACGAGCTGCTTCCATTATTGCATTTAGTTCGGCCTGGAAAACACTACAGTGGTCCGGTAAACGAAGACTGAGGTTTAGATCGAGTTCACCAGAGTAAATCCCGCTACCTACTCTTTCGTTTAATTAGGAACCATCTGTATATACAGCCGTCGATCCTGGATCTAGGTCCACGGTACCCATCCATTCGCTCCTCTCTGGGAGTCTTGTGGAGAATCTATTTCCAGAGAATGGAGGGTGTAGAAAGTAATTCAACCTCATCGGGTTGTCGGGCAGAGTTTCCGGGACCTTTGCGTGCCCGGAGTTGATATTTCTCCATGGAAGGATCGCATTTAGCCTAGCAACACTCCAGGCCGCCAGAAATTTGCCGTAGAGATCCACCGGTGCGAGATTTAACATTATTTCTAGAGATTTGGTGGGTGTAGAGGGCAGTGCTCCCGTGATGAGCATTGCGGCTGCTCTCTGGACCCGTTCTAGTTTGGCTCTGGTAAGAGTCCTGCTCAATGCCGGCCACCATACGACGATCCCGTAAAAGAGAATGGGTCTTATAACAGCTGTGTACATCCAGTGTACAATGTGTGGCTTTATACCCCATTTCTTCCCCACGGCCGTCTTACAGGCATATAGAGCAACAATAGCTTTCTTGGAGCGGTCTTCAATGTTCCGCCTCCATTCGAGTTTTTTATCTAGTAAAAATTCCGAGATATTTGACCTCGGTTGAGAGACTGAGAACTACTCCGTTTACGGATGGTAGTTTGAAAGCGGGAATTTTGTATTGCCTTGTAAAGAGCACTGCTTCGGTCTTGGTGGGATTGACATTAAGTCCACATTCCACAGACCAGCGAGCTACGATATTTAGATCAAAGATCCCCAGCGTGAACTCTTTTATGGCCAATCCTTTCCCAATCGTTGAGACGATGTCATGGAGAGCAGTCTCCACGGATTTGCCCTTTGAGTATGCATGCTGGTTGGAGGAGAGTTTGTCTTTCCTAATATTTCGCCGAAGATGCTCATCTATGAGCCTCTCAATGGTTTTGATAAGGAATGAGGTGAGGCTTATGGGCCTGAAGTTCTTGGGTTTTGCGTGACCGGCCCTGCCCCCCTTCGGTAGAAAAACGACTTTCGTCTTCGTCCACTCATAAGGAATGTGGGTGAAGGTAAGGCATGCTGTAAAAATCTGTGTAAGCAGTGGACAAAGAAGGACCTTCGCCGCTTGCAGTTGTGCGGGAAAAATTCCGTCTGGTCCTGGAGATTTGTAAGGTTCGAAAGACATTACTGCCCATTCCACCTTGTCGTGGCTCACTATGTCCCCTGCGGTATTCCCTAAGAGTGAGTTGGCTTGGAGACCTGGAGTCATCAGAGCACCCGGGAAAGTGGGTGGTCATTAGTAGCTCCAGCATTTCGTCGGTTGTAGATGTCCATTCTGCGTTTGGTTTTTGAATAGAATTTATCGTTGGAGCACTTTTGGAGAGAACCTTCCTTAGCCTGTTGGCTTCGGAGTTTTCTTCTATGTTGTTACAGAAGTTTTGCCAAGATTTGCGTTGTGCTGTCTTAATGGCCTTCTTGAAAGTTTTAAGAGCGTCTTTGTATGGTTGCCAAAGACCCGTCCTCTTGGCTTGGTTAAAGAGTCGCCTGCTCTCTTTCCTGAGTGCTAAAGTCTCTAGATTCCACCACTGGGGTTTCTTTTTACCCTTTGGTAGGGTCTTAGGGCAGAATATTCTGAAAGCAGAGTTGCAAGCGTTTGTTACATGGTCTACTGCTTCATCTATTTTTGACGGTGAGTCCAGCTCATCGAGAGAAACGACCGTCGTGTTTAAGGGACTCGCTTCATCAGGTGTTTGCGATAGGCCTGGCCAATCGTGATAAACGTGTCTGGACAAAGAGGCTGAGAGAGCGTTCTTATATTTCTGCCAATCCGTCCGCCTTTTGTTCCTATACGCTGTCAGAGTAGAGGGATTGAGATTGTCATTTACAGTTAATGTTTCAACGTTTCCAATCAACGACGCAGCCAAAATAGATCAAACGTAATCACTATTGTATTAATTAGTTTATTACTTTTCTTTTTAATAAATTTGAATTTCCTGTGGTTATGAAAATAATTAAACTTGTAGTGAATGAGTCTTAAGGTCCTTTGGAGTAATTGCTTTCCGGATGCTTAGGAAAACAAGCAGCCACGGCGATTGCTGCCTTAAGACTAAAAATTTAGCGTTATTCAAACAAGTTGCTTACTTGCAAACAATTCTTAGCCGTATTCGCTAACTGTTTTCAATAAGGCAATACTTTTTTCGGAGTTAGTCTTTTCGACAGCTGTTACCTGATTTATACTCAGTTTGGTTTGCCATTTCATAATGAACAAACTTATTCCGGAAGAACGTTTGCAATTCGTGAAAATTTATTACCAAAGCGAGAAGCTCACTTTTGGTTGAATGGGCACGTTAATAAACAAAATTGTCGCATTTGGAGTAATGATAAACCACAAGCCGTTGTTGAGACGCCGTGACATCCTTATAAAGTCACTGTTTGGTGTGCTCTATGTGCACACAGCGCAGTGTGAAATTGCGAAGCATTTACATACATATTTACTTGATTTGTTCTGTGCATGCCAACTATTAAAAGCGAAGTTTCTGATACAATAAAATATGTGAAATTGTGCATTCATTCATTGGTAGTTTTAACACATTCACATGTGGTTTGTTTATCGATGCACGGGCAATAATGAAATGTACGGCGATGATTGGTGTTTATATAAACGCATCTCCTGTTCACAAATTATAGCACAACCTCAGACACATTTGTGCAGTTTATTTTTCTTCTAATTAATTAAAATAATTTTCCGAGTAAAATATGGTTCATTCTCTAAGAAGAAACGTAAACTTAAAAAAAAAGGTCGGGGTTATTTTACCGATAGAAATACACCAGGCGAAGCAGCACTACTATTTAACTGAAGATAGCTTTAGGTGAAAAAACATTTCTACATTTCCATTTTTTCAAACCCTCAAAAGTGTTGCAGATGCTTTTGAAGGGTGTTATTTGTGCGGTAATATGCTGTGCCTTTTTATATTTATTTTAAGAGTTTTATTGTAGTTTTTAAAGTCATAAGCTGTAAAAGTATATAGTCAACCAAAGTTTTGAACTAGATCTGTCGAGGGCAATAAATTAAGTGATAAAAAAGTTCTTCTGACAAAAGTTCATTTAAAACGACAAAACTTGTAAACAGCAACTCTTCAATTAACTTTTCAAATTCTTTTGAGCTCTCTCCATTAAATAGCAGCACTAAAATTTATTTCATAACGCCTTAATTAAAATGCATTGCACACACTCTGTTTACAATTATCGGCACAAACACATATTGACACATTTGTATAGTTTATTTATTCTGCAATTACTTAAAATTATTCTTCAATTAAAACATCTTAAAGTAAAATGTATACAACTTTTATCAAAATTTGGGGTTATCCAACGCAAATCAGCTATACAAATATTTGGTTTCTTTTTATTAATTCGATTTTCTCTTTAAAAAAAATTGATTTTACTGTATCAGATGCAACACAATTTGAAACTTACAAAAGTATTATTGACACGGCAACACCTGCGCCTGAGTTCGCTTAGTGGAAGAAAAATGTGGAGCCGAGAAAAATCTTTTAAGCAACCAATATCAGCAATTGATGTTTAGATCAGAAAAATGTAAAAACCTCTTTGCGATATACGACGACAGAAGATCGATTTAGCGATAATAAGTGCTCCTCATAGATTTGATATTGAAACAGTTGATATAATAGATAATTTCGCAGCTTCAAAGTCCTGACGGCTAAATTTGTTCCCTTATTAAGAATAACTGCCCAATTATGTGTTCTTGATAAATTATCAAACATTTACAAGTATTCAATATTGAAAATTTATCAAGTTTTTTGTATTCAAATCAAAAATAAAAAGCTTTTTTCTTTGCTTAATTATATTTATTAAAAATGATATTGACAAATTATAAACTTTTGAATATTTGTAAATGTTTTATAACTAATCAAGAACACAAGATCAGGCAATAAATCTATATGACGCATATCAAGTTATATCACGCACCGCTACCAACTCGACCACAGCGGCCACAATAGTATTAGTTAATTATTTAGTTTAGAGTAGCGAAGATTTAGTGTAGGATGGAAAATCCTTGCAGTAATTTTCCACAATGTGTAGCAAGCACTGCTTATCTTCTTCGTTGTGTGTTAACAAGCGATTGAAGTCAGTTATTAACTTGACTTTTCTCTCGGCAAGGTCATTTACTACAGTGATACTCCTTATCTTTTAAGCACCATTACAAAAATCTTCTCTTTCATTAGAATTTGAGGGATCGGTAAGAAGAAAATCCATGTCGATTTCCATTCTTATGAAAAAACGTTTTGTTTTTGGACTTACAAAATTACTCAAATCCTTTATGGAGAACAATTGTAGTTCTTGAATGTTTGCATTTACCTTTTTAGGGCAAGATCCAATCACTTCTTCCTCATTTTCATCTTCATCATTAATATGAAGTGCCAAAACCATATTTCTCTTTACGTCTATATCCACATTTGTATCAAAAAAAGCAAGAGCAACTGCCTCTTCGGATAAGTACCATAAATTGTTCCTTAATTTGTTTGATAAGTCGTAAATCTGCATTCGGTGCTTCAACTGCTTTAGCAGATCTGAACCAGTACTAGAAAAATGCACACTTTGCGGATACCATTTAATTGTCTGGAAGGCATGCCTAATTGTTTGTGGAACAAATAAATTTTTAAAGAATAGATTGCTTTTGCCATAAATCTGGCATGCGAGGTCGCTCCGGGTGAACGAAACGAAAAATTGGAACATTGACTACCAAGAAAAACCAATGCAAGTTGCAACAATTCTCTATAGTCGTGTCGAATATGTTCCTTCGCTAAATATTCAAGGAATGTGTTTTTTCTTGCTTCAATCACTTTGGTACTTATAACGCTCAAGACCTGTTCATACACAATACCAGTGCTGAATTCATTGATGTTGAAAGTATTCCATGCACGTGCAAAACGTTCAAAGATGACAACTTCTGGACCGCTCGTTTTTCCAAAATTTTTTTCTACATCTGCTTTTAATATCAGCTCTGCAATATGGTGTCGGCATGGTAACCATAACAAGCTACGTTGTAGTTTTTGCTCCAATAGAATTGCAGCACCATTATGAGGGCCAGTATTTGATTCAGTTGTATCGAAGCATATCATTTCCAACAAATTCACCATATTCATTTTGGTTAAGTAGTCGAAAATTGATTGGCATATGGTTGCCCCAGTTCCCATTTCAATAATCGGAATCGCTATTAACTTTTTAATATTTTTAGCTGTGAGAACAATGGCTAAGCGATCTACCTTCTCTCTACCCGAAATTGTTGGAGGAAGCTTCCCATCCCAATGTAGTACAAATGTTTCCGGAATCCTTAAATGATCAAAATGTCAAAATTCTAGAATTTAACGAAAATGAGATAACTGCCCTTAAAATTCTCAATAATATATTTGCCTAGGCGCCGCCGATATTCCTTGCGCTGTTTCCGCAGACTTGTGCAATTGAGGACAATATTGTGGACATCATAACCCAATGCTATGGCTGTTGCAGTAAGGAAGCGAATTGCAAATGGGGACGAAATACTACCAACATCCATACAAGACAGCATTCTATCGTCTATGAATTTTTTTTTTCACGTAGCCTCTCTGGCTGTTTTGAGCTACTTGCAATAATGTGATTATCATCTACATACATCACCTGCGCACTTTCATCTTCCACTTCGTCACTTATACTGTCATCTAGTTCATCCAATATTTCCATCAACTCTAAATACCAAATAATATAAATAAAAAATATTAGACCATTATGATGCTACAAAGTACACTGCAAATACCTGAAGAGCTACCCTTTTTTCAAAATTTTCTTTTAGTGTTGATCAACGTCTTACAAATAAAAAAGAACGTAAGAAGGAAAGATGTGAACAGGAGTGTTAGTGCCATTAAATGAGTGTAAATAGGCGAGTCCCGTCGTAATTGTTAATATTGCAGAAAAACTATCAATAGGTTAGTTGAAATCGAGCGTTTCGTGAAAAAACTCGCGAATATAGCGGTGTGAAAGTTTAACAGGAGTTTAGCTTCAAGTATGTATATATGTATGTATTGTAAACGACGAATAAATATACGTTATAACATTTAAGTATAAGCATCACCTTATACCGGCACAATAAAGCAACCAACACGAAGAGGCAGCCATTGTCATCGTTCCCGACAATTGTCGAGCAACGTCGGTTGAGTAAGTTAGATCGTCCAGTCCGTCGGAATTAAATAAACGTTTAAACTTAAAATATATTAATTGAATTATTATTTTTTACTTAATTTGTTATTTCTTAAATATTATCAAACCAATACACCAAAATAAACAATGAAAGGGATTATTCATCCTGACTAAAGTGTTTTCATTAAAACGGAATAACGACCACCCGAATATCCCCCTTTCAGTTCAGAAGCTGGGAAAGTGTATTGAAATATTGCCCAAAGTGAACGTGAGCGCGTTAACGTAGTAAAAATCTTTAAAAATAGACAAATTTCACAAACAAATGTGCAGAAGCCCTAGCGCTCCAACATTCGTAAATTTTTTTTTTGCAAACGAACAGTGACGCCTTAGTTTTGAAATTCTTTTAACCGCCAGTTGAATTTGAATATTCAATGTTAATACGTGAGTGCGAAAAAATCAATCGCTCATCAAAGAAAAAGTGACGCGAACAAAATCTAACAAGCAGAAATTATACACACGAACATGCAATATGTGTATACACGAAAATAGGGATGAAGTGCTACAGCGCAGCAGCCACGTCAACCGAATTTAAGCGTCAACGTCAAGCAGCGAAGATTCAACGGCCACATATACATATGTACTTACATACATATGTATGTATGATCAACGAACATAAATAGCAAAGAAATGTGGATTCAACGTTAAACGATAATAACGAACAAGCAACTTCATGCAACGGAGATAGGAATACAACGAATTTCATCAAGTGTCAGCGGAGATTGTGATGAACGAGTAGAAACGGAGAAACAAAAAAAAACGAATGAATTGCAAAATCAAAACAAAACGAAAAACGTCAAACGATATAACGAAAATTAGAAACGAAGTTGTGAATTTACGAATACGCGTAAAAATCAACAAATTGCAAAGATGCCGAAAATCAACGATCTTAAAATTGATCAATTAAAAGTAATATTACGTGAAAAAGGTTTATCTACGTGTGGTACCCGTGCGGAATTAGAACTACGTTTACGAGAAGACATTGGTGTCGATGAAATCGATGCTCCAACTATTATGAATTCTAGTTTACAAGAACAAATCAATGATCTCCGTGGTATGATAGAAACTGTGGTTGGTATGTTTCGTCAGAATATGCAGCAAGCAACTGATACAAATGTAGTGCAGTCGAATGTGTGCAATCAACGTGCAAATGAAAATGTTGATAATCAACATACAAACGAAAGTAGTAGTCCAATTGATGGTGTTACTGCATCAATTTCTACGAATACATACGTGAATGGTTTTCGATCAATTAAAGAAATATCAGACATGATTCCGGAGTTTGATCCGACTAATAAGCAGTCGCTAACAGTGCAGCAGTTTATTAACCGTGTAAGCAGCGTTATGAGTGCTTATCAGCTAGACGAAAAATGTGTGTTATTAGCGGTATATGGTCGATTAAAAGGAGTAGCTCGTGTTTGGCTCGACGCAATGCCCACTGTGCATACAAATTGGAATGATTTCGCTGAAAAATTGAAAAATGAATTTTGTGTATCTTATGACGAAGCGCAAGTGCATCGCATTATGAGTGAATGTGTGCGCAAAACAGGTGAACGTTTATCCGACTACTGTTTTAGGCTTTATGCCCTAGGCAAGCGTTTCCAACTAAGTGAATCTGCTATCATTCAATATACGCGACAGGGTTTGAATCATCGTGATTTGCAAATGGCTATTGCAGCGCAAAGATTTGATAGTGCTAAGCAAATGCGTGAAATTATTGAAGAATGGTTTACGAATCGTGTCAAATGTGCAACGTTTAAACAAAATTTTGAAATTAAATCCGAAATTAAAAACGCACCGCGTGAGCAAGCAGCTAGTGGTGAAAGCAAGAAAATTGTGTGCTACAATTGTGGTGAGGCAGGCCACATATCAAGTAAATGTACGAAAGATCAGAAGCGTTCAAGATGTGCTGATTGTGGTAAAGTGCATAAACGAGAAGAACCGGTCAATTGTGGTCGTAAGCAGGCTACACATAATGCTCGAAAAGCTGAAACGACGCAAAATGATAATTGTTTTGTAAAGAAAATTAACGTAAATGGCAAAATATTTGAAGCATTAATCGATACTGGCAGTGAATGCAGTTTAGTTCGCAAATCTACGGCTAAAATGTTAAACGTAAAGCGCGAAGATTGCTTTGTAAATTTAAACGGTATAAGCGGAGGCAGGTACATAATGCGAGAGAGGTGTGTATTTGACATAACGATTGGTAAAGTAAAGATAAATACGTTAGTATATATTGTTGCGGATAACATGTTACAAACTGATTTTCTACTGGGTCAAGAGGTGATTGCACGTAAAGGTTTGTTATTTACGGTGCAAAATGGTGAATCAACAATTGAAGCTGATTGTCGTTATGGTATTGTGTTGCCTAGTGAGCAGTGTTTCACGGAATTGACGAAAAATGTAAGTAATGTAGATCAGCAGCTTAAACTTGAAGCGCTACTGAAAACTTACAACGACGTGTTCGCAGATGGATTAAACGGCATTGGTAAGTCACACCTAATTGAAATGCAAATTGTTTTGAAATCGAAGAAAATTATTGCGCAAGCGCCTTATAGAGTGCCAGCTCCAAAGCGAATGATAATGACGCAAATGATTAAGAATCTCGAAAGTAACGATATTATAGTAAAATCATCATCTGAATTTGCAAGTCCCATTGTCTTAGTCAAAAAGAAAGATGGAAGCGATAGACTTTGCGTTGATTACCGTCGTTTAAATTTGATAGTTGAAAAAGAGAATTTTCCTGTACCAAATATCGAGGAGCAGTTACATCAAGCGAAACAATATAAATTTTTTACGATATTAGATTTGAATAGTGGATATTATCAAATTCCAATCACACCCGATAGTCGCAAATTTACCGCATTTATTACGCCTGATGGCTTGTACGAATTCAAACGCATGCCGTTTGGGTTAAAAAACGCCCCTATTGTTTTTCAGCGCTTAATGCAGAAAATTAAAGAGCAAGTGCACGAAGATGATCTGATGATTTATATGGATGATATTTTGATAGGTAGCCAGACGTTTGATAAAATGTTAGAAAAAATTAAAAGAGCTTTGACAGCTTTGCGTAATGCAGGCTTAACGCTAAATAAACGAAAATGCGAATTTATGAAAAGCACGATAACATTTCTTGGTCATGAATTGTCACCTGAAGGTATTTTACCTGGTAAAATCAAAACGCAAGCAGTATCTAAGTTTTCTAAACCGACTAACGTTGCTGATATACGTAGATTTTTAGGCCTAACTGGTTATTTTCGGAAATTTGTCCCTGGATATGCTATAATTTCTGAACCACAGTTGGCTTAGCAGGCGTATTGTTACAGCGAGAAAAAGATGAGTTTAAACCAATAGCGTACTACAGTAGAGCAACTAGCATGGATGAACAAAAGTTCCACAGCTACGAGCTTGAGACTCTGGCTGTTGTGGAGTCTTTAGAACGTTTCAAATACTATATCTATGGTAAAACGATTACAGTTAAGACAGACTGTAGCGCACTTAAAACGATTATGCAAAAGAAAGAATTAATACCACGTATTGCCAGATGGTGGTTACGAGTACAGGACTACGACATCGAAATACAACATCGACCAGGCAATCGCATGGAGCACGTCGATGCTCTTAGCCGAAATCTACACGAAGAAGCGCGACCAATCGAAGTAGCAGATTTACGTACTGATAAAACAGTAAGACGTTGATCAACACTAGTCATGCTGCCCACACGCCCTTCCTCACGTTGCTTAATTAAAAAGTTTCTATCTTCTCCATATGTTATCATTGTGAGAGCGTCAACGTGCGCAATATCGAACAAGTTTTCCAAATTGTCTTTAAAATCAGTTTCCTTTTGTCGTTGACTAGGAAATGAAGATTTGCTATTTTGTTGCAGTGTTCTCCTATCATTGTACAATTTTACGATTTTTGCAATGCATGTTCTTTTATCAGGCGTTGGGATTCGAGCCCTCTCCCAAAAAGGTAAAATTTCATATATTTCCAGTCCTGTACTTTCTTTAACTGTTTTATTTTCATATCTCACATTATAAAAAAAGAACTTTAGCACTTGAATTTTTGATGGCAACTTCAGCCCAATAATTTTTAGTTCACATTTCCTTATCAAATAAAAATCAATGTCAGCAGATCGAAGCCGTTTTGGCGATAACATTTGTCTTGAAACCATAATTAACTTAATAATTACATATATTATTGTATTTCTAAGAGCTCACTAGGTCTCTCTACCGCAAACTAAATTTCACAATGATAATACTCGTCTTTGTGATTTATTTTTGCTACGGAATAACTTAGAAACAGTACTTTTGAAAATACTCACATGCACCGAAGACAGTAAATCGAGCAATTTGTGTAATGCCGGCAATAGACGATACAAGTGCACTGCACAAGTCTAGCACTGCACAGTGCGTTTGTACAGTGTATGGGGGTGTTTGTGCAGTGAAAAATTTTCCTTTGTTCTGCATTGCTGTTGAATTCTTAGAACAAACGAGCAAAATCCACAGCAAAACAATTAAAAAATGAAAGGAAAAATTAAAAAAACATATTTTCGTTTTTTTTTTAATTTTTTGAACTTTCACCTTATTTTGGCACTACTTCGCACACTCCGATTGACCTGAAACTTTCTGAACTTGATTTTAGCATCAAAAGGCATATTTCAATCGCTACCCGCACTCGATATTCCAACAAAAAAATTTCATATAATCTGCGCCAGGTCTAATATATGTACATACATATATACATACTTGAAGCTAAACTCCTGTTAAATTTTCACACAGCTATATTCGCGAGTTTTTTCACGAAACGTTCGATTTCAACTAACCTATTGATAGTTTTTCTGCAATATTAACAATTACGACCGGACTCGCCTATTTACACCAATTTAATGGCACTAACACTCCTGTTTACATAACCTATCCAATTAATCTTCAATTTTTTCCTCTTACCAAGGGGAAGAGGATATACGCTTTCGCAAAAATCGGGTAGTGATCATGTTTTAATATTATATATTTCTCAAACCCCTAATTGTTGAAGTGCTTTTCTTCGAGAATAATATTTTCTTGACAAATATCAATTGAAAATTGTTCTTTCTCAACTCTTAGGCAATCTTGATTATTATTTAATATATCCCGCCTTTTCAGCATCAGAACAGGTAACCAATTTCGGCCCATAAGCAATCGAAAACTTGTCGCTCTGTTTAAAATCACCAAAATTAACTCAATCTCACCAATAACAACAGTTTCCCAGTGGAAACTTTAAGACTTGAACATTTGCATATGACATACGAAAACGAAACGAAAGCAACCCGTTTCCGTTTCCATGGTAAACAGCGTTTAGAATATATGATATTAACATTGTTCTAAATGGGTTTTCTTGCATTGCCAGCAGCAGAGAAACTTAATACTTAATTTAGTGTGCTAATTACATAAATATTTAACATGTCATCACTTTCTTGCAGGGCTGTTCAACAAACGAAACGGTGTCGTTTCAAAATGAAGATCACGCCTATATTTCTTTCGTTTGTTCAGCAGTCTCGCCATATCAGCCCTATTCTGAATTAAAAATTTTCGGCCAATCTGTTCAACAAAGGAAACGGTGTCATTTCAAAATGAAGATCACGCCTTTATTCTCCCATTGCTTAAAAATGCGAAAAGGAGAAAAATTCCCCGGGAGTTTCTATTCAGAATTGGCTTGTATGTAACGCATTTTTTTACAGTAGTAACTAGGGTGTTTGACTCAGTTTTTTCAAACCGGTTTTCTCCGGTTTTTGCGTAAATTATTGCACGGGTTTGTTGAAATCTGGATTTTTCGAATATCGAATAAATCGGTTTATTTCATCTCCAAAACAGTTTTTTTTTTTAGTTGTGAAGATATAGCCTTTGATAGAAATATGGCAACACATCGACTAATTTTATATCCGATATATTTTTATTAAAACAGCAACCACAAAGTGCTTATCAATTACATAAGACTTATTCGAAATTCAAATAATTTGTAGAAAGAACGCAGCAAATATATTTTGGAAGATTTTATATAATTAGACAAATTCCATAAGAGGACGGGAAACCCTTGAAATATTGTTCAACGCCTTTTTGACAACAAGTCCTTATGGCTCGCTCAATTTGCTCAATGAGAATTTCAGCAATTTTGTATAATCTCAAGTTTTAAAATTTGAGACTATGTATGAGTTGCAGATTATTTCCTCTCCTCGCTTTTCCGTTTTTATTTTTTGTGTTTTGCCTTAATTTTTGTGACCGGTTTTTTCTTGATTTAATAATTAAGAACCGGTTTTTATCAAATTACCTTTATTCGAATAATTCGAAAACCGGTCTTAGAAAAAAATTCGAATAATCGAACACCCTAGTAGAAACATTTCTTTTGCGCTGTTACGTGTACCACTTCGCCCTCGCCTGTTCGTTGCCTTTTCTGCATTCCCTGCTGCTTCGCCTTACGTTGTCCTCGTTGCGTTGTTTTTCATTAGCCAATTCGTACACTGCATCAGTTCTCAATTATTCCATTCAATTGCTGGAATTTCCTGCGCCAGTTCAAATGTTTTTCTTCAAATCTAACCAAATCACTCTCACCCAATAACCATTATAAAATGAACTGATTCGATAGTACGCAAGCAAATTTTATAATTTTTTGAGCCAATTGCTTTACTTCGTTAATAAAATTATAAAATGTATCTGATGGACATACATATGTAGTTTATGCTTAAAATACTTAAAGCACTCAAAAACAATGTTCGGTTTAGGTTATAAATTACCTTCCAAATTTTTAATAGTTTGTTCATATATACTTATGGAAAGTCCGCATCTCTTTTCGGCGCCAAGAAAGATTTCATTTAGTTAGTTTATTTAACGATAGTGTAGATGGTTAATCCTGTTCATATATAAATGAAAATATGTCATTCACAGTTAATGTTTCAATGTATCCAATTACATTAAACGTAATCACTATTTTATTAATAGTTTATTACTTTCCTTTTTAATAAATTTGAATTTCCTGTGGTTATGAAAATAATTAAACTTGAAATGAATAAGTCTTAAGGTCCTTTGGAGTAATTGCTTTCCGGATGCTTAGGAAAACAAGCAGCCACGGCGATTGCTGCCTTAAGACTAAAAATTTAGCATTATTCAAACAAGTTGCTTACTTGCAAACAATTCTTAGCCGTATTTTCTAACAAGAACAATAGAATACAAATAACTTCATTTATGCTCTGTGTTTGATTGGATGCCTTGAAAAAAATTGCAGTGCAGCATTAGGAGACACAAGAAGCTGAACTTGCTACAAAGTGCGCACAGCTACACCTTCACATCATTTTTAGCGAGTTTTATAGCCCCGTATTATTGATAGACTTTGCCTTTTAATACTTAACACTGCACACTTCATATTTAATAACTTTATTTTAAATAAAATCACTTTAAGCATTGAATTTAAGCACAAACAATTGTATGCTTACACACATACAAACAAAACCAACCGCGTTTTGTGGCGTAGCATACACAGCTGATTCTGTCAAATTTGCTGAGAGCGAATAGCGATTTGCGGAAGGCGCAACCTCTGTATTTTCTAAACCAACTATTTTCAATAAGGCAATACTTTTTTCGGAGTTGGTCTTTTTGACAGCTGTTATCTGATTTATGTGTACTCAGTTTGTTTTGCCATTTCATAATGAACAAACTTATTCCGGAAGAACGTTTGCAATTCGTGAAAATTTATTACCAAAGCAAGGAGCTCACTTTTGGTTGAATGGGCACGTTAATAAACAAAATTGTCGCATTTGGAGTATCTAATGATAAACCACAAGCAGTTGTTGAGACGCCGTTACATCCTTATAATGTCACTGTTTGGTGTGCTCTATGTGCACACAGCACAGTGTAAAATTGCGAAGCATTTACATATTTACTTGATTTGTTCTGTGCATGCCAACTATTAAAAGCGAAGTTTCTGATACAATAAAATATGTGAAATTGTGCATTCATTCATTGGTAGTTTTAACACATTCACATGTGGTTTGCTTATCGATGCACGGGCAATAATGAAATGTACGGCGATGATTGGTGTTTATATAAACGCATCTCCTGTTCACAAATTATAGCACAACCTCAGACACATTTGTGCAGTTTATTTTTCTTCTAATTAATTAAAATAATTTTCCGAGTAAAATAGGGTTCATTCTCTAAGAAGCTTCTCATTAAATACATCTGCCGTTCGGAGTCGGCACAAAACTGTAGGTCCCTCCATTTGTGGTATAATATAAAGACGCACACCACAAATGGTAGGAGAAGCTCGGCCAAACACTGAGCTATATAGTGTACGCGCCAAAATTATTATTATTATTATTATGATGTTTAGATCAGAAAAAATTAAAAACCTTTTTGCGATATACGACGAGAGAAGAACGATTTAGCGATAATAAGTGCTCCTCATAGATTTGATATTGAAACAGTTGATATAATAGATGATTTCGCAGCTTCAAAGTCCTGACGACTAAATTTGTTCCCTTATTAAGAATAACTGCCCAATTATGTGTTCTTGATAAATTATCAAACATTTACAAGTATTCAATATAAAAAATTTATCAAGTTTTTTGTATTCTAATCAAAAATAAAAAGCTTTTTTCTTTGCTTAATTATATTTATGAAAAATGATATTGACAAATTATAAACTTTTGAATATTTGTAAATGTTTTATAACTTATCAAGAACATAGGCAATAAATGTATATGACGCATATCAAGTTATAGCACGTACCGCTACCAACTCGACCACAGCGGCCACAATAGTATTAGTTAATTATTTATTTAAAAGTAGCGAAGATTTAGTGTAGGATGGAAAATCCTTGCGGTAATTTTCCACAATGTGTAGCAAGCACTGCTTATCTTCTTGGTTGTGTGCTAACGAGCGATTGAAGTCAGCTATTAAATTGACTTTTCTCTCGGCAATGTCATTTACTACAGTGATACTTCTTATCTTGTGAGCACCATTACGCAAATCTCCTCTTTTATTCCAATTTGAGGGATCGGTGAGAAGAAAATCCATGTCGATTTCCATTCTTATGAAAAAACGTTTTGTTTTTGGACTTACAAAATTACTCAAATCCGTTATGGAGAATAATTGTAGTTCTTGAATGTTTGCATTTACCTTTTTAGGACAAGATCCAATCACTTCTTCCTCATTTTCATCTTCATCATTAATATGAAGTGCCAAACCATATTTCTCTTTACGTCTACATCCACAATGGTATCTAAAAAAGCAAGAGCAACTGCTTCTTCCGATAAGTACCATAAATTGTTCCTTAATTTGTTTGATAAATCTGCATTTGGTGCTTCAACTACTTTAGCAGATCTGAACCAGTATGGAATGTAAATATGTACTAGAAAAATGTACACTTTGCGGATACCATTTACTTGTCTGGAAGGCATGCCAAAATGTTTGTGGAACAAATAAATTTTTAAAGAATATTTTGCTTTTGCCATAAATCTGGCATGCGAGGTCGCTGCGGGTGAACGAAACGAAAAATTGGAACATTGACTACCAAGAAAAACCAATGCAAGTTGCAACAATTCTCTATAGTCGTGCCGAATATGTTCCTTCGCTAAATATTCAAGGAATGTGTTTTTTCTTGCTTCAATCACTTTGGTACTTATAACGCTCAAGACCTGTTCATCCACAATACCAGTGCTGAATTCATTAATGTTGAAAGTATTCCATGCACGTGCAAAACGTTCAAAGATGACAACTTCTGGACCGCTCGTTTTTCAAAAATTTTGTTCAAAACTGCTTTCAATAGCAGCTCTGCAATATGGTGACGGCATGGTAACCATAACAAGCTACGTTGTAGTTTTTGCTCCAATAGAATTGCAGCACCATTATGAGGGCCAGTATTTGATTCAGTTGTATCGAAGCATATCATTTCCAACAAATTCACCATATTCATTTTGGTTAAGTAGTCGAAAATTGATTGGCATATGGTTGCCCCAGTTCCCATTTCAATAATCGGAATCGCTATTAACTTTTTAATATTTTTAGCTGTGAGAACAATGGCTAAGCGATCTACCTTCTCTCTACCCGAAATTGTTGGAGGAAGCTTCCCATCCCAATGTAGTACAAATGTTTTCGGAATCCTTAAATGATCAAAATGTCAAAATTCTAGAATTTAACGAAAATGAGATAACTGACCTTAAAATTCTCAATAATATATTTGCCTAGGCGCCGCCGATATTCCTTGCGCTGTTTCCGCAGACTTGTGCAATTGAGGACAATATTGTGGACATCATAACCCAATGCTATGGCTGTTGCAGTAAGGAAGCGAATTGCAAATGGGGACGAAATACTACCAACATCCATACAAGACAGCATTCTATCGTCTATGAATTTTTTTTTTCACGTAGCCTCTCTGGCTGTTTTGAGCTACTTGCAATAATGTGATTATCATCTACATACATCACCTGCGCACTTTCATCTTCCACTTCGTCACTTATACTGTCATCTAGTTCATCCAATATTTCCATCAACTCTAAATACCAAATAATATAAGTAAATAAAAAATATTAGACCATTATGATGCTACAAAGTACACTGCAAATACCTGAAGAGCTACCCTTTTTTCAAAATTTTCTTTTCGTCGTTGTTCCTTCTCCAATATTTCCTTCTTACGTTCTTCTTTATTTGTAAGACGTTGATCAACACTAGTCATGCTGCCCACACGCCCTTCCTCACGTTGCTTAATTAAAAAGTTTCTATCTTCTCCATATGTTATCATTGTGAGAGCGTCAACGTGCGCAATATCGAACAAGTTTTCCAAATTGTCTTTAAAATCAGTTTCCTTTTGTCGTTGACTAGGAAATGAAGATTTGCTATTTTGTTGCAGTGTTCTCCTATCATTGTACAATTTTACGATTTTTGCAATGCATGTTCTTTTATCAGGCGTTGGGATTCGAGCCCTCTCCCAAAAAGGTAAAATTTCATATATTTCCAGTCCTGTACTTTCTTTAACTGTTTTATTTTCATATCTCACATTATAAAAAAAGAACTTTAGCACTTGAATTTTTGATGGCAACTTCAGCCCAATCATTTTTAGTTCACATTTCCTTATCAAATAAAAATCAATGTCAGCAGATCGAAGCCGTTTTGGCGATAACATTTGTCTTGAAACCATAATTAACTTAATAATTACATATATTATTGTATTTCTAAGAGCTCACTAGGTCTCTCTACCGCAAACTAAATTTCACAATGATAATACTCGTCTTTGTGATTTATTTTTGCTACGGAATAACTTAGAAACAGTACTTTTGAAAATACTCACATGCACCGAAGACAGTAAATCGAGCAATTTGTGTAATGCCGGCAATAGACGATACAAGTGCACTGCACAAGTCTAGCACTGCACAGTGCGTTTGTACAGTGTATGGGGGTGTTTGTGCAGTGAAAAATTTTCCTTTGTTCTGCATTGCTGTTGAATTCTTAGAACAAACGAGCAAAATCCACAGCAAAACAATTAAAAAATGAAAGGAAAAATTAAAAAAACATATTTTCGTTTTTTTTTTAATTTTTTGAACTTTCACCTTATTTTGGCACTACTTCGCACACTCCGATTGACCTGAAACTTTCTGAACTTGATTTTAGCATCAAAAGGCATATTTCAATCGCTACCCGCACTCGATATTCCAACAAAAAAATTTCATATAATCTGCGCCAGGTCTAATATATGTACATACATATATACATACTTGAAGCTAAACTCCTGTTAAATTTTCACACAGCTATATTCGCGAGTTTTTTCACGAAACGTTCGATTTCAACTAACCTATTGATAGTTTTTCTGCAATATTAACAATTACGACCGGACTCGCCTATTTACACCAATTTAATGGCACTAACACTCCTGTTTACATAACCTATCCAATTAATCTTCAATTTTTTCCTCTTACCAAGGGGAAGAGGATATACGCTTTCGCAAAAATCGGGTAGTGATCATGTTTTAATATT
Source organism: Philophylla caesio (assembly GCA_963971545.1). NCBI lineage: Eukaryota > Metazoa > Arthropoda > Insecta > Diptera > Tephritidae > Philophylla > Philophylla caesio. Next base: position 9,108,281 of record OZ020605.1, read on the forward strand.
ATATATTTCTCAAACCCCTAATTGTTGAAGTGCTTTTCTTCGAGAATAATATTTTCTTGACAAATATCAATTGAAAATTGTTCTTTCTCAACTCTTAGGCAATCTTGATTATTATTTAATATATCCCGCCTTTTCAGCATCAGAACAGGTAACCAATTTCGGCCCATAAGCAATCGAAAACTTGTCGCTCTGTTTAAAATCACCAAAATTAACTCAATCTCACCAATAACAACAGTTTCCCAGTGGAAACTTTAAGACTTGAACATTTGCATATGACATACGAAAACGAAACGAAAGCAACCCGTTTCCGTTTCCATGGTAAACAGCGTTTAGAATATATGATATTAACATTGTTCTAAATGGGTTTTCTTGCATTGCCAGCAGCAGAGAAACTTAATACTTAATTTAGTGTGCTAATTACATAAATATTTAACATGTCATCACTTTCTTGCAGGGCTGTTCAACAAACGAAACGGTGTCGTTTCAAAATGAAGATCACGCCTATATTTCTTTCGTTTGTTCAGCAGTCTCGCCATATCAGCCCTATTCTGAATTAAAAATTTTCGGCCAATCTGTTCAACAAAGGAAACGGTGTCATTTCAAAATGAAGATCACGCCTTTATTCTCCCATTGCTTAAAAATGCGAAAAGGAGAAAAATTCCCCGGGAGTTTCTATTCAGAATTGGCTTGTATGTAACGCATTTTTTTACAGTAGTAACTAGGGTGTTTGACTCAGTTTTTTCAAACCGGTTTTCTCCGGTTTTTGCGTAAATTATTGCACGGGTTTGTTGAAATCTGGATTTTTCGAATATCGAATAAATCGGTTTATTTAATCTCCAAAACAGTTTTTTTTTTTAGTTGTGAAGATATAGCCTTTGATAGAAATATGGCAACACATCGACTAATTTTATATCCGATATATTTTTATTAAAACAGCAACCACAAAGTGCTTATCAATTACATAAGACTTATTCGAAATTCAAATAATTTGTAGAAAGAACGCAGCAAATATATTTTGGAAGATTTTATATAATTAGACAAATTCCATAAGAGGACGGGAAACCCTTGAAATATTGTTCAACGCCTTTTTGACAACAAGTCCTTATGGCTCGCTCAATTTGCTCAATGAGAATTTCAGCAATTTTGTATAATCTCAAGTTTTAAAATTTGAGACTATGTATGAGTTGCAGATTATTTCCTCTCCTCGCTTTTCCGTTTTTATTTTTTGTGTTTTGCCTTAATTTTTGTGACCGGTTTTTTCTTGAATTAATAATTAAGAACCGGTTTTTATCAAATTACCTTTATTCGAATAATTCGAAAACCGGTCTTAGAAAAAAATTCGAATAATCGAACACCCTAGTAGAAACATTTCTTTTGCGCTGTTACGTGTACCACTTCGCCCTCGCCTGTTCGTTGCCTTTTCTGCATTCCCTGCTGCTTCGCCTTACGTTGTCCTCGTTGCGTTGTTTTTCATTAGCCAATTCGTACACTGCATCAGTTCTCAATTATTCCATTCAATTGCTGGAATTTCCTGCGCCAGTTCAAATGTTTTTCTTCAAATCTAACCAAATCACTCTCACCCAATAACCATTATAAAATGAACTGATTCGATAGTATGCAAGCAAATTTTATAATTTTTTGAGCCAATTGCTTTACTTCGTTAATAAAATTATAAAATGTATCTGATGGACATACATATGTAGTTTATGCTTAAAATACTTAAAGCACTCAAAAACAATGTTCGGTTTAGGTTATAAATTACCTTCCAAATTTTTAATAGTTTGTTCATATATACTTATGGAAAGTCCGCATCTCTTTTCGGCGCCAAGAAAGATTTCATTTAGTTAGTTTATTTAACGATAGTGTAGATGGTTAATCCTGTTCATATATAAATGAAAATATGTCATTCACAGTTAATGTTTCAATGTATCCAATTACATTAAACGTAATCACTATTTTATTAATAGTTTATTACTTTCCTTTTTAATAAATTTGAATTTCCTGTGGTTATGAAAATAATTAAACTTGAAGTGAATAAGTCTTAAGGTCCTTTGGAGTAATTGCTTTCCGGATGCTTAGGAAAACAAGCAGCCACGGCGATTGCTGCCTTAAGACTAAAAATTTAGCATTATTCAAACAAGTTGCTTACTTGCAAACAATTCTTAGCCGTATTTTCTAACAAGAACAATAGAATACAAATAACTTCATTTATGCTCTGTGTTTGATTGGATGCCTTGAAAAAAATTGCAGTGCAGCATTAGGAGACACAAGAAGCTGAACTTGCTACAAAGTGCGCACAGCTACACCTTCACATCATTTTTAGCGAGTTTTATAGCCCCGTATTATTGATAGACTTTGCATTTTAATACTTAACACTGCACACTTCATATTTAATAACTTTATTTTAAATAAAATCACTTTAAGCATTGAATTTAAGCACAAACAATTGTATGCTTACACACATACAAACAAAACCAACCGCGTTTTGTGGCGTAGCATACACAGCTGATTCTGTCAAATTTGCTGAGAGCGAATAGCGATTTGCGGAAGGCGCAACCTCTGTATTTTCTAAACCAACTATTTTCAATAAGGCAATACTTTTTTCGGAGTTGGTCTTTTTGACAGCTGTTATCTGATTTATGTGTACTCAGTTTGTTTTGCCATTTCATAATGAACAAACTTATTCCGGAAGAACGTTTGCAGTTCGTGAAAATTTATTACCAAAGCAAGGAGCTCACTTTTGGTTGAATGGGCACGTTAATAAACAAAATTGTCGAATTTGGAGTATCTAATGATAAACCACAAGCAGTTGTTGAGACGCCGTTACATCCTTATAATGTCACTGTTTGGTGTGCTCTATGTGCACACAGCACAGTGTAAAATTGCGAAGCATTTACATATTTACTTGATTTGTTCTGTGCATGCCAACTATTAAAAGCGAAGTTTCTGATACAATAAAATATGTGAAATTGTGCATTCATTCATTGGTAGTTTTAACACATTCACATGTGGTTTGTTTATCGATGCACGGGCAATAATGAAATGTACGGCGATGATTGGTGTTTATATAAACGCATCTCCTGTTCACAAATTATAGCACAACCTCAGACACATTTGTGCAGTTTATTTTTCTTCTAATTAATTAAAATAATTTTCCGAGTAAAATAGGGTTCATTCTCTAAGAAGCTTCTCATTAAATACATCTGCCGTTCGGAGTCGGCACAAAACTGTAGGTCCCTCCATTTGTGGTATAATATAAAGACGCACACCACAAATGGTAGGAGAAGCTCGGCCAAACACTGAGCTATATAGTGTACGCGCCAAAATTATTATTATTATTATTATGATGTTTAGATCAGAAAAAATTAAAAACCTTTTTGCGATATACGACGAGAGAAGAACGATTTAGCGATAATAAGTGCTCCTCATAGATTTGATATTGAAACAGTTTGATTTCGCAGCTTCAAAGTCCTGACGACTAAATTTGTTCCCTTGTTAAGAATAACTGCCCAATTTTGTGTTCTTGATAAATTATCAAACATTTACAAGTATTCAATATAAAAAATTTATCAAGTTTTTTGTATTCTAATCAAAAATAAAAAGCTTTTTTCTTTGCTTAATTATATTTATGAAAAATGATATTGACAAATTATAAACTTTTGAATATTTGTAAATGTTTTATAACTTATCAAGAACATAGGCAATAAATGTATATGACGCATATCAAGTTATAGCACGTACCGCTACCAACTCGACCACAGCGGCCACAATAGTATTAGTTAATTATTTATTTAAAAGTAGCGAAGATTTAGTGTAGGATGGAAAATCCTTGCGGTAATTTTCCACAATGTGTAGCAAGCACTGCTTATCTTCTTGGTTGTGTGCTAACGAGCGATTGAAGTCAGCTATTAAATTGACTTTTCTCTCGGCAATGTCATTTACTACAGTGATACTTCTTATCTTGTGAGCACCATTACGCAAATCTCCTCTTTTATTCCAATTTGAGGGATCGGTGAGAAGAAAATCCATGTCGATTTCCATTCTTATGAAAAAACGTTTTGTTTTTGGACTTACAAAATTACTCAAATCCGTTATGGAGAATAATTGTAGTTCTTGAATGTTTGCATTTACCTTTTTAGGACAAGATCCAATCACTTCTTCCTCATTTTCATCTTCATCATTAATATGAAGTGCCAAACCATATTTCTCTTTACGCCTACATCCACATTTGTATCTAAAAAAGCAAGAGCAACTGCTTCTTCCGATAAGTACCATAAATTGTTCCTTAATTTGTTTGATAAATCTGCATTTGGTGCTTCAACTACTTTAGCAGATCTGAACCAGTATGGAATGTAAATATGTACTAGAAAAATGCACACTTTGCGGATACCATTTACTTGTCTGGAAGGCATGCCAAAATGTTTGTGGAACAAATAAATTTTTAAAGAATATTTTGCTTTTGCCATAAATCTGGCATGCGAGGTCGCTGCGGGTGAACGAAACGAAAAATTGGAACATTGACTACCAAGAAAAACCAATGCAAGTTGCAACAATTCTCTATAGTCGTGCCGAATATGTTCCTTCGCTAAATATTCAAGGAATGTGTTTTTTCTTGCTTCAATCACTTTGGTACTTATAACGCTCAAGACCTGTTCATCCACAATACCAGTGCTGAATTCATTAATGTTGAAAGTATTCCATGCACGTGCAAAACGTTCAAAGATGACAACTTCTGGACCGCTCGTTTTTCAAAAATTTTGTTCAAAACTGCTTTCAATAGCAGCTCTGCAATATGGTGACGGCATGGTAACCATAACAAGCTACGTTGTAGTTTTTGCTCCAATAGAATTACAGCACCATTATGAGGGCCAGTATTTGATTCAGTTGTATCGAAGCATATCATTTCCAACAAATTCACCATATTCATTTTGGTTAAGTAGTCGAAAATTGATTGGCATATGGTTGCCCTAGTTCCCATTTCAATAATCAGAATCGCTATTAATTTTTCAATATTTTCAGCTGTGAGAACAATGGCTAAGCGATCTACCTTCTCTCTACCCGAAGTTGTGGGAAGAAGCTTCCCATCCCAATGTAGTACAAATGTTTCCGGAATATTTAAATGATCAATTTCTAGAATTTAACGAAAATGAGCTCACTGACCTTAAAATTCTCAATAATATATTTGCCTAGGCGCCGCCGATATTCCTTGCGCTGTTTCCGCAGACTTGTGCAATTGACGACAATATTGTGGACATCATAACCCAATGCCATGGCAGTTGCAGTAAGGAAGCGAATTGCAAATGGGGACGAAATATTACCAACATCCAAACAAGACAGCATTCTATCGTCTATGAATTTTTTTTTTCACGTAGCCTCTCTGGCTGTTTGGAGCTACTTGCAATATTGTCATTATCATCTACATACATCACCTGCGCACTTTCATCTTCCACTTCGTCACTTATACTGTCATCTAGTTCACCCAATATTTCCATCAACTCTAAATACGAAATAATATAAATAAAAAACAAAAAAACATTATGATGCTACAAAGTACACTGCAAATACCTGAAGAGCTACCCTTTTTTCATAATTTTCTTTTCGTCGTTGTTACTTCTCCAATCTTTGCATCTTACGTTCTTCTTTATTTGTAAGACATTGATTAACACTAGTCATGCTGCCCACACGCCCTTCCTCACGTTGCTTAATTAAAAAGCTTCTATCTTCTTCATATGATATCATTGAGAGGGCGTCAACGTGCGCAATATCGAACAAGTTTTCCAAATTGTCTTTAAAATCAGTTTCCCTTTGTCATTGACTAGGAAATGAAGATTTGCTATTTTGTTGCAGTGTCCTCCAATCATTGTACAAGTTTATGTTTTTTGCAACGCATGTTCTTTTATCAGGCGTTGGGATTCGAGCCCTCTCCCAAATAGGTACAATTTCATCTACTACCAGTCCTGCACTTTCTTGAACTGTTTTATTTTCATATCTCACATTATAAAAAAAGAACTTTAGCACTTGATTTTTTGATGGCAATTTCAACCCACATTTCCTTATCAAATAAATATCAATGTCAGCAGATCGAAGCCGTTTTGGCGATAACATTTGTCTTGAAACCATAATTAACTTAATAATTACATATATTATTGTATTTCTAAGAGCTCACTAGGTCTCTCTACCGCAAACTAAATTTCACAATGATAATACTCGTCTTTGTGATTTATTTTTGCTACGGAATAACTTAGAAACAGTACTTTTGAAAATACTCACATGCACCGAAGACAGTAAATCGAGCAATTTGTGTAATGCCGGCAATAGACGATACAAGTGCACTGCACAAGTCTAGCACTGCACAGTGCGTTTGTACAGTGTATGGGGGTGTTTGTGCAGTGAAAAATTTTCCTTTGTTCTGCATTGCTGTTGAATTCTTAGAACAAACGAGCAAAATCCACAGCAAAAAAATTACAAAATGAAAGGAAAATTAATAAAACATACTTGCGATTTTTTTCAATTTTTTGAACTTTGACCTAATTTGGGCAATACTTTGCACACTCCGATTGACCTGAAACTTTCTGAACTTGATTTTAGCATCAAAAGGCATATTTCATTCGCTACCCGCACTCGAAATTCCAACAAAAAAATATTCCATATAAGCTGCGCCAGGTCTAATATACATATATATATACATACTTGAAGCTAAACTCCTGTTAAACTTTCACACAGCTATATTTGCGAGTTTTTTCACGAAACGTTCGATTTCAACTAACCTATTGATAGTTTTTCTGCTATATTAACAATAACGACGGGACTCGCCTATTTACACCCATTTAATGGCACTAACACTCCTGTTCACAGAACCTATCCAATTCATCTTCAATTTTTTCCTCTTACCAAGGGGAAGAGGATATACGCTTTCGCAAAAATCGGGTAGTGATCATGTTTTAATATTATATATTTCTCAAACCCCTAATTGTTGAAGTGCTTTTCTTCGAGAATAATATTTTCTTGACAAATATCAATTGAAAATTGTTCTTTCTGAACTCTTAGGCAATCTTGATTATTATTTAATATATCCCGCCTTCTCAGCATCAGAACAGGTAAACAATTACGGCCCATAAGCAGTCGAAAACTTGTCGCTTTGTTTAATATCACCAAAATTAACTCAATCTCACCAATAACAACAGTTTCCCAGTGGAAACTTTAAGACTTGAACATTTGCATATGACATACGAAAACGAAACGAAAGCAACCCGTTTCCGTTTCCATGGTAAACAGCGTTTAGGATATATGATATTAACATTGCCCTAAAGGGGTTTTGTTGCATTGCCATCAGCAGAGAAACTTAATACTTAATTTAGTGTGCTTATTACATCAATATTTAACATGACCTTAGTCATCACTTTCTTGAAGGGCTGTTCAACAAACGAAACGGTGTCATTTGGAAATGCAGAACACGCCTATATTCCTTTCGTTTGTTCAGCAGTCTCGCCATATCAGCCCTATTCTGAATTTAAAACTTTTACCAAAAATTATTGCACGGTTTTTTTGAAATCTGGATTTTTCGAATAACGAATAAATCGTTTTTTTTAATCTCCAAAACCGGTTTTTTGTGGTTGTGAAGATATAGCCTTTGATAGAAATATGGCAACACATCGACTAATTTTATATCCGATATATTTTTATTAAAACAGCAACCACAAAGTGCTTATCAATTAGATAAGACTTATTCGAAATTCAAATAATTTGTAGAAAGAACGCAGAAAATATATTTTAGAAGATTTTATATAATAAGACAAATTCCATAAGAGGACGGGAAAACCTTGAAATATTGTTCAACGCCTTTTTGACAGCAATTTTTTATGGCTCGCTCAATTTGCTCAATGAGAATTTAAGCAATTTTGTATAATCTCAAGTTTTAAAATTTGAGACTATGTATGAGTTGCAGATTATTTCCTCTCCTCGCTTTTCCGTTTTTATTTTTTGTGTTTTGCATTAATTTTTGTGACCGGTTTTTTCTTGATTTAAAAATTAAGAACCGGTTTTTTTCAAATTGCCATTTTTCGAATAATTCGAAAACCGGTCTTAGAAAAAAAGTCGAATAATCAAAAACCCTAGTAGAAACGTTTCTTCTGCGCTGTTACGCGTACCACTTCGCCCTCGCCTGTTCGTTGCCTTTTCCCCATTCCCTGCTGCTTCGCCTTACGTTGTCCTCGTTGCGTTGTTTTTCATTAGCCAATTCGTGTCCTGCATCAGTTCGCAATTATTCCATTCAATTGCTGGAATTTCCTGCGCCAGTTCAAATGTTTTTTTTTTCAAATCTAACCAAATCACTCTCACCCAATAACCATTATAAAATGAACTGATTCGATAGTACGCAAGCAAATTTTATAATTTTTTTAACCAATTGCTTTATTTCGTTAATAAAATTATAAAATTTATCTGATGTACATACATACATATGTTCTTTATGCTTAAAATACTTAAAGCACTCAAAAACAATGTTCCGTTTTAGGTTATAAATGACCTTCCAAATTTTTAATAGTTTGTTCATATATATGTAAAGTCCGCATCTCTTTTCGGCGCCAAGAAAGATTTTATTTAGTTAGTTTATTTAACGATAGTGTAGATGGTTAAATCTGTTCATATATAAATGAAAATATGTCATTCACAGTTAATGTTTCAATGTTTCCAATTAACGACGCAGCCATATTACATCAAACGTAATCACTATTGTATTAATTAGTTTATTACTTTATTAGTAGTTTATTACTTTTCTTTTTAATAAATTTGATTTTCCTCTGGTTATGAAAATAATTAAACTTGTAGTGAATGAGTCTTAAGGTCCTTTGAAGTAATTGCTTTCCGGATGCTTAGGAAAACAAGCAGCCACGGCGATTGCTGCCTTAAGACTAAAAATTTAGCATTATTCAAACAAGTTGCTTACTTGCAAACAATTCTTAGCCGTATTCTCTAACAAGAACGATAGAATACAAATAACTTCATTTATGCTCTGTGTTTGATTGGATGCCTTGAAAAAAATTTCCGTGCAGCATTAGGAGACACTTGCTACAAAGTGCTCACAGCTACACCTTCACATCATTTTTAGCGTGTTTTATAGCCCCGTATCATTGATAGACTTTGCCATTTAATACTTAACACTGCGCACTTCATGTTTAATAACTTTATTTTAAATAAAATCACTTTAAGCATTGAATTTAAGCACAAACAATTGTATGCTTACACACATACAAACAAAACCAACCGCGTTTTGTGGCGTAGCATACACAGCTGATTCTGTCAAATTTGCTGAGAGCGAATAGCGATTTGCGGAAGGCGCAACCGCTGTATTTTCAAAATCGTGATTCGCTAACTATTTTCAATAAGGCAATACTTTTTTCGGAGTTGGTCTTTTTGACAGCTGTTACCTGATTTATACTCAGTTTCGTTTGCCATTTCATAACGAAGAAACTTATTCCGGAAGAACGTTTACAATTCGTGAAAATTGTGCTCTATGTGCACACAGCACAGTGTGAAATTGCGAAGCATTTACATATTTACTTGATTTGTTCTGTGCATGCCAACTATTAAAAGCGAAGTTTCTGATACAATAAAATATGTGAAATTGTGCATTCATTCATTGGTAGTTTTAACACATTCACATGTGGTTTGTTTATCGATGCACGGGCAATAATGAAATGTACGGCGATGATTGGTGTTTATATAAACGCATCTCCTGTTCACAAATTATAGCACAACCTCAGACACATTTCTTCTAATTAATTTAAATAATTTTCCGAGTAAAATATGGTTCATTCTCTAAGAAGAAACGTAAACTTAAAAAAAAGGTCGGGGTTATTTTACCGATGGAAATACACCAGGCGAAGCAGCACTACTATTTAACTGAAGATAGCTTTAGGTGAAAAAACATTTCTACATTTCCATTTTTTCAAACCCTCAAAAGTGTTGCAGATGCTTTTGAAAGGATGTTATTTGTGCGGTAATATGCTGTGCCTTTTTAATATTTATTTTAAGAGTTTTATTGTAGTTTTTAAAGTCATAAGCCGTAAAAGTATATTGTCAACCAAAGTTTTGAACTAGATCTGTTGTTACGGGAAACGGTCGACGTAAATGCATACATATTGATATTAATGCAAACGGTCGACATAAGCACATACATACAGATACTAATGCAAACGGTCAGTATAAATGCATACATATTGACATGCATGCAAACATACATATTCTTATACATTACTTTCCCATACTTTTGAGACCGACGTTGATTATTCAACGCTTAAGGCCAATGTCGATCACATAACATAAACCATAACTAAGAATATCAAGGCACTTGATACGCACTTAGCGCTAGCATTCAAGTGTGCAACTGTCTCGGTTATTTAAAACCCAGACTGAATTAAATGCATTTCTTTACACCAAAATAATATGCCAATGACATTTGAGACCTGTGAATTCGTACCGTTTTCCATCAACGCCTCAAGCACAGCGATCGCATGATTAGACATTTTCCCACCAAATGCGATCGCTGGGCTGACTTAGTTTAGCTATAAATACATTAAGAAAAATATGATAAAGACAGTTTGTAACGTCAAGTGAGAACGCCTAGACCAGGTATTTTACTGGTCTCGTGGCATTGAATAAAACATAAAATCTCTTTACTTCGTTTGTTGAAACTTATTTAAAATTACTCTACATGGCGATCCTGCCAGGAGCATTAAAATAAAAGAAGGCTAAAAATAGCAAGTAAAATTGCTGAGAAAGCCACATATAAAATAAATTAAAGGACTATAAATAGCAAATATATTGCTGAAATGTCTTTAAATAAATAAAAAATAAAAAAAAAAATAATTTTTTAAAAAAAAAGTAATTTTTAAACGTTCCCGAGCAACCAACCTCAAAAGATTTGGATGAAATTACGAAGCGAACACCTGACTTTGGCAATCACCATCAGATCCAGTGAAAGTTCCAAAAAACTCGAAAAAAAAAATTTTACAAAGGAATACAAGGCAAACAAAAGGGTATATAACTTGCGGCACCACGAATTAATGGACGAATTCGAGAAGATACTAGAATACTGGAGTCACTACTACAAATCCTTCGATAAGCAAACGCAGGAAACAACATCCCAACAACAATCAAACACACCTATAAATATTGGCCCTCTACCAATAACAATCGAGGAATACCAGCGGCGTAACAGCTACAAAAAGGCACAAGGGGCAGTAAAAATCCCAGTTCCGATTAAATTTAAAAGGAAGCGAGGCGGAAAAAAGTACGCCCAACGAAGGAAAATTGCTGAACTATACAAGCAAATAAATATGGAGACATCGACAGAAGCAAAAATTCAGCTGAAGCAGGAGATAAGCAGTATAAGGAATCTATAGATGTAACAGTAGTTAATATTTATAAAAATAAAAAATAAACTATATATATATATAAAAAACATTTTAACATAATATTTTGGCAACCTAACGGCTGCCCATTGAAGGGCAACAATTGTTGCCGTTTTAGAAATTTAAGTATGGGCGGACAAAATACAAAAATAGCCGACCCAAAAGCTAATGTGGTAAATTCCATAGAAGTTGCCGATCATACAGTTGATTTAGATTCAATTAGGATTATGCTATTACTAATTACCATATGTAGTTGCTTAGGATTATTTCTAAGACTTTATTCTACCCATAATAAAATATTAAAAAAAAAATATAAGAGTCGCTCCGACGGCCTTGATAAAGTTTAAGAGTTAAAATTTTGCCATGAAATGGGAAGCTATCAGTACAGATTTAACAAAACATAAAATAAATTTTTTAAAATCTTTCAAATGTCTGAGTCAGAATAGAGCTATAAAAAAGGAAACAGTGGTTAGACATATAAATATTTTACAAGACAATTTAAACTACATTAGAGCCATATCAAATGTTTACCAAACAAAATTTACTAGAGAACACAAAGCAATAGTAGGAAAATTGTTTAAAGAACTCAGGGAAAAATTTATTAAAGTTCTATGCAAATTCGAAATTGAACAAGATATTCCTGAAACAACAATCAATCAGATTGATGTAAATTTAGATAGGCTAAACATTTCTGACCACGACAGTACTTTAGATATACCAGAATCCAACATGCCACAATCATTAAACGATTTCCTTTGCAATACTGCAAAACTAATACCACCATTCGATGGAAAACCTGAAAATCTACAAAGTTTTCTTGACGCACTTCAGTTAGTTGATCTAGTCAAAGGAGATCATGAAGAAGCAGCAGTAACCTTAATTAAATCAAGATTAAAAGGTACAGCAAGAAATCTAATCAGTAATGAGAGTACAGTAGCTGCAATTATAGCAAAATTAAAATCAGCAGTCAAAGGTGAATCAGTCGAAGTATTGACTGCAAAAATTTTGAATACCAAACAGTTTAGCAAAACAGCAACAACATTTTGTAACGAGATAGAAGATCTCACTAAATCACTGCAAAACGCGTACATTAATGACGGACTTAATCCAGATTTAGCTAGTTCTTATTCGAAAAAAACAGCTATAAAAGCTCTGGTAAAGAATTCCTCAAATGAAAAAGTTAAACTTATAATGGAAGCAGGTACATTAACTAATATGAATGATGCTGTAGCAAAATTCGTGAACAGCTGCACAGAAGCTACTGATAGTAGATCAGTAATGCAGCTGAATAGAAGAAACAATTTCAAAAGATTTCCATCTTTTTCTGGTAACAGAAATCAAAACAGCTATAGAGGAAGAAATAGATATTACAATAACAATAATTCAAGGCCAAACTTTAGAACCAACCAAAATAGAAATTATACCAACAATCAAAATAGGAACCAAACTAATCGTAACAGCAATAACAACCGTAACTTAAGAGCAGTTGAAGCCCATCCGGAAAACGGATCAGCTCCCCAGAATGCCCAACTGGGGAATGCTCGCAACAATTAACATCGAAAATTCTTAACATTAACCTAAATTTCAGTAATTACCTTATTATTGAATCTTCATTTAATGAAATACCAAACACTTTTTTGCTTGACACGGGATCAGAAATTTCGATCATTAAAAATACATCAATTACCAATACTAACACTTTTAACAAAAACGCAATATATAAATTAACTGGCATAGGTAAAGGTACAACAAACACTTTAGGTAGTATAAATGCAGATATTTATTTTGACAATATAATAGTGAATCACAATTTTCAAGTAGTAGACGAAAACTTTCCAATCCCATGCGATGGAATAATAGGTATTGATTTTATTAAGCAAAATAATTGCACTTTAGAATACCGAAATAATGGCCAAAGTTTTATTATGATTAGATCTCATTATAACAATCAAAAACAAAAAGTAGAAATATTAGATTCACCAAAAGATAACACAATATCAATACCAGCTAGAGCAGAAGTAATAAGAAGAATTTCAATCAATTCAAATGAAGATGAAGTTCTTATTCCAAACCAAGAACTATCATCTGGAGTATATATAGGAAATACAATAGTAACAATAAAAAACGCCTTTGTACGTATAATTAATACAACAGAAGAAAATTTATTACTGGAAAATTTCACAATTAGAACAGAAAACCTTAATGGCTACAACGTAGTTAAAATAAGCGAAATACAAAATGACACTAGTGAAAGAAAAAACATAATTTTAAATAAAATTTCTCAAAGTTGTCCATTACAACACAAAAAGAAATTGCTTAGCCTTTGTTCAAATTTTACAGACGTTTTCGCTTTAGAAACAGACCCATGTACGTGCAACAACTTTTACAAACAGAAACTCCACTTAAACGACAAAACACCAGTATATATAAAAAATTACAGAACTCCACACAATCATAAAGAGGAAATAAATAAACACATAGAAAAATTAATCAATGACGATATCATTGAACCTTCTGTTTCAGAATATAATAGTCCAATCTTATTAGTTCCCAAAAAGTCAAATACATCAGAGAAAAAATGGAGACTTGTAATAGATTATAGACAAGTCAATAAGCGCTTAGCATCAGATAAATACCCATTACCGAGAATAGATGATATTTTAGACCAACTAGGACGTGCAAAATATTTTTCATGTTTAGACTTATTATCAGGATTTCACCAAATAGAACTAGAAGAAAAATCACGAAATATTACATCATTCTCGTCCGACCAAGGTTCATTCCGATTTAAAAGATTACCTTTTGGTTTAAAAATTGCACCCAACTCATTCCAAAGAATGATGAACATCGCATTCTCAGGTCTAGGCCCAAACAAAACATTCGTATACATGGATGACCTCATAGTCATCGGATGTTCGGAAACGCATATGCTAAACAATTTAAAATCAGTCTTTGAAATTTGTAGAAAAACCAACTTAAAATTACAACCAGATAAATGTCAATTTTTCAATTCAGAAGTAACATTTTTAGGACATAGGTGTACTGATCAAGGAATTTTACCAGATAACTCAAAATATGACAAAATCTTATATTATCCAAAACCAACAAACGCTGATGAATCTAAACGATTCATAGCCTTTGTAAATTACTACAGACGATTTATACCTAATTTCGCTCATCATGCAATACATATCACTAGACTAACAAGAAAAAAAGCACAATTCATATGGACACCAGAATGTGAAAAAGCATTTCACTATTTAAAGAATTCCCTATTATCTCCACAAATACTAAAATATCCTAATTTCGATCAACCCTTTTGCATAACTACGGACGCAAGTAAAATTGCATGCGGCGCCGTACTTAGCCAAGATCATAATGGTATACAGTTACCAATAGCTTTCGCATCTAGAACTTTTACAAAAGGAGAAAGTAATAAATCAGTAATAGAACAAGAACTTACAGCAATACATTGGTCAATCAACTTCTTTAAACCATACATTTATGGACGAAAGTTCTTAATACAAAGTGATCACAAACCTCTTACATACCTATTTGCCATGAAAAATCCTTCATCTAAATTAACACGTATGAGATTAGATCTTGAAGAATTCGACTTCGAAGTTGAATATATTAAAGGAAAAGACAATTGCGGAGCTGACGCTTTATCTCGAATTGATTTCGGGCAAATTAAAAGACTTAAAGAAGAAAACACTGCAATTATACAGGTTATTACTCGATCTAAATCGAAAAATACAATAACACCAACTAAAAAAGCAACTAATATAAAAAATATGACATTAAAAGTGTACGAAACAATTACGACACACGAAGTGAAAAAGTTACCAAGCCTAAAACTTATGATAAGGTGCACCTCAAATGAATATAATGAGAAGAATGAAAAATTAAATGAATCCTCTAATTTAATTTTATTCCATGGAAAAAGAAAGATAGTTGAATTCAACGCTAAAGATTTTATTGCTTATGGGAAGATTGAACTAGCTCAATTGTTTCTCAAACTTGAAAAAGTAGTTGGCAATAAAAACTTCAGCAATATAAAAATCGCGATTAATGATAAATTATTTGAGTATGTCGACATTGAGGACTTTAAAAGAATAGGTAATAAAACTCTAGAGAAGGTAACAATAGCGATAACGCCAAAAATAACAACAATCACTTCACCAGCTAAAAAACTGGAAATTTTGACTAAATATCATGATGACCCTGTATTTGGAGGCCACCCAGGTGTCACAAGATTATTATCCAAGCTAAGACGAAAATACTATTGGAAAAATATGATTTCAGACGTGAAATTATATATAAAAAATTGCGAAAAATGTAAACAAAATAAATCTGGTATAAACCATGTAGAACCATTAATTACTACACAAACGCCAGCGAAATCCTTTGAAATTGTACAAATCGACACAGTTGGTCCATTACCTAAGTCATTTAATGGAAATGAATATGCACTAACGATAATTTGCGATTTGACAAAATACTTAATAACTGTAGCTATTCCAAACAAATCAGCTAATCAAGTAGCCAAAGCTATAGTTGAAAACTGTATTTTAATTTATGGCCCCATAAAAACAATTATAACAGATATGGGTACAGAATATAAAAACCAAATTTTCAATGAAATATGCAAACTGCTAAAAATTGAAAATAAAACGTCAACACCATATCACCATCAAACAGTAGGATCAATAGAACGTAGTCACAGAACTTTTAATGAATACATTAGATCATATATAGCAACAAACAAATTAGATTGGGATCACTGGTTAAAATACTTCACGTATTGTTATAATACGACATCATCAACAACCCATGGTTACACGCCATTCGAACTTCTATATGGAAAAATCCCAGAATCTTATGTTAAAAAATACAATAGACCCAGTTTATAATATAGATGATTATCACACAGAACTGAAATTCAAATTACAAACAGCTCAAAAACGAGCAGCAGAATTAATAGAAAAATCAAAAAGAATTGCGAAACAGAATTATGACAAGAAATCAAATCCTCAAACAATTCTAATAAATGATATGGTCTACCTAAAAAATGAAGCTAGCCATAAACTTGATAGCATATACGAAGGCCCATACAAAGTAATCGAAACAGATTATTTAGGAAATTGTAAAATAAAGAAAAATTCAAAAGAAATGATTGTACACAAAAATCGATTAAAATTAGCTTAACTAAATTTAGTATAATTTAATCTTTTTATAAGAAACCATTCAATCTTTAATATTATAACTATGAAATATGTCAAAACAAAAAAAATGTATTATTAATTCCATAACTTCATAATAACATAATTAACTAGATTTATCCGGTACCGATAAAATCATAAGAAATAAATATATCAGATAGATTTTAAATACATATAACTATAAGAAAATTACTTCATACATATATATATATAAAAAAAAAAAAAAAAAAAAAAAAAAAAAAAAAAAATTTTACTAATTATACTTGAAGATTTTTTTTTTTTTTTCCCAAAAAGGGAGGTGTTACGGAAAACGGTCGACGTAAATGCATACATATTGATATTAATGCAAACGGTCGACATAAGCACATACATACAGATACTAATGCAAACGGTCAGTATAAATGCATACATATTGACATGCATTACTTTCCCACACTTTTGAGACCGACGTTGATTATTCAACGCTTAAGGCCAATGTCGATCACATAACATAAACCATAACTAAGAATATCAAGGCACTTGATACGCACTAAGCGCTAACATTCAAGTGTGCAACTGTCTCGGTTATTTAAAACCCAGACTGAATTAAATGCATTTCTTTACACCAAAATAATATGCCAATGACATTTGAGACCTGTGGGTTCGTACCGTTTTCCATCAACGCCTCAAGCACAGCGATCGCATGATTAGACATTTTCCCACCAAATGCGATCGCTGGGCTGACTTAGTTTAGCTATAAATACATTAAGAAAAATATGATTAAGACAGTTTGTAACGTCAAGTGAGAACGCCTAGACCAGGTATTTTACTGGTCTCGTGGCATTGAATAAAACATAAAATCTCTTTACTTCGTTTGTTGAAACTTATTTAAAATTACTCTACACTGTCGAGGGCAATAAATTAAATGATAAAAAAGTTCTTCTGACAAAAGTTCATTTAAAACGACAAAACTTGTAAACAGAGAGAACTGCCTAAATTCCACTGATTGACCTTTCAAACTCTTTTGAGCTCTCTCCATTAAATAGCAGCACTAAAATTTATTTCATAACGCCTTAATTAAAATGCATTGCACGCACTCTGTTTACAATTATCGCAATTATCACAAACACATATTGACACATTTGTATAGTTTATTTATTCTCCAATTATTTAAAATTATTTTTCAATTAAAATATCTTAAAATAAATCCTTGCGGTAATTTTCCACAATGTGTAGCAAGCACTGCTTATCTTCTTCGTTGTGTGCTAACGAGCGATTGAAGTCAGCTATTAAATTGACTTTTCTCTCGGCAATGTCATTTACTACAGTGATACTTCTTATCTTGTGAGCACCATTACACAAATCTTCTCTTTCATTCCAATTTGAGGGATCGGTGAGAAGAAAATCCATGTCGATTTCCATTCTTATGAAAAAACGTTTTGTTTTTGGACTTACAAAATTACTCAAATCCTTTATGGAGAACAATTGTAGTTCTTGAATGTTTGCATTTACCTTTTTAGGACAAGATCCAATCATTTCTTCCTCATTTTCATCTTCATCATTAATATGAAGTGCCAAAACCATATTTCTCTTTACGTCTACATCCACATTTGTATCAAAAAAAGCAAGAGCAACTGCTTCTTCGGATAAGTTCCATAAATGGTTCCTTAATTTGTTTCATAAGTCGTAAATCTGCATTCGGTGCTTCAACAGCTTTAGCAGATCTGAACCAGTACTAGAAAAATGCACACTTTGCGGATACCATTTAATTGTCTGGAAGGCATGCCTAATTGTTTGTGGAACAAATAAATTTTTAAAGAATAGATTGCTTTTGCCATAAAGCTGGCATGCGAGGTCGCTCCGGGTGAACGAAACGAAAAATTGGAACATTGACTACCAAGAAAAACCAATGCAAGTTGCAACAATTCTCTATAGTCCTGTCGAATATGTTCCTTCGCTAAATATTCAAGGAATGTGTTTTTTCTTGCTTCAATCACTTTGGTACTTATAACGCTCAAGACCTGTTCATACACAATACCAGTGCTGAATTCATTGATGTTGAAAGTATTCCATGCACGTGCAAAACGTTCAAAGATGACAACTTCTGGACCGCTCGCTTTTCCAAAATTGTGTTCTACATCTGCTCAAATCACTCTCACCCAATAACCATTATAAAATGAACTGATTCGATAGTACGCAAGCAAATTTTATAATTTTTTTAACCAATTGCTTTATTTCGTTAATAAAATTATAAAATTTATCTGATGTACATACATACATATGTTGTTTATGCTTAAAATACTTAAAGCACTCAAAAACAATGTTCCGTTTTAGGTTATAAATGACCTTCCAAATTTTCAATAGTTTGTTCATATATATGTAAAGTCCGCATCTCTTTTCGGCGCCAAGAAAGATTTTATTTAGTTAGTTTATTTAACGATAGTGTAGATGGTTAAATCTGTTCATAAATAAATGAAAATATGTCATTCACAGTTAATGTTTCAATGTTTCCAATTAACGACGCAGCCATATTACATCAAACGTAATCACTATTGTATTAATTAGTTTATTACTTTATTAGTAGTTTATTACTTTTCTTTTTAATAAATTTGATTTTCCTCTGGTTATG
Source organism: Philophylla caesio (assembly GCA_963971545.1). NCBI lineage: Eukaryota > Metazoa > Arthropoda > Insecta > Diptera > Tephritidae > Philophylla > Philophylla caesio. Next base: position 9,127,522 of record OZ020605.1, read on the forward strand.
AAAATAATTAAACTTGTAGTGAATGAGTCTTAAGGTCCTTTGAAGTAATTGCTTTCCGGATGCTTAGGAAAACAAGCAGCCACGGCGATTGCTGCCTTAAGACTAAAAATTTAGCATTATTCAAACAAGTTGCTTACTTGCAAACAATTCTTAGCCGTATTCTCTAACAAGAACGATGGAATACAAATAACTTCATTTATGCTCTGTGTTTGATTGGATGCCTTGAAAAAAATTTCCGTGCAGCATTAGGAGACACTTGCTACAAAGTGCGCACAGCTACACCTTCACATCATTTTTAGCGTGTTTTATAGCCCCGTATCATTGATAGACTTTGCCATTTAATACTTAACACTGCGCACTTCATGTTTAATAACTTTATTTTAAATAAAATCACTTTAAGCATTGAATTTAAGCACAAACAATTGTATGCTTACACACATACAAACAAAACCAACCGCGTTTTGTAGCGTAGCATACACAGCTGATTCTGTCAAATTTGCTGAGAGCGAATAGCGATTTGCGGAAGGCGCAACCGCTGTATTTTCTAAATCGTGATTCGCTAACTATTTTCAATAAGGCAATACTTTTTTCGGAGTTGGTCTTTTTGACAGCTGTTACCTGATTTATACTCAGTTTCGTTTGCCATTTCATAACGAAGAAACTTATTCCGGAAGAACGTTTACAATTCGTGAAAATTGTGCTCTATGTGCACACAGCACAGTGTGAAATTGCGAAGCATTTACATATTTACTTGATTTGTTCTGTGCATGCCAACTATTAAAAGCGAAGTTTCTGATACAATAAAATATGTGAAATTGTGCATTCATTCATTGGTAGTTTTAACACATTCACATGTGGTTTGTTTATCGATGCACGGGCAATAATGAAATGTACGGCGATGATTGGTGTTTATATAAACGCATCTCCTGTTCACAAATTATAGCACAACCTCAGACACATTTCTTCTAATTAATTTAAATAATTTTCCGAGTAAAATATGGTTCATTCTCTAAGAAGAAACGTAAACTTAAAAAAAAGGTCGGGGTTATTTTACCGATGGAAATACACCAGGCGAAGCAGCACTACTATTTAACTGAAGATAGTTTTAGGTGAAAAAACATTTCTACATTTCCATTTTTTCAAACCCTCAAAAGTGTTGCAGATGCTTTTGAAAGGATGTTATTTGTGCGGTAATATGCTGTGCCTTTTTAATATTTATTTTAAGAGTTTTAAGTCATAAGCCGTAAAAGTATATTGTCAACCAAAGTTTTGAACTAGATCTGTCGAGGGCAATAAATTAAATGATAAAAAAGTTCTTCTGACAAAAGTTCATTTAAAACGACAAAACTTGTAAACAGAGAGAACTGCCTAAATTCCACTGATTGACCTTTCAAACTCTTTTGAGCTCTCTCCATTAAATAGCAGCACTAAAATTTATTTCATAACGCCTTAATTAAAATGCATTGCACACACTCTGTTTACAATTATCGCAATTATCACAAACACATATTGACACATTTGTATAGTTTATTTATTCTCCAATTATTTAAAATTATTTTTCAATTAAAATATCTTAAAATAAATCCTTGCGGTAATTTTCCACAATGTGTAGCAAGCACTGCTTATCTTCTTCGTTGTGTGCTAACGAGCGATTGAAGTCAGCTATTAAATTGACTTTTCTCTCGGCAATGTCATTTACTACAGTGATACTTCTTATCTTGTGAGCACCATTACACAAATCTTCTCTTTCATTCCAATTTGAGGGATCGGTGAGAAGAAAATCCATGTCGATTTCCATTCTTATGAAAAAACGTTTTGTTTTTGGACTTACAAAATTACTCAAATCCTTTATGGAGAACAATTGTAGTTCTTGAATGTTTGCATTTACCTTTTTAGGACAAGATCCAATCATTTCTTCCTCATTTTCATCTTCATCATTAATATGAAGTGCCAAAACCATATTTCTCTTTACGTCTACATCCACATTTGTATCAAAAAAAGCAAGAGCAACTGCTTCTTCGGATAAGTTCCATAAATGGTTCCTTAATTTGTTTCATAAGTCGTAAATCTGCATTCGGTGCTTCAACAGCTTTAGCAGATCTGAACCAGTACTAGAAAAATGCACACTTTGCGGATACCATTTAATTGTCTGGAAGGCATGCCTAATTGTTTGTGGAACAAATTAATTTTTAAAGAATAGATTGCTTTTGCCATAAAGCTGGCATGCGAGGTCGCTCCGGGTGAACGAAACGAAAAATTGGAACATTGACTACCAAGAAAAACCAATGCAAGTTGCAACAATTCTCTATAGTCGTGTCGAATATGTTCCTTCGCTAAATATTCAAGGAATGTGTTTTTTCTTGCTTCAATCACTTTGGTACTTATAACGCTCAAGACCTGTTCATACACAATACCAGTGCTGAATTCATTGATGTTGAAAGTATTCCATGCACGTGCAAAACGTTCAAAGATGACAACTTCTGGACCGCTCGCTTTTCCAAAATTTTGTTCTACATCTGCTTTTAATATCAGCTCTGCAATATGGTGTCGGCATGGTAACCATAACAAGCTACGTTGTAGTTTTTGCTCCAATAGAATTACAGCACCATTATGAGGGCCAGTATTTGATTCAGTTGTATCGAAGCATATCATTTCCAACAAATTCACCATATTCATTTTGGTTAAGTAGTCGGAAATTGATTGGCATATGGTTGCCCCAGTTCCCATTTCAATAATCGGAATCGCTATTAATTTTTTAATATTTTTAGCTGGGAGAACAATGGCTAAGCGATCTACCTTCTCTCTACCCGAAATTGTGGGAAGAAGCTTCCCATCCCAATGTAGTACAAATGTTTCCGGAATCCTTAAATGATCAAAATGTCAAAATTCTAGAATTTAACGAAAATGAGCTAACTGACCTTAAAATTCTCAATAATATATTTGCCTAGGCGCCGCCGATATTCCTTGCGCTGTTTCCGCAGACTTGTGCAATTGAGGACAATATTGTGGACATCATGACCCAATGCTATGGCAGTTGCAGTAAGGAAACGAATTGCAAATGGGGACGAAATATTACCAACATTCATACAAGTCAACATTCTACCGTCTATGTCTATCGTCTTGTTTTTTTCTCGTAGCCTCACTGGCTGTTTTGAGCAACTTGCAATATTGTCATTATCATCTACATACATCACCTGCGCACTTTCATCTTCCACTTCGTCACTTATACTGTCATCTAGTTCATCCAATATTTCCATCAACTCTAAATACGAAATAATATAAATAAAAAGTATTAGAACATAATGATGCTACAAAGTACACTGCAAATACCTGAAGAGCTACCCTTTTTTTTCAAAGTTTTCTTTTCGTCGTTGTTCCTCTCCAATCTTTGCTTCCTACGTTCTTTTTTATTTGTAAGACATTGATCAACACTAGTCATGCTGCCCACACACCGTTCCTCACGTTGCTTAATTAAAAAGTTTCTATCTTCTTCATAGGATAACATGAGAGAGCGTCTACGTGCGCAATATCGAACAAGTTTTCCAAATTGTCTTTAAAATCAGTTTCCTTTTGTCGTTGACTAGGAAATGAAGATTTGCTATTTTGTTGCAGTGTCCTGCAATCATTGTACAATTTTATGAGTTTTGCAACGCATGTTCTTTAATCAGGCGTTGGGATTCGAGCCCTCTCCCAAAAAGGTAGAATTTCATCTATTACCAGTCCTGCACTTTCTTTAACTGTTTTATTTTCATATCTCACATTATAAAAAAAGAACTTTAGCACTTGAATTTTTGATGGCAACTTCAACCCAATAATTTTTGGTTCACATTTCCTTATCAAATAAATATCAATGTCAGCAGATCGAAGCCGTTTTGGCGATAACATTTGTCTTGAAACCATAATTAGCTTAATAACTATATTATTGTATTTTTAAGAGCTCACTAGGTCTCTCTACCGCAAACTAAATTTCACAATGATAATACTCGTCTCAGTGATTTATTTTTGCTACGGAATAACTTAGAAATGGTACTTTTGAAAATACTCACAGGCGCCGAAGACAGTAAATCCAGCAATTTGTGTAATGCCGGCCATAGACGATACAAGTTCACTGCACAAGTCTAGCACTGCACATTGCGTTTGTACAGTGTATGGGGGTGTTTGTGCAGTGCACAATTTTTCGTTGTTCGGCATTGCTGTTGAATTCTTAGAACAAACGAGCAAAATCCACAGCAAAACAATTAAAAAATGAAAGGAAAAATTAAAAAAACATACTTGCGATTTTTTTTAAATTTTTTGAACTTTGACCTTATTTTGTCAAGACTTTGCACACTCCGATTGACCTGAATCTTTCAGAACTTGGTTTTAGCGTCAAAAGGCATATTTTAATAAGTACCCGCACTCGAAATTCCAACAAAACAAATTCCATATAAGCTGCGCCAGGTCTAATATTCATACATATGTATATATGTACATACTTGAAGCTATACTCCTATTAAACTTTCACACAGCTATATTTGCGAGTTTTTTCACGAAACGTTTGATTTCAACTAACCTATTGATAGTTTCTCTGCAATATTAACAATAACGACGGGACTCGCCTATTTACACCCATTTAATGGCACTAACACTCCTGTTCACAGAACCTATTCAATTCATCTTCAATTTTTTCCTCTTACCAAGGGAAAGAGGATATACGCTTTCGCAAAAATCGGGTAGTGATCATGTTTTAATATTATATATTTCTCAAACCCCTAATTGTTGAAGTGCTTTTCTTCGAGAATAATATTTTCTTGACAAATATCAATTGAAAATTGTTCTTTCTCAACTCTTAGGCAATCTTGATTATTATTTAATATATCCCGCCTTCTCAGGTAACCAATTTCGGCCCATAAGCACCAAAATTAACTCAAGCTCACCAATAACAACAGTTTCCCAGTGGGAACTTTAAGACTTGAAGATTTGCGTATGACATACAAAAACGAAAGCAACCCGTTTCCGTTTCCATGGTAAACAGCGTTTAGAATATATGATATTAACATTGTCCTAAAGGGGTTTTGTTGCATTGCCGGCAGCAGAGAAACTTAATACTAAATTTAGTGTGCTTATTACATCAATATTTAACATGACCTTAGTCATCACTTTCTTGCAGGGCTGTTCGACAAACGGAACGGTGTCATTTCAAAAGGAAGATCACGGCTATATTCTTTTCGTTTGTTCAGCAGTCTCGCCATATCAGCCCTATTCTGAATTAAAAACTTTCGGGCAATTTTTTCCCTTCTCCTATTGCTTTAAAATGCGAAAAGGAGAAAAAATTCCCCGGGAGTTTCTATTCAGAATTGGCTTGTATGTGTCGCATTTTTTTACAGTAGTAACTAGGGTGTTTGACTCAGGTTTTTCAAACCGGTTTTCTCCGGTTTTTGCGTAAATTATTGCACGGTTTTTTGAAATCTGGATTTTTCGAATATCGAATAAATCGGTTTTTTTAATCTCCAAAACCGGTTTTTTTTGTAATTGTGAAGATATAGCCTTTGATAGAAATATGGCAACACATCGACTAATTTTATATCCGATATATTTTTATTAAAACAGCAACCACAAAGTGCTTATCAATTACATAAGACTTATTCGAAATTCAAATAATTTGTAGAAAGAACGCAGCAAATATATTTTAGAAGATTTTATATAATTAGACAAATTCCATAAGAGGACGGGAAAATCTTGAAATATTGTTCAACGCCTTTTTGACAACAATTCCTTATGGCTCGCTCAATTTGCTCAATGAGAATTTAAGCAATTTTGTATAATCTCAAGTTTTAAAATTTGAGACTATGTATGAGTCTCCTCTCATCGCTTTTCCGTTTTTATTTTTTGTGTTTTGCCTTAATTTTTGCGACCGGTTTTTTCTTGATTTAAAAATTAAGAACCGGTTTTTTTCAAAATGCCAAAAAGTCGAATAATCGAACACCCTAGTAGAAACATTTCTTCTGTGCTGTTACGCGTAGCACTACGCCCTCGCCTGTTCGTTGCCTTTTCTGCATTCCCTGCTGCTTCGCCTTACGTTGTCCTCGTTGCGTTGTTTTTCTTTAGCCAAGTCGTACACTGCACCAGTTCTCAATTATTCCATTCAGATGCTGAAATTTCCTGCGCCAGTTCAAATGTTTTTTTTTTCAAATCTATCCAAATCACTCTCACCCAATAACCATTATAAAATGAACTGAATCTATAGTACGCAAGCAAATTTTATAATTTGTTGAGCCAATTGCTTTATATATAATATAATTTTGGCGCGTACACTATATAGCTCAGTGTTTGGCCGAGCTTCTCCTACCATTTGTGGTGTGCGTCTTTATATTATACCACAAATGGAGGGACCTACAGTTTCGTGCCGACTCCGAACGGCAGATGTATTTAATGAGAAGCTTTTTCATACCAGAAATACCCTCGGAGGTTTGCCATTGCCTGCCGAGGGGTAACCGTTATTAGAAAAAACTTTTTCTATGATTAAGATTTTGCTTGCCCTGACTGAGATTCGAACCTCGAACTCACCGGCATATCGAGTTATAGCACGCACCGCTACCAACTCGACCACAACGGCCACCAATTGCTTTAGTTCGGAAATAAAATCATAAAATTTATCTGATGTACATACATACATATGTTGTTTATGCTTAAAATACTTAAAGCACTCAAACACAATGTTCGTTTTAGGATATAAATGACCTTCCAAATTTTTAATAGTTTGTTCATATACGAGTATGTATATGTAAAATCCGCATCTCTTTTCGGCGCCAAGAAAGATTTTATTTAGTTAGTTTATTTAACGATAGTGTAGATGGTTATCATGTTCATATATAAATTAAAATATGTCATTCACAGTTAGTGTTTCAATGTTTCCAATTACATCAAACGTAATCACTATTGTATTAATGAGTTTATTACTTTTCTTTTTAATAAATTTGAATTTCCTGTGGTTATGAAAATAATTAAACTTGTAGTGAATAAGTCTAAAGGTCCTTTGAAGTAATTGCTTTCCGGATGCTTAGGAAAACAAGCAGCCACGGCGATTGCTGCCTTAAGACTAAAAATTTAGCTTTATTCAAACAAGTTGCTTACTTGCAAACAATTCTTAGCCGTATTCGCTAACTATTTTCAATAAGGCAATACTTTTTTTGGAGTTGGTCTTTTTGACAGCTGTTACCTGATTTATACTTAGTTTGGTTTGCCATTTTATAATGAACAAACTTATTCCGGAACAACGTTTGCAATTCGAGAAGCACACTTTTGGTTCAATGGGTACGTTAATAAACAAAATTGTCGCATTTGGAGTAATGATAAATCACAAGCCGTTGTTGAGATGCCGTTACATCCTTATAAAGTAACGGTTTGGTGTGCTCTATGTGCACACAGTACAGTGTGAAATTGCGAAGCATTTACATATTTACTTGTTTTGTTCTGTGCATGCCAATTAAAAGCGAAGTTTCAGATACAATAAAATATGTGAAATTGTGCATTCATTCATTGGTAGTTTTAACACATTCACATGTGGTTTGTTTATCGATGCACGGGAAATAATGAAATGTACGGCGATGATTGGTGTTTATATAAACGCATCTCCTGTTCACAAATTATAGCACAACCTCAGACAGATTTGTGCAGTTTATTTTTCTTCTAATTAATTAAAATAATTTTCTGAGTAAAATATGGTTCATTCTCTAAGAAGAAACATAAACTTAAATAAAATGTCGGCATTTTTTTACCGATTGAAAGACACCAGGATAGCTTTAGGTGAAAAAACATTTCTACATTTCCATTTTTTCAAACCCTTAAAAGTGTTGTAGATGCTTTTGAAAGGATGTTTTTTGTGCGGTAATATGAATTGCCTTTTTAATATTTATTTTAAGAGTTTTATTGTAGTTTTTAAAGTCATAAGCTGTAAAAATATATATGTAGTCAAACAAAGTTTTGAACTAGATCTGTCGAGTGCAATAAATTAATCGATTAAAAAGTTCTTCTGACAAAAGTTCATTTAAAACGACAAAACTTGTAAACAGAGAGAACTGCCTAAACTCCACTGATTGACCTTTCAAATTCTTTTGAGCTCTCTCCATTAAATAGCAGCACTAAAATTTATTTCATAACGCCTTAATTAAAATGCATTGCGTACAGTCTGTTTACAGTTATCGGCACAACCACATATTGACACATTTGTATAGTTTTTTTTCTCCAATTATTTAAAATTATTTTTCAATAAAAACATCTTAGAATAAATTTTTTTTAATTTAATGTAAAATGTAGACAACTTTTATCAAAATTTGGGGTTATTCAACGCAATTCAATTATACAAATACTTGGTTTCTTTATTCATTCGATTTTCTCTTTAAAAGAAATTGATTTTACTGTATCAAATGCAAAATAATTGGATACTTACAAAAGTATTACTGACATGGCAACACCTGTGCCTGAGTTCGCTTAGTGGAAGGAAAATGTTGAGCCGAGAAAAAACTTATAAGCAACCAATATCTGTAATTGAAGTTTAGATCAGAAAAAATTAAAACTTTTTTGCGATATACGACGAGAGAAGATCGATTTAGCGATAATAAGTGCTCCTCATAGATTTGATATTGAAACAGTTGATATAATAGATGATTTCGCAGCTTCAAAGTCCTGACGACTAAATTTGTTCCCTTGTTAAGAATAACTGCCCAATTTTGTGTTCTTGATAAATTATCAAACATTTACAAGTATTCAATATTGAAAATTTATCAAGTTTTTTTGTATTCTAATCAAAAATAAAAAGCTTTTTTCTTTGCTTAATTATAATTATTAAAAATGATATTGACAAATTATAAACTTTTGAATATTTGTAAATGTTTTATAACTTATCAAGAACACAGGATCAGGCCATAAATCTAAATGACGCATATCAAGTTATATCACGCACCGCTACCAACTCGACCATAGCGGCCACAATGGTATTAGTTAATTATTTATTTACAATTAGCGAAGATTTAGTGTAGGATGGAAAATCCTTGCAGTAATTTTCCACAATGTGTAGCAAGTACTACTTATCTTCTTTGTTGTGTGTTAACAAGCGATTGAAGTCGGCTATTAAATTGACTTTTCTCTCGGCAATGTCATTTACTACAGTGATACTTCTTATCTTGTGAGCACCATTACAAAAATCTTCTCTTTCATTCCAATTTGAGGGATCGGTGAGAAGAAAATCCATGTCGATTTCCATTCTTATGAAAAACGTTTTGTTTTTGGACTTACAAAATTACTCAAATCCTTTATGGAGAACAATTGTAGTTCTTGAATGTTTGCATTTACCTTTTTAGGGCAAGATCCAATCACTCAATCCTCATTTTCATCTTCATCATTAATATGAAGTGCCAAAACCATATTTCTCTTTACGTCTACATCCACATTTGTATCAAAAAAGCAAGAGCAACTGCTTCTTCGGATAAGTTCCATAAATGGTTCCTTAATTTGTTTGATAAGTCGTAAATCTGCATTCGGTGCTTCAACTGCTTTAGCAGATCTGAACCAGTATGGAATGTAAATATGTACTAGAAAAATGCACACTTTGCGGATACCATTTAATTGTCTCAAAGGCATGCCAAATTGTTTGTGGAACAAATAAATTTTTAAAGAATAGAAACGAAAAATTGGAACATTTTGTTCAAAAACTGCTTTCAATATCAGCTCTGCAATATGGTGACGGCATGGTAACCATAACAAGCTACGTTGTAGTTTTTGCTCCAATAGAATTGCAGCACCATTATGAGGGCCAGTATTTGATGCAGTTGTATCGAAACATATCATTTCCAAAAAATTCACCATATTCATTTTGGTTAAGTAGTCGAAAATTGATTGGCATATGGTTGCCCCAGTTCCCATTTCAATAATCGGAATCGCTATTAATTTTTCAATATTTTTAGCTGTGAGAACAATGGCTAAGCGATCTACCTTCTCTCTACCCGAAATTGTGGGAAGAAGCTTCCCATCCCAATGTAGTACAAATGTTTCCGGAATATTTAAATGATCAAAATGTCAAAATTCTAGAATTTAACAAAAATGAGCTAACTGACCTTAAAATTATCAATAATATATTTGCCTAGGCGCCGCCGATATTCCTTGCGCTGTTTACGCAGACTTGTGCAATTGAGGACAATATTGTGGACATCATGACCCAATGATATGGCAGTTGCAGTAAGGAAACGAATTGCAAATGGGGACGAAATATTACCAACATCCATACAAGACAACATTCTATCGTCTATGTCTGTCGTCTTGTTTTTTTCTCGTAGCCTCACTGGCTGTTTTAAGCAACTTGCAATATTGTCATTATCATCTACATACATCACCTGCGCACTTTCATCTTCCACTTCGTCACTTATACTGTCATCTAGTTCATATAATATTTCAATCAACTCTAAATACGAAATAATATAAATAAAAAATATTAGACCATTATGATGCTACAAAGTACACTGCAAATACCTGAAGAGCTACCCTTTTTTTCAAAGTTTTCTTTTCGTCGTTGTTCCTTCTCCAATCTTTGCTTCTTACGTTCTTTTTGATTTGTAAGACATTGATCAACACTAGTCATGCTGCCCACACGCCGTTCCTCACGTTGCTTAATTAAAAAGATTCTATCTTCTTCATAGGATATCATTGTGAAAGCGTCTACGTGCGCAATATCGAACAAGTTTTCCAAATTGTCTTTAAAATCAGTTTCCTTTTGTCGTTGACTAGGAAATGAAGATTTGCTATTTTGTTGCAGTGTCCTCCAATCATTGTACAAATTTAGGATTTTTGCAATGAATGTTCTTTTATCAGGCGTTGGGATTCGAGCCCTCTCCCAAAAAGGTACAATTTCATCTATTACCAGTCCTGCACTTTCTTTAACTGTTTTATTTTCATATCTCACATTATAAAAAAAGAACTTTAGCACTTGAATTTTTGATGGCAACTTCAACCCAACAATTTTTGGTTCACATTTCCTTATTAAATAAATATCAATGTCAGCAGTTCGAAGCCGTTTTGGCGATAACATTTGTCTTGAAACCATAATTAACTTAATAATTATATTATTGTATTTTTAAGAGCTCACTAGGTCTCTCTACCGCAAACTAAATTTCACAATGATAATACTCGTCTCTGTGATTTATTTTTGCTAGGGAATAACTTAGAAACAGTACTTTTGAAAATACTCACAGGCGCCGAAGACAGTAAATCGAGCAATTTGTGTAATGCCGGCAATAGACGATACAAGTGCACTGCACAAGTCTAGCACTGCACATTGCGTTTGTACAGTGTATGGGGGTGTTTATGCAGTGAACAATTTTTCGTTGTTCGGCATTGCTGTTGAATTCTTAGAACAAACGAGCAAAATCCACGGCAAAACAATTAAAAAATTAGAGGAAAAATTAAAAAACATACCTGCGATTTTTTTAAATTTTTTGAACTTTCACCTTATTTTGGCACTACTTGGCACACTCCGATTGACCTGAAACTTTCTGAACTTGATTTTAGCATCAAAAGGCATATTTCAATCGCTACCCGCACTCGGAATTCCAACAAAAAAATATTCCATATAAGCTGCGCCAGGTCTAATATACATATATATGTATGTACATACTTGAAGCTAAACTCCTGTTAAACTTTCACACAGCTATATTCGCGAGTTTTTTCACGAAACTTTCGATTTCAACTAACCTATTGATAGTTTTTCTACAATATTGACAATTACGACGGGACTTGCCTATTTACACTCATTTAATGGCACTAACACTCCTGTTCACAGAACCTATCCAATTCATCTTCAATTTTACCTAGGGGAAGAGGATATACGCTTTCGCAAAAATCGGGTAGTGATCATGTTTTAAAATTATATATTTCTCAAACCCCTAATTGTTGAAGTGCTTTTCTTCGAGAATAATATTTTCTTGACAAATATCAATTGAAAATTGTTCTTTCTCAACTCTTAGAGAATCTTGATTATTATTTAATATATCCCGCCTTCTCAGCATCAGAACAGGTAACCAATTCCGGCCCATAAGCAGTCGAAAACTTGTCGCTCTGTTTAAAATCACCAAAATTAACTCAATCTCACCAATAACAACTGTTTCCCAGTGGGAACTTTGAGACTTGAACATTTGCATATGACATACTAAAACGAAAGAAACCCGTTTCTGTTTCCATGGTAAACAGCGTTTAGAATATATGATATTAACATTGTCCTAAAGGAGTTTTGTTGCATTGACAGCAGCAGAGAAACTTAATACTTAATTTAGTGTGCTTATTACATAAATATTTAACATGACCTTAGTCATCACTTTCTTGAAGGGCTGTTCAACAAACGAAACGGTGTCATTTCGAAATGCAGAACACGCCTATATTCCTTTCGTTTGTTCAGCAGCCCTAATCTGAATTAAATACTTAAGGCCAATTTGTTCCTTTCTCCCATTGCTTTAAAATACGAAAAGGATAAAAATTCCCCGGGAGTTTCTATTCAGAATTAGCTTGTATGTGTCGCATTTTTTTACAGTAGTAACTAGGGTGTTTGACTCAACCACAAAGTGCTTATCAATTAGATAAGACTTATTCGAAATTCAAATAATTTGTAGAAAGAGCGCAGCAAATATATTTAAGAAGATTTTATATAATTAGGCAAATTTCATAAGTGGACGGGAGTTAATATCGTTACTCGATATTTTGAGTAAAAATAATTTTTTTTTGGGTTCACTGAAATGTGCACTCTTTATTCATAATCTTTGGACTGACTTGTTTACATGAATCTTAAAGCTATTTATAGTACTGAGATGCGTCGGTCGTTATCTGTTTACTAGTAGGTAGCTATTTGGGTTTGTTTTAGTGATAGTCCATTTCTATTGTTATAAGTTTTGTCCGTTGCAGTTCGTGGTAAATCATGTTTAGACAAGTTCTGTTGTTTTGATATTGTTATCATACAAGGTCAAAGGTTGATTATCGGCATTATTGTTTGTAAACAATAATTATGTATACATATAACCTTATGCTGGAGAAGATAATTCGAGCCGCAGAACTAAATCGGTCAGGCACTATCTTTTATAAGAGTGTGCAGCTGCTGGCGTACGCCGATGACATTGACATCATCGGCCTTAACAACCGCGCAGTTAGTTCTGCCTTCTCCAAACTGGATAGAGAAGCAAAGCGAATGGGTCTGGAGGTGAACGAGGGCAAGACGAAGTATATCCTGTCATCAAATAAACAGTCGGCACATTCACGACTGGGATCAAACATCACTGTTGACAGCTATAACTTTGAAAAAGTAGAAGACTTCGTTTACTTAGGAACCAGCATTAACATCAATAATAATGTCAGCCTCGAAATCCAAAGGAGGATCACTCTTGCCAACAAATGCTACTTCGGACTGAGTAGGCAACTGAGCAGTAAAGTCCTCTCTCGTCGGACAAAAATTACGCTCTATAAGTCTCTCATTATGCCCGTCCTGATGTATGGCGCAGAAGCATGGACGATGAAGATATCTGATGAGAAGGCTCTGGGAGTGCTTGGTATTTCCAACTGGCACCAGTTAGCGAAAGAGAGAAATATCTGGCGTGCTGTGCTAAGCTCGGCCAAAATCGCATAGGCGGTTATCGAGCCAATGAAAGAAAGAAGAAGTATATATGTATGTGGTGTATACATACATATATATGTATGTTAGTACTAACGTCGTTAACTCTCCTCCCTCTTAAAACGGAGCGTCCCGGCTATGGTGCTGCTACGAGTTGGTGTTGAAGACGGTTCATTTCGATTTCGTAGAATTCGTCAATTTGTCTTTGTCTGTGAAGCATTCTTCTATAGAATCGGCAGAGATGTACCATACCATAAGTGATGACTACTAAAGTAAGGAAACCCATTATGACGAAGAACGTAAAATATACTGGGTTTTCCTCAATAGGTATCAAAAATGTTGAGAGTTTTTGGATATTGCTGAATTTGTAGATTGAGTTTGAAGAAAGGATGCGGAGTACTTCAAGTTGTTCGCTATGCTGGTTGTGTATGATTTCTCTAAGTTGTCGTTGATGATTGTAATATGTGATATTATCGATGGTTGTAGGTTCATTAAAGCGTATTAATTTAGGGCCTGATATATGCAGGTTGTTCCAAGTGTGCTGGTAATCTGTAAGAATGTATCCATTCTCTAGGATGCGGAGTGAAGCATTATTTTCGTGGATTGTTTCGCATTGAGCTGATTTGTCTTCTAGTATTTTTATAGTACAATTGTCGGAGGGTTCGGACTTACAAATAAAGTTACTCAAATAATTTCTACATTTGGATATTCTTTGATAGTTGTTACATTTTGCGATCTTAGGGTCTAAATTAATTTTACCATGCTTATATGCTAAAGGATATACATTAAATAGGCTACATTTAGTTTCTAGGATGGGATATTTGTATATTGTTATAATTGCTTCTTGTAGGTAACAGATATGAATGTCGGCATATTCTAACATATTAATTATTCGAAGATCTAGTTTTTCGTGGTTTATTAAATCGTACACATCTTTCAAATTTAATGTGCCAGAATAAAAATTATTAGTTTTCGCAAAATTTATAGTGTTTGTTATTGATTGGAGTTCATTATAAACTTCTGATATAACAATGTTTTCGGTTATTGCTTTTGGATCAAGGGTTTCGGGTATTCTTTCGAACTGTGAGTTAATTGCTCTTTGCTTATTATTATTTTCTATTATCATATTAAGTGAAGTTTTGATTTCTACAAGGTCATCGTGGTCTGGAGTGCCAGTGATGAACTTTAACACGGAGCCAAGAAAGTTTAGTGATCTTTTTGGTCTATAAATATTTGGAATGAGTTGAGTTTTCAGAGTTTCGATTTTGTTCACTAAAATTTTAGTTTCAGGTTGGTTTTCTAGATTATACGATGTTTTCATTATACTTTCGTATGGTGCTAGTATTTTTAAAAGGTTAGATATGTGATACAAGTAAGCTATATCCTGAAAAATGTAAACAGGGTCGGTTTCCACTAGAACATATTTCCTATTAGTTAAATCTATTATATTGTCGCAAAGTGCGATAGAGAAAAGTAAGGTAAACACTATTCCGTACATGCCTTTGCTCTAATATTGTCCTTATGGATAATTACTCTTTTATTTGTTATTACTGTGTCGCCGTTGTCTTTTTTGACTATATGTTTCGCGTATTTTTTTACGTTTTTGTTCTTTGCGTCTTTGAATATATTACGTCTCCTTCTTTGTAGTTCAGTTGTTTGCGATTGCGGTTGTGGTATCGCAAAACTCTCTCTTGGTTTTGTTGATTACGCTCTTTGATGTCAGGATACCTCCTTTGATTGAAAAACACGTCCTCGGGTTTCTCGTTGGTTACCGAATGGATAGTTTTGTTGTACTGTCGGACTGCTTCAAATATTTGTTCATCCGGTGCCGAACTGTGTTGGTGTGCCAAAACTTTTGCGAGTTCAATTATGGTGCTATGCGTCCGTTCAACTTGACCGTTTGTTGTTGAATGATAGGCTGGAGTTTTGGTATGCGTTATTTGTAATCGCTTGTATATTTGTTGTACACATATGCCAGTAAATGTTGACTCGTTATCAGTCATTACAAACTTTGCATTAGGGTATATTTGTGA
Source organism: Philophylla caesio (assembly GCA_963971545.1). Taxonomy (NCBI): domain Eukaryota; kingdom Metazoa; phylum Arthropoda; class Insecta; order Diptera; family Tephritidae; genus Philophylla; species Philophylla caesio. Next base: position 9,143,176 of record OZ020605.1, read on the forward strand.
TAGTATCTCGTCGATGTATTTGTATGTGTCTTTCTTTGATGGTATTTGTCTCAAATAGCAGAATTTTGAGTACTTGTCGGTTGAACTAATGTACATATTATTGCTCATAAAAAATAAGTCTAAGTGTATGTATTCGCCTACCTTGCTCGGTACTGGTGCTGAACCTATTGGTTGTTTATTTGGTCGGCGTTCATATTTGTTTGTGAGGCAAATTTCGCAGTCCTGTACTTCCTTTTTACAAGCGTCACGTATGTTGGGCCAGTAATATCTGAGCGAAATTTCCTGTGCGTTATTTTTATAGTTTCTGTGAGCACGTCTGTGTGTGTCTTGTATGATTTGTTCTTGTTGTTCGGTTTCGGTGATGTCGTCAACCAATTTTTGCGCTAGTACGATCGATACGGTTGGAAATGTGTCGATAATGTCATTTTCGACGTGAAATAATATTTCCTCGTCTATTTGCAGGGCATTAGTTACCTTTGGTCTAATTATATTTTTTAGTCTGTCTAGCATTTCAGTTTTGGTGTTAAAAAAAATCGTATGTCGGCTGTTAGAAAATATGTTTTGTGAGGATATTTCGATGGGATTCTGATCTGACTGTCTTACAATAATTTGGTTCCTAAATGCGTTTAGTGGTTGCTTTACTCGTTTGAGTTTTTGTGTTGGGGAGCTTTGTGCTGAATGTTGGGAGTCATCAGAGTTTACAGTGTTGTTTATTTGCTGGCGAGAAAGTGCGTCAGCGACAACGTTCTGATGTCCGGGTTTGTAAACGAGTTTTGCGCCGTATTCTTCGATAAAATTTTTCCATCTTTTTAATTTTGTATTGGGGTTTTTTTCTGATATAGAGAAGATTAAAGATTGATGGTCAGTGTAAATTGTTAAATCAACTATACCATACAAGTAATTACGTAGTTTCTGTAGTGACCACACAATTGCGAGTAACTCTTTCTCATTCGTGGAGTAATTCTGTTCTGTTTCGCTGAGTGTTCGGGAAATAAATGATATAGGTTTTTGATTTTGAGATAATACGGCTCCGATAGCGTAATTACTAGCATCTGTGGTTAATTCGAAAGGTTTGTTAAAATTTGGTTGGAAGAGTTCAACTTGGGCTTGCAGTTCCTCTTTTATTTTGTTCAGTGCTTCTAGTGCACGTTCGTCTAAGCTGATTTTTATTTTTGCACTTTGATTCTTAGATATGCCGCCGTTATCTCCTCTAAGAAACGTAGTAAGTGGCTTGACTATGGCTGCGATATTCTGTATGAATTTTCGATAATAACTCGCAAGGCCTAGGAAGGATCTGAGTTCCTTAAGCGTTGTGGGAATAGGGAAATCTTTAATGGTTTTTATTTTTGAAGGATCAACTGTGATCCTGTTATATTTAATTATGTGCCCTAAATATTCTACAGAGTCCTGGAAAAAGTGAGATTTTTCGTTGGAGATCTTCATGTTGGCCTGGTGAAGCGCGTTTATGATTATGTGGATATGTTCGATATGTTCTTCGGGAGAGGAAGAATAAATGAGAACATCGTCTATATAAACGTAAGCGAACTTCCCGATATATGGTCTAAGAATATCGTCCACGCATCTTTAAAAATGGATGGGGCATTTTTCAGGCCGAACGGCATACGAAGGAATTCGTACTTAGCTCCATTTACACTAAAGGCCGTTTTTTCTCTGTCAGATTCATTAATAAGGATCTGGTGGAAGCCAGACTCTAAATCTAAAGTAGTAAATACCTTTGCATTACCTAAATTCTGTATGGTCATAGCCACATCAGGTATGGGGTATCTATCTGTGATAGTTTGAGCGTTTAGCTTCTGAAAGTCTACGACCATTCTGCGCTTAGGTTTCCCTTGTTCATCGGTACCTTTTTTAGCGACTGTCCAAATGGGAGAGTGTAGGGTTTATAATATATGTATCTACTTTATTAATTTAAACTTGTTTTAATATTTTTATTTTCATATATAAATTTGTCTTTCAATATTTTTCAATTTGATTTTTTAATAATTAATTTTCTGGATGTATAAAAATAAAGTTGTTAAAAATAAAATATTTTAAATAGAATTAAAACATATTCTATATTGGCGATCCTGCATTTATAAGTACTCATTTTAAAAATTCATCAATAACCATCATTGAAACAATAATAACAATTGTGAACCCGTTCGTGTTTTCACTTTGGTCACTTACTCCCGTTTTTACATATAACGCTACAAACCGACGCACCATATCTTGCAGTAATATTTCACAAGAATTTGTAATAAAGGGAAATCATCGATTCAACGTGTTATTAATTGTTAGAAGCTGGCTTAACATTAACCCAGGACATTTTGTGCACTCACAAAGTTAGCATTTCCGAGCGTTGCAAGCAAACCAAGAGTGCGAATACTCGAATACCGAAAGCACAAGATTTGTTATAAATTTGACTACTTTCCTGAATTAAAACATTGCGAAATAAACAATCTCAACATTCAACATCAAATTCAGCATCAACAATCCGCACAACATCACTTCAAATATTCACATTTAACGTCGCTACAACCATCACAGTGTCTACAACAACGCAATAACACTCCAGATCATCTATAATCTCTTTTATAATTACAAATACTACAACCATTTTTTGCTGAACATTTTGTGTGCAATCAAGTTCGTATCTTAAATCTTTTATTAAAATAAAATTATTACAAATATTAAATATTAATTCTTAATATTAATATTATTTAAATTATTATTATTACTTATATTTAATTTACTTTTGTAAACTTTCTCTCCAATTATTTTTTTTTTATATGCCACTATCACGTTCACCTATACGTACACGCAACTTCACAACAATGGAAAACCAAAATAACAATCCAACTTACACTTCAGACTTAAACACTACACAAAATATACACAATGATAATTTAACTCAAAACGCTAATAACTTAAGAACAAATTTTTCAAAATCAATTAAATTACCTCCATTTTGGGAAGAATGTCCTGAAGCTTGGTTTCTTCTTGTTGAAGGACAATTTGAAATCAATAATATTCAAGACGATAATATAAAATTTCAAAACATACTTATTGTTTTACAACGTGAAACAATTTCCAAAATTTTGGATGTTATCAATCCACCTCCTTTTATGAATAAGTACGCTACTATTAAGAAAGCGTTGTGTGAAAGATTTTCTCTTAGCGAAGAAAAAAGATTAGAAAAGTTATTTTCAAATACAGAACTAGGCGATCGTTCTCCATCAGAACTTTTTAGATATATGAAGTCTCTAATAGGTTCTGATTCTATCGTCAGTAAGGAATTACTTTTCAAATTATGGATCCGAAAATTACCACAACAGATACAAATTCATTTAACATCAAGTAATAATCAAAATAAAGATGAAAATGTTATTCTTGCAGATAAACTTTTTGATTTATTAAATCAATCTCAATCTTCTAAATCTTTGTCAATAGCAAGTGTTGAAAATAACATCCTCGAACAATGTATTAAAAATTTAACAGAATTAACTACTGCAATTTATCAAAATTTAAACAAAATTACTTCTGATATTAATGAATTACAAATTAGATCAAGATCTAGAAATAGAAATAGAAGTAATTCTAATTCAAGAAGATTTTCTAGATCAAAAGATAATATTATTCAAACCATTTGTTGGTATCATAGAAAATTTAAAAATAATGCTTGTTAAAGTTATTCATAAGTCAAATCTACAACCACCTTATGAAGGCCCATTTAAAATTATCTCTAAACACAATAAAGTATTCAAAATTCAAAAAGGTAACTTAATCAAAACAATTTCCATAGACTTATTAAAACCTGCACATACAATTCCTAATTCCAGTTCACTAACACTTCCGAAGAAAACCAAAAAAATTACATTTAATATTAATTAATTTTTTTTTTTTTATTGGAGGGGGAGTATATTAATTTTATTTTTTTATTGGAGGGGGGTATATGTAGGGTTTATAATATATGTATCTACTTTATTAATTTAAACTTGTTTTAATATTTTTATTTTCATATATAAATTTGTCTTTCAATATTTTTCAATTTGATTTTTTAATAATTAATTTTCTGGATGTATAAAAATAAAGTTGTTAAAAATAAAATATTTTAAATAGAATAAAAACATATTCTATAGAGAGTTGTACGGACTTTTGCTGGGTTGAATTATTTCATTTTTTAAAAGTTTGTTAATTTCTTGGTTAATGAAGTCGTTATCCGACATAGGGTATAAGTATTGCTTTGTCCAAATAGGATCTTCGGATTTCGTTCTAATGGTAGCTTGTATTGCGGTTGTATAAGGTAGTACTTCGTTTGTACTTTAATTTTTTTGCATTATTTCGTCGATTTCTGCCCTTTTTCACTATTAATAGTATAATTAACTTTTTGCACAGATTCACTTTCTTTCTTGGCCCTATATTTATAGCTGAGCTTGTACTCGAAGAGATTGATCTCTGCTTTGATTTTTCTAAGTCCCTGTTCACCCAGAAGCATATCAAATTCTTCTAATGCATCTGTTTCAAAAAATGTCAGATTATGTTCTAATAATGTTACAACTTTTTTTGATTTAGTTATTGAGTAACCATGAAGGGTTTTCACTTTTACTGGCTTGATTTCAATTGGCTTACCTATATTGCATTTTGTGATAATATAATTGTTCGTTGCTCCGGTATCGAATAGGATGTTGATAAGTTTGCCTGTATCCCTGCAGTGGCGTTGCAAACACGGCAAATCGTTCATACGCCTAAAAAAACACTCCCTGTTTCGTATTCCTCATTTTCGTATTCTGCTGCAAGCGATGTTAGTTCTTCGTCACGTGTTTGATTGACACGTTGTATCTTCTGTGGTACATTACGAGATGAAGGATTTCTTTCCCTTTTCTGTGGATCCCCCGAAATGGATTATTTGGAAGTAGTCCTTGCCCCTGGCGCTCATAGTTGTTTTGTGGTGCGGAATGATTCCTATTATAATTTGTGGATCTCATGTATTTTTGTGACGGATCTATTTCCATTGGTTGGTGCTCTTGCCTGGGTGCAGTTTGGTTGTATTGCACCTGCACGTTAGGTCTGTACCTTTGTGGTTCTTCGTATCTTCTGCTTGGCTAAGCATTGTAATGTCTGTGATTATATTGCGGAAAGTCGAACTGTAAGTTCACGTTGTCGTGGTGTATAGTGCTTGCGATAGCGTAAGCGGTTTCCAAGTCCTTTGGATTGTGGCTGTAGAGGGTTCCGCTGGTGTATTTGCTGTTTAGGCCGAGAATGAATGTTCTTACCGCTTCCTGGTTTGCGTATTCTTTCATGGCTGAGGGATTCCCTGAGCTATCCATTTCGACTTTAGTGAGTGCAAGGTTAAGCGATTTACTAACTTCGCTATGGAACTCCGCCAACGTCCTTTTTCCCTGTTTTATTCTTTTCATTGCTTCAAGCAACACATACAGGGGTCTCTGGTCCGCATAGGTATAATCGAGACGGTTAATTATAGAGTAAAAATTGAATTTTGTGTCGTGGTTAATTAGAATATCGGCCGCCTCTCCTTGAATTTTGGAATGAATGATCGAGAGCGCCGTATAATACGTGGGTGTAGTAATTCTTGATGTTTTCCATGTGTGTCCAGGCACGTTTTCTCCACGATCTATAATGGTTCGTGTCTCCTGTGAACATTGGTAGCATTTTAAAAACTTCCAAGTTAATTTGCGACGCATCAGTAATGTTGGGTGCACAGTCTTGGTATTGATCTGTAACTGTGACTGTGACTGCTGCGTTTGTTTCAAGAGAGTTCATCCTCACTTGGGTTTCAGTCAGGGTTGTGGTCAAGGCAGCTATTTGTGCCCTCAGGTTTGCTATCTCCTGTGCGCTCATTTCTGCGTCCGATGATAAACGTGTTGAGTCAAAGATGAGTTGTCGCTTTTTTTTCGTGATAAAGTTTTCCTTTTTCATTAATTATTTATGCACTTTTTTGAAATGTTAGTGCTGGAAATCTTATTTCCCGTGGAATTAGTTTTTTTATAATTTTCGCATTTAGTTATAAAAGTGGCTTTAAAACGGTTGAGCCCCCAGTTAATATCGTTACTCGATATTTTGAGTAAAAATAATATTTTTTTGGGTTACACTGAAATGTGCACTCTTTATTCATAATCTTTAGACTGACTTGTTTACATGAATCTTAAAGCTGTTTATAGTACTGAGATGCGTCGGTCGTTATCTGTTTACTAGTAGGTAGCTATTTGGGTTTGTTTTAGTGATAGTCCATTTCTATTGTTATAAGTTTTGTCCGTTGCAGTTCGTGGTAAATCATGTTTAGACAAGTTCTGTTGTTTTGATATTGTTATCATACAAGGTCAAAGGTTGATTATCGGCATTATTGTTTGTAAACAATAATTATGTATGCAGTGTATATATGTATGTGGTGTATACATACATATATATGTATGTTAGTACTAACGTCGTTAACTCGAGAAAACCTTGAACAATTGTTCAACGCCTTTTTGACAACAAGTCCTTCTAGTTCGCTCAATTTGCTCAATGAGAACTTAAGCAATTTTGTATAATCTCAAGTTTTGCCTTAATTTTTGTGACCTGGTCATAATTGAGAGACTTTATAATGAGACTAGAGGCTTTATAATGAGACCAAATAGAGGCTTTTTTTTGAGACCAATTAACGCCAACTGGTCTAAAATTGTGACTACATTTAATTCTCATTGAAATAATAGCATTTAGTAACATGTATGCACATTTATGTAGATTTTTTTTACTTGGAACAAAAACCGGTTACTCGGTATTTTTCTTGATTTAAAAATTAAGAACCGGTTCTGCGCTGTTAAGCGTACCACTACGCCCTCGCCTGTTCGTTGCCTTTTCTGCATTCCCTGCTGCTTCGCCTTACGTTGTTTTTCATTAGCCAATTCGTACACTTCACCAGTTCTCAATTATTCCATTCAATTGCTGAAATTTCCTGGGCCAGTTCAAATGGCTTTTTTTTTCAAATCTATCCAAATCACTCTCACCCAATAACCATTATAAAATGAACTGATTCGATAGTACGCAAGCAAATTTTATAATTTTTTGAGCCAATTGCTTTAGTTCGGTAATAAAATCATAAAATTTATCTGATGTACATACATACATATGTTATTTATGCTTAAAATACTTAAAGCACTCAAAAACAATGTTCGTTTTATGTTATAAATGACCTTCCAAATTATTAATAGTTTGTTCATATATACTTATAAAAAGTCCGCATCCGTTTTGGGCGCCAAGAAAGATTTTATTTAGTTAGTTTATTTAACGATAGTGTAGATGGTTAAATCTGTTCATATATAAATGAAAATATGTCATTCACAGTTAATGTTTCAATGTTTCCAATTAACGACGCAGCCATATTACATCAAACGTAATCACTATTGTATTAATTAGTTTATTACTTTATTATTAGTTTATTACTTTTCATTTTAATAAATTTGATTTTCCTCTGGTTATGAAAATAATTAAACTTGTACTGAATGAGTCTTAAAGTCCTTTGAAGTAATTGCCTTCCGGATGCTGAGGAAAACAAGCAGCCACGGCGATTGCTGCCTTAAGACTAAAAATTTAGCGTTACCAAACAAGTTGCTTACTTGCAAACAATTCTTAGCCGTATTCGCTAACAAGAACGATAGAATACAAGATTGCGCCTTCCCCACGAAAAATGATGTGAAGCAAAATGCGTGCAACGTCATGAACATGAATTGACTGAGAATCTAAGGAAATTGCAAGAAAAATGTGAGGTTAGGTTCTCCTATGATTTGTAAATTTTTACCAATTTCGGCACTTTGTGCATCATATTTATATTCAAATAACTTCATTTGTGCTCTGTGTTTGAAAAAAACTGCAGTGCAGCATTAGGAGACACAAGAAGCTTAACTTGCTACCAAGTGCGCACAGCTACACCTTCACATCATTTTTAGCGAGTTTTATAGCCCCGTATCATTGATAGACTTTGCCATGTAATACTTAACACTGCGCACTTAATGTTTAATAACTTTATTTTAAATAAAATCACTTTAAGCATTGAATTTAAGCACAAACAATTGTATGCTAACACACATACAAACAAAACTAACCGCGTTTTGTGACGTAGCATACACAGCTGATTCTGTCAAATTTGCTGAGAGCGAATAGCGATTTGCGGAAGGGGCAACCTCTGTATTTTCTAAATAGTGATTCGCTTACTATTTCAATAAGGCACTATTTTTTTCGGAGTTGGTCTTTTTGACAGCTGTTACCTGATTTATACTCAGTTTGGTTTGCCATTTCACAATGAACAAACTTATTCCGGAAGAACGTTTGCAAATTCGTGAAAATTTATTACCAACACAAGAAACTCACTTTTGGTTGAATGGGTACGTTAATAAACAAAATTGTCGCATTTGGAGTAATGATAAACCACAAGCCGTTGTTGAGACGCCGTTACATCCTTATAAAGTCACTGTTTGGTGTGCTCTATGTGCACACAGCACAGTGTGAAATTGCGAAGCATTTACATATTTACTTGTTTTGTTCTGTGCATGCTAACAATTAAAAGCGAAGTTTCTGATACAATAAATGATGTGAAATTGTGCATTCATTCATTGGTAGTTTTAACACATTCACATGTGGTTTGTTTATCGATGCACGGACAATAATGAAATATACGGCGATGATTGGTGTTTATATAAACGCATCTCCTGTTCACAAATTATAGCACAACCTCAGACAGATTTGTGGAGTTTATGTTTCTTCTAATTAATTAAAATAATTTTCCGAGTAAAATATGGTTCATTCTCTAAGAAGAAACATAAACTTAAAGAAAACGTCGGCATTTTTTTACCGATTGAAATACACCAGGCGAAGCAGCACTACTATTTAACTGAAGATAGCTTTAGGTGAAAAAACATTTCTTTACTTCCATTTTTTCAAACCCTTAAAAGTGTTGCAGATGCTTTTGAAAGGATGTTATTTGTGCGGTAATATGATGTGCCTTTTTAATATTTATTTTAAGAGTTTTAATGTAGTTTTTAAAGTCATAAGCTGTAAAAGTATATAGTCTACCAAAGTTTTGAACTAGATCTGTCTAGTGCAATAAAGTAAGTGATAAAAAAGTTCTTCTGCCAAAAGTTCGTTTAAAACGACAAAACTTGTAAACAGAAAGAACTGCCTAAACTCCACTGATTGACCTTTCAAATTCTTTTGAGCTCTCTCCATTAAATAGCAGCACTAAAATTTATTTCATAATGCCTTAATTAAAATGCATTGCACACACTCTGTTTACAATTATCGGCACAAACACATACTGACACACTTTTATAGTTTATTTATTCTCCAATTATTTAAAATTACTTTTCAATTAAAGCATCTTAAAATACAATTTTTAAATTTTAATGTAAAATGTAGATAACTTTTATCAAAATTTGGGGTTATTCAACGCAAATCAATTATACAAATATTTGGTTTTGTACTGATTTGTACGTTGTTGACAGAGCTGTTTAACCTACTCCTTACCACGGGCGGGGGGTAATAGGTAAACACAATGCTCACTGAATATATATGAAAACTACTTATTATTTCTTATTCTATACTCCTTACCACGGGTGGGGGGAAGTAAAGAAAATAATAATAAGGCAAGGATTAAAAAATATACAGTGTTTAGGTTTGAGAATCTTTACAATTCTGATTTAAGGGCCGTACACATAAGACTTTCGCTTTGCTTTGCTTCAGAGTTTCGCTTTGACAGATAAGTTGAAGACCTGATGTTATACGAGTGCTGCTAAATACAAGGCGAGAAAAGTAAAGCAAAGCAAAACGAAGCAAAATCATGGCGAACTCTCAACTTTTGTACACTTTGACAACCAACTGTTTACATTTCCATTTTATTTCTGTGTGCATATACACACGATTTAGAAAGTTCACTAGTATTTCATATTTTTTGCATGTATAAATAGCAAATTAAACATCTCTTTGTTAACCACCCTCACCATTTTCTTAAACTTCCCGGTTTTTATTTATTTTGTCGAAAAATGCTGCAAGAATAGCTGTTACATCTCGGTCTTAATAAAGTTTATTACACTCGCGAATTTTAAACATACATAAGTAGCATAACTACCACCTAATTATGTTAGTAAAACTCATTTCATATTCTTTTATTAAACAAAATACTCGAAAAAGCAAAAATCGCAATTCAAAACAAACAACTACCGCAGAATCTGTCAAAGCATTCTATGTAGCAAACCTTCTACACCTCATGCTTTGTTGTTAAGTTTTGAATTGTCAAGTAAAGCGAGAAAAGTTGTATGTGTACGGCCCTTTATTCAAACAATTACTGCTCCTTATATACAATTTCTTAAGACAATTTTCCTTAACTAATTATGTATGTATGTGTGTGTGTGTCTATGCACGTAAAATACTAACGCATGCATTGACTCTTAATCTAAACAATGTACAAATGCGACTTGTTTATATTCGATAAACGTGGATTGTTTGTATGTATGTGTATTGCATGTATGTTTAGCTGATAAAAGACCTACCTAAACAATGTACAAATGCAATGTATTTACATATCTTCTACAAACGTGGATTGTTTGTATGTACATATGTGCATGGGTATTGCATTGCGTTGAAGGCATACGCACTTAACAAGAACGATAGAATACAAGATTGCGCCTTCCCGACGAAAAATGATGTGAAGCAAAATACGTGCAACGTCACGAACATGGTTTTTCTGAGAATCGAAAGAAATTGTAAACAAAAATATGAGGTTAGGTTCTGCTAGGATTTCTAAATTTTAAAGTTTTTACAAATTTCGGCACTTTATGCAACATATTAAAATTCAAATAACTTCATTTATGCACTGTGTTTGATTGGATGCTTTGAAAAAAACTGCATTGCAGCATTAGGAGACACAAGAAGCTTAAATTGCTACCAAGTGCGCACAGCTACACTTTCACATCACTTTTAGCGTGTTTTATAGCCCCGTATCATTGATAGACTCTGTGATGTAACACTTAACACTGCGCACTTCATGTTTAATAACTTTATTTTAAATAAAATTGCTTTTAAGCATTGAATTTAAGTACAAACAACTGTATGCTTACAAACATACAAACAAAACTAACCGCGTTCTGTGACGTAGCATAAACAGCTGATTCTGTCAAATTTGCTGAGAGCGACTAGCGGTTTGCGGAAGGCGCAACCTCTGTATTTTCTAAATCGTGCGCACTTAACATATTTCGTCTAGCGATTATGTTTATTGCTTTCTTTTACTCACAATGCATTACGCCTATGAATGTTTGTATCTTAAAATAAACAACGATATTAAGAGTATAATTTATTGGCTGCTGATGTACATGCATTTCACTGCTTATTGAACTATTTTAATTCTACATGTTCAAAGATATTTGAACATTCTGCCGAGGGCGAAAAATATCAATGTCTTTCATTATGTGCATATGTATTTATTCGTATGTAAATTCAATTAACTTTAAGTGGACTGTATTTTTTATAATTTGTATCTTCATTTTTGACCATTCTGCCAACGGTTTGGATTATTGATAGTTATTCTTTCTTTCGATTTATATTTATTGCGTAAATACAATATTGCTAAACCCACAATGATAAATATCACTAATATTAAAGACAAATGACCGCTATGATTTTTAAAATTAATCTTACTTAAGTTTATTTCGCTATTGTTAATTCTGTCAATATCTTGGCGAAGTTGTTTCAACTCAATGCTGTTGTTGATGGTGCTGATGTGCAATGGATCTATTTGGTCTTCGCTAATACCTCTAATATTGGTAACTATTGGATCCTGTGCGGGATTGATATTGCTCTGTGTTTTAAATGATTGTATGCCAGATAATGTGATGCCTTCGTATCTTGCAGTGCAGCCAGCCTTGATGGAAAATATGCCTTGTGATGGAATGTCTAATAATTCAGTTTTGCGATTTTGGCAATCCACATGGATGGTTGATTCTTTGAAGACCTTGAAGATCCACTTATTTTCTTCGGACAATTCGGCCCAAAAAGTGTTTTCTTGGATTCCTCATACTGACAATCAGCATGACTACTTTTAGTAAATGCAGAGAGATTGATCTAACGCAGGTTGCCATGGTGAATTTCCTTTGCAGATGAGATGATTATTAAGACCTTTTGCGCATCTGTTCAGTGGTGGTTGTGAAATCAAAAAAAAAAAGTTAAGTCCGAAGTTGTAGACTAAAAATTCACCTCTTAGTTGAGCCTTTACGTTTCTTCCGTTATGTTCATGCGGGATAACTATTAATTTAAATATTTCCGATGAATCGCTCAGTATTAGTGGTAACTCAGCCTTGATTACCAGTTTGCTGTCAATGATTAATCCGTGTGCTTCCATTAAGTTGTATGCATCACTTAATTGGCTATTCGATTTCTGGCCAGGTATTTGAAGTTTCGCTGTAAGCTTGTCTTTAATCAACATCAATTCCTTATGTAGTTGAGTTGGAGTTAAAAGTGCAGGATAAATTCTTCCATGATTCAAATCTATTAATAATTCAATAATAGATTTTTGCATTTTTTCACATTCGCTCATTAAGATTGTTATTTGCGTTACCAACATTTGAAACTGGATTGCCATTTTGTCTCTATTGATATCTTTAATAATTTCGGAATGATATCTGTTAATTTGTTTTTCAATTTTGAAGAACTGTGCGTTCACTTCTTTTACATTTTTATTAATTATATTTGCTGTAGAATTGATAAGTGAGACTTGAGCTTTTAATCTATTCTTTATTTGATATTGATTGTTAAGTAGCGTCTTGAAGTTATCTTCTATCGATTCATGATCCTCAGCATCCATTAAACCGAACAGCATGCTATAGATAGAGCGAACCCACTCTAATGGTGCTCTTTTTTGTTTTTTATTATCGATAATCAACTTGTGACTATGAATTATATCTACGTAGCGCCTGCTCAATGATAGCGTAATGACATTGTATGCTTCTTCAAACTGCGATAAAAGATGGCATTGATTTTTTTATTTTTTGTAGACAATTTGATATCATGTTGGTTTGCTCGAAGTATGCATGAAGATCATAATATATGAGTAAATCCCAGGAAGATATTATAACGTCCATTTTCCCAAGTGAATCCAGATAAATCGTGGTGTTTTCAGAGAGTTTGCTCACTTCTGCGTTGCTGCCTTTTGATTCATTGAACACCATTGCTTTGCTATTGAGCGACATACAAAGCAGCAACATTAGTATAAACCCAAATATACTTGATGATCGATTCTGCCTTTGCGATACGGTGGTCAAGCTAGTTTTAATCTCTTCATTTTGTGGATTATTGTCTATCGATTTAACATGAGGACATAGTTTATGAATTGGTCGCTTCAGTATATTATGTTGAAGCTTTAATGTCACAACTCGGACTCTGCCGTCACTTTCTGGATGAGCTTCTAAAACATGAGCAAGAGGCCATTTTGCGAGTTGAGAGTTTTCCTCTTTAATTATAACTACATCTCCCACCTTAATGTTGTCTACGGGTGTTTTCCACTTAGTCCTTTGCTGAAGTGTATGAGAATACTAATTTTTTCCAGCGATTCCAAAAGTCTTTTTGAATTTTCTGAACCAACTTCCATTTGTTTAAGGTGGAAGTGCTGACATCTGTTCCGGGAGATGGAATTGACATTAATGGTCTTCCAATTAGAAAATGACCTGGTGTCAATTCATCAACTCCATTGTCGTCATTTAGGGCATATAATGGACGCGAGTTCAAAGATGCCTCTATTTGTGCTAAAACTGTTGACATCTCTTCAAAAGTTAGTTTCGTGTCTCCAATGGCCCTCTTTAAATGGTATTTCATGCCTTTCAATCCTGCTTCTCATATTCCACCAAAATGTGGGCCTGCCGGGGGAATAAATTTTCTCGTTCGCCAATATTGGTGCTATCTCTGAATTTTGCTTTATTGCGGATTTAAATTCTGTATCGATCCATTTATTTGCTCCCACAATTTGTTCCGTTATCCGAGTAAATATGAGAGCATCTTCCTCTCCTGCCGAAAAATCTTCTTAATGCTGCTAGAAAGGCATCTGATGATAATTCACTGACTGCTTCCAGATGAATAGCTTTAGTTGTTAAGCAAACAAAAACTGCAACGTAACCTTTGAATGATTTTTAACCTCGTCCTTTTGTACATCTCATCTGGAAAGGTCCTGCATAGTCAACTCCAGTATAAGTAAAAGGACTTGATGCTGATACTCTGAATTCTGGAAAGTCGCCCATTATTTGTTTTGCAGATACTTGCTTATGTCTTATACACTTACAACAATTTTGTATACAACTTTTTATTGCATTCTTTACACCGATTATCCAGTATTGTCTTCTTATGATTGCTTCTGTTAATCGGTTTCCACCATGTATTGTAGCGTGGTGTGCATCTTTGATTATTAATGCAGTTAAAGTTGATTTATGTAGAATTATTGAGTGCCTTGAACAATAAGATAGCTCTGAATTTGTTAGCCTACCTCCAACTCTCATTACTCCATTTTTATCCAAAAACGGGTTGAGACTCAAAATTTGGCTTGTATTGTTTAGCTGAATACCATTTACATAGCAGTTGTTTGACTTCATCTTTAAAAAATCGTTTTTGTGAAAGTCGAATGATAATATTGTGTGCTGCATGTAATTCTTCTACAGACAAATTTACTGATAGGCTTCTTTTTCTTTTAGCAATTCGTAATAAATAAGCCACTACCCTTTGAAGTTTTAACCGGCTAGAATATCGATTTACAACTTCCTCCATAAATTCACTTTCAATTTTGGATGTTGTTAGCACTGTTGCTGTATTTATCACATCATTTGTTGGCCCTTCATTCTCTGGCAATGGTAGCCATTTTGGCCCACACCACCATATGTCCATATCTAGTAATTTTGGAGATGACGTGCCTCTTGACGCCACGTCTGCTGGATTGTCTTTTGTGTTTACATGTCTCCAAGTTGCTTGTGGTACAAGTTTTTGAATTTCTTCCACTCGATTTCGAATAAATTTGTCCTTGTTTTTGTTTGCCTCAATCCAGCAAAGTGTAATTGTGGAGTCACTCCATGCATAAATTTGATGACTTCTCGTGATGATTTTACAAACTCAATTTATCAATTTGGCCAATAAGTGAACAGCACAAAGTTCCAGTTTTGGCAATGTTTTCCTGTTTTTAAGCGGATTAACTTGGTTTTTGCAGTTAAAAGCTTTACAGAGTTGCCAACTTTGACATAGATGACCGCAGCGTACGCATTTCCTGAAGCATCACCGAATCCATGAATTTCAATTTCAGATTGAATATTAGTTTCTATCCAGCGTGGAATACGTACATTCTCAATTGTATTAACATGATTTAAAAAGAACGTCCATTTGTTTTGTAGATCTTCTGATAGTTGGTCGTCCCATCCTGAATGTTGCGTCCAAAGCTTTTGAATATATAACTTGGCGACGAGTGTTATTGGTGAAATCCAACCTAATGGATCAAATATTTGAGCTAGCTGAGAAAGAACACTACTTTTCGTTACTTTCTTTGCTCTTTCCAAATTTATTTTGAATTGGAACTGGTCTTGTTTTGGATCCCAATATAAGCCAAGTGTTTTTACTGCTTCGTTTTCCTTAATTTGAATTATTTCATTGTTTTCTTCTTTCTATATTTTCGGTAATTCTGCTGCAGTTTGAGTGCCATTTTCTATGATGGAACCCAAATGTTTGCTGATGTCTTCTTGAATGTTTTGACATTGCTGAACAGTATCCGCACCTGTCATAAGGTCATCCATGTTGAAGTCCTCCTTAATTATTGCTTGCAGCCGTTCACTTGGGCACATGTTGCTTATTTCAAATAGTGTGCGTACTGCCAAATAAGGTGCTGATGCAGTACCAAAAGTAACTGTTGTCAGCTCATATTTTTCTATCTTCTGCGAAGGATTTTCACGCCATATTATTCTGTGAAAATCGCGATCTTCTTTTGCAATCTTTATTTGCCGAAACATTTTTTCTACATTGCCACATTCCAAAGCCTCCATTTGATAAGAATATCGAATATATCTTTTTGCAACTTTGGACCGGCAAACATGATATCATTAAGGCTTTTTCCGTTAGATGATTTTGCAGATGCATCGAATACAACGCTCAACTTTGTTGTTAAACTGTTTTCGCGTATAACAGCATGATGCGGTAAGTGATATTTACCTTTTACTTTTTCATCTGCTTTAACCATGTGACCAAGCTTTATATATTCGTTGATAAACTCATGATAATCTTCTTTCAGTTTATAATTTTTTTGAAACTTATTTTCCATTGAAATCAGACGCGCTATAGCTTGTTTGCGAGATTCCCCCAGCTCTTTGTCTTCATTGAAAGGAATTTCTACAATAAATCGCCCATCCGAATCTTGCTTCACAGTTTCTTTAAACGTTTTCAAACATGCAGCATCTTCAAGTTTTTCATCTTCAGGTATTTCCTCTAGCTCCCAAAATCGTTCTAAGTTGGTCGTTGCAGATATTATTTTGCTGAATTTCTTCTGCTTTATTATCCCAGAGAGAATCCAACCAAACTTCGTAGCTTGCCCAAGAACTCCGTCGAATTTTGTTACTCCATTTTCAATAATTCTACTGAAGACATCTCCACCAATAACCATGTCAATCCTGTCTGCTTTATTAAATAATGGGTCAGCAAGAGTGTGGTTTTCCCACTTCTTAAAATTGAACTTGAAGGATTGATCGGGTTGTGCAGTTGTAAGAGTTGATAGAACTATGGCCTCTACTTTTTCGACGTGCTTACTCAGAAATCGTGGCTTTATTTGTACGTTGACCTTAAATTTCGATTCACCAACCACAACATCTCCTAGTCCATGAAGTTTTGTCATAACTTTTGTCCTTGGCACACCTAATATCTGCGCTGCTTCTTCGGATATTGATGTTATTTGTGATCCTTGATCAATAAGAGCCCTTAATAACACATTACCACCATTCGCAGCTTTGACCCTCACTTGAGCTGTGGCTAGAATGACCATTGTCGATGTTGTTTTTGTGGACATTGATGTTTTCTTTTCCTCAGTCTCAGAATGTAGGAGCTTATGATGGTTTTTATTGCAAATTTTGCATTTTGTGTTGCTATTATAATTTTCGCGCCAATTATGGTTGAGGCACTTGTAGCATACTTTGTTTTCTCTGGCATATTTACGTCTGTTTTCTAAAGTAATGCCTTTGAATTTTCTGCAATCACTCGTCGTGTGACCTGAAAGCTTGCAATAGGTACACTGTTTATCTGAATATTTTGCGTTGAGCGACGTATGATTTGCCTTATAAGACTGTGGCTTGCGGTTTTTGAATGTATTGTCTTTTTCCGCTACTGCTTTCAATGTTTGAAAGTGCTGATCCAAATGTTTGAAAGTGCTGATCCAGATAACTTCTAAACCTCTCTGGTCTTTCTAACAGTTGGTTCATACAGTTTGAGCCCTTCTTGATCTAGCTTTCGAACAATTACTCGAGCAATAAATGGATCAGCTTCTTCCGTTTTTATGCCTAACGACTTTATTGCGTTTAGACATTCATTTGTGGTATCGAGCAACAGTCTTACACTTTCGACATTGTTACTATTTATTATATGTTGATCCATTATTCTGTCCCACTGTGTCGTGAACAGAATCCGCATGTTATCATACCTATCTTTTAGAAGGCACCACGCTGCTTGATAGTTTTCTGCTGATATTTGCAGATGTTGAATCAGCCGCATAGCTTCACCTTTCAAGCTAAGACGTAGACGCAGCATTTTTTCCGAACTAGATATTTGTTCGTTATTGTGAACCATGTCTTGGACTAAAAATTCACCTCTTAGTTGAGCCTTTACGTTTCTTCCGTTATGTTCATGCGGGATAACTATTAATTTAAATATTTCCGATGAATCGCTCAGTATTAGTGGTAACTCAGCCTTGATTACCAGTTTGCTGTCAATGATTAATCCGTGTGCTTCCATTAAGTTGTATGCATCACTTAATTGGCTATTCGATTTCTGGCCAGGTATTTGAAGTTTCGTCTTGAAGTTATCTTCTATCGATTCATGATCCTCAGCATCCATTAAACCGAACAGCATGCTATAGATAGAGCCAACCCACTCTAATGGTGCTCTTTTTTGTTTTTTATTATCGATAATCAACTTGTGACTATGAATTATATCTACGTAGCGCCTGCTCAATGATAGCGTAATGACATTGTATGCTTCTTCAAACTGCGATAAAAGATGCCATTGATTTTTTATTTTTTGTAGACAATTTGATATCATGTTGGTTTGCTCGAAGTATGCATGAAGATCATAATATATGAGTAAATCCCAGGAAGATGTTATAACGTCCATTTTCCTAAGTGAATCCAGATAAATCGTGGTGTTTTCAGAGAGTTTGCTCACTTCTGCGTTGCTGCCTTTTGATTCATTGAGCACCATTGCTTTGCTATTGAGCGACATACAAAGCAGCAACATTAGTATAAACCCAAATATACTTGATGATCGATTCTGCCTTTGCGATACGGTGGTCAAGCTAGTTTTAATCTCTTCATTTTGTGGATTATTGTCTATCGATTTAACATGAGGACATAGTTTATGAATTGGTCGCTTCAGTATATTATGTTGAAGCTTTAATGTCACAACTCGGACTCTGCCGTCACTTCCTGGATGAGCTTCTAAAACATGAGCAAGAGGCCATTTTGCGGGTTGAGAGTTTTCCTCTTTAATTATAACTACATCTCCCACCTTAATGTTGTCTACGGGTGTTTTCCACTTAGTCCTTTGCTGAAGTGTATGAGAATACTCATTTTTTCCAGCGATTCCAAAAGTCTTTTTGAATTTTCTGAACCAACTTCCATTTGTTTAAGGTGGAAGTGCTGACATCTGTTCCGGGAGATGGAATTGACATTAATGGTCTTCCAATTAGAAAATGACCTGGTGTCAATGCATCAACTCCATTGTCGTCATTTAGGGCATATAATGGACGCGAGTTCAAAGATGCCTCTATTTGTGCTAAAACTGTTGACATCTCTTCAAAAGTTAGTTTCGTGTCTCCAATGGCCCTCTTTAAATGGTATTCCATGCCTTTCACTCCTGCTTCTCATATTCCACCAAAATGTGGGCCTGCTGGGGGAATAAATTTTCTCGTTCGCCAATATTGGTGCTATCTCTGAATTTTGCTTTATTGCGGATTTAAATTCTGTATCGATCCATTTATTTGCTCCCACAATTTGTTCCGTTATCCGAGTAAATATGAGAGCATCTTCCTCTCCTGCCGAAAAATCTTCTTAATGCTGCTAGAAAGGCATCTGATGATAATTCACTGACTGCTTCCAGATGAATAGCTTTAGTTGTTAAGCAAACAAAAACTGCAACGTAACCTTTGAATGATTTTTGACCTCGTCCGTTTGTACATCTCATCTGGAAAGGTCCTGCATAGTCAACTCCAGTATAAGTAAAAGGACTTGATGCTGATACTCTGAATTCTGGAAAGTCGCCCATTATTTGTTTTGCAGATACTTGCTTATGTCTTATACACTTACAACAATTTTGTATACAACTTTTTATTGCATTCTTTACACCGATTATCCAGTATTGTCTTCTTATGATTGCTTCTGTTAATCGGTTTCCACCATGTATTGTAGCGTGGTGTGCATCTTTGATTATTAATGCAGTTAAAGTTGATTTATGTAGAATTATTGAGTGCCTTGAACAATAAGATAGCTCTGAATTTGTTAGCCTACCTCCAACTCTCATTACTCCATTTTTATCCAAAAACGGGTTGAGACTCAAAATTTGGCTTGTATTGTTTAGCTGAATACCATTTACATAGCAGTTGTTTGACTTCATCTTTAAAAAATCGTTTTTGTGAAAGTCGAATGATAATATTGTGTGCTGCATGTAATTCTTCTACAGACAAATTTACTGATAGGCTTCTTTTTCTTTTAGCAATTCGTAATATATAAGCCACTACCCTTTGAAGTTTTCACCGGCTAGAATATCGATTTACAACTTCCTCCATAAATTCACTTTCAATTTTGGATGTTGTTAGCACCGTTGCTGTATTTATCACATCGTTTGTTGGCCCTTGATTCTCTGGCAATGGTACCCATTTTGGCCCACACCACCATATGTCCATATCTAGTAATTTTGGAGATGATGTGCCTCTTGACGCCACGTCTGCTGTATTGTCTTTTGTGTTTACATGTCTATAGGTTGCTTGTGGTACAAGTTTTTGAATTTCTTCCACTCGATTTCGAATAAATTTGTCCTTGTTTTTGTTTGCCTCAATCCAGCAAAGTGTAATTGTGGAGTCACTCCATGCATAAATTTGATGACTTCTCGTGATGATTTTACAAACTCAATTTATCAATTTGGCCAATAAGTGAACAGCACAAAGTTCCAGTTTTGGTAATGTTTTCCTGTTTTTAAGCGGATTAACTTGGTTTTTGCAGTTAAAAGCTTTACAGAGTTGCCAACTTTGACATAGATGACCGCAGCGTACGCATTTCCTGAAGCATCACCGAATCCATGAATTTCAATTTCAGATTGAATATTAGTTTCTATCCAGCGTGGAATACGTACATTCTCAATTGTATTAACATGATTTAAAAAGAACGTCCATTCGTTTTGTAGATCTTCTGATAGTTGGTCGTCCCATCCTGAATGTTGCGTCCAAAGCTTTTGAATATATAACTTGGCGACGAGTGTTATTGGTGAAATCCAACCTAATGGATCAAATATTTGAGCTAGCTGAGAAAGAACACTACTTTTCGTTACTTTCTTTGCTCTTTCCAAATTTATTTTGAATTGGAACTGGTCTTGTTTTGGATCCCAATATAAGCCAAGTGTTTTTACTGCTTCGTTTTCCTTAATTTGAATTATTTCATTGTTTTCTTTAGCTTCTATATTTTCGGTAATACTGCTGCAGTTTGAGTGCCATTTTCTATGATGGAACCCAAATGTTTGCTGATGTCTTCTTGAATGTTTTGACATTGCTGAACAGTATCCGCACCTGTCATAAGGTCATCCATGTTGAAGTCCTCCTTAATTATTGCTTGCAGCCGTTCACTTGGGCACATGTTGCTTATTTCAAATAGTGTGCGTACTGCCAAATAAGGTGCTGATGCAGTACCATAAGTTACTGTTGTCAGCTCATATTTTTCTATCTTCTGCGAAGGATTTTCACGCCATATTATTCTGTGAAAATCGCGATCTTCTTTTGCAATCTTTATTTGCCGAAACATTTTTTCTACATTGCCACATTCCAAAGCCTCCATTTGATAAGAATATCGAATATATCTTTTTGCAACTTTGGACCGGCAAACATGATATCATTAAGGCTTTTTCCGTTAGATGATTTTGCAGATGCATCGAATACAACGCGCAACTTTGTTGTTAAACTGTTTTCGCGTATAACAGCATGATGCGGTAAGTGATATTTACCTTTTACTTTTTCATCTGCTTTAACCATGTGACCAAGCTTTATATATTCGTTGATAAACTCATGATAATCTTCTTTCAGTTTATAATTTTTTTGAAACTTATTTTCCATTGAAATCAGACGCGCTATAGCTTGTTTGCGAGATTCCCCTAGCTCTTTGTCTTCATTGAAAGGAATTTCTACAATAAATCGCCCATCCGAATCTTGCTTCACAGTTTCTTTAAACGTTTTCAAACATGCAGCATCTTCAAGTTTTTCATCTTCAGGTATTTCCTCTAGCTCCCAAAATCGTTCTAAGTTGGTCGTTGCAGATATTATTTTGCTGAATTTCTTCTGCTTTATTATCCCAGAGAGAATCCAACCAAACTTCGTAGCTTGCCCAAGAACTCCGTCGAATTTTGTTACTCCATTTTCAATAATTCTACTGAAGACATCTCCACCAATAACCATGTCAATCCTGTCTGCTTTATTAAATAATGGGTCAGCAAGAGTGTGGTTTTCCCACTTCTTAAAATTGAACTTGAAGGATTGATCGGGTTGTGCAGTTGTAAGAGTTGATAGAACTATGGCCTCTACTTTTTCGACGTGCTTACTCAGAAATCGTGGCTTTATTTGTACGTTGACCTTAAAATTCGATTCTCCTAGTCCATGAAGTTTTGTCATAACTTTTGTCCTTGGCGCACCTAATATCTGCGCTGCTTCTTCGGATATTGATGTTATTTGTGATCCTTGATCAATAAGAGCCCTTAATAACACATTACCACCATTCGCAGCTTTGACCCTCACTTGAGCTGTGGCTAGAATGACCATTGTCGATGTTGTTTTTGTGGACATTGATGTTTTCTTTTCCTCAGTCTCAGAATGTAGGAGCTTACGATGGTTTTTATTGCAAATTTTGCATTTTGTGTTGCTATTACAATTTTCGCGCCAATTATGGTTGTTTTCTCTGGCATATTTACGTCTGTTTTCTAAAGTAATGCCTTTGAATTTTCTGCAATCACTCGTCGTGTGACCTGAAAGCTTGCAATAGGTACACTGTTTATCTGAATATTTTGCGTTGAGCGACGTATGATTTGCCTTATAAGACTGTGGCTTGCGGTTTTTGAATGTATTGTCTTTTTCCGCTACTGCTTTCAATGTTTGAATGTGCTGATCCAAATGTTTGAAAGTGCTGATCCAGATAACTTCTAAACCTCTCTGGTCTTTCTAACAGTTGGTTCATACAGTTTGAGCCATTCTTGATCTAGCTTTCGAACAATTACTCGAGCTATAAATGGATCAGCTTCTTCCGTTTTTATGCCTAACGACTTTATTGCGTTTAGACATTCATTTGTGGTATCGAGCAACAGTCTTACACTTTCGACATTGTTACTATTTATTATATGTTGATCCATTATTCTGTCCCACTGTGTCGTGAACAGAATCCGCATGTTATCATACCTATCTTTTAGAAGGCACCACGCTGCTTGATAGTTTTCTGCTGATATTTGCAGATGTTGAATCAGCCGCATAGCTTCACCTTTCAAGCTAAGACGTAGACGCAGCATTTTTTCCGAACTAGATATTTGTTCGTTATTGTGAACCATGTCTTGGACTAAAAATTCACCTCTTAGTTGAGCCTTTACGTTTCTTCCGTTATGTTCATGCGGGATAACTATTAATTTAAATATTTCCGATGAATCGCTCAGTATTAGTGGTAACTCAGCCTTGATTACCAGTTTGCTGTCAATGATTAATCCGTGTGCTTCCATTAAGTTGTATGCATCACTTAATTGGCTATTCGATTTCTGGCCAGGTATTTGAAGTTTCGCTGTAAGCTTGTCTTTAATCAACATCAATTCCTTATGTAGTTGAGTCGGAGTTAAAAGTGCAGGGTTAATTCTTCCATGATTCAAATCTATTAATAATTCAATAATAGATTTTTGCATTTTTTCACATTCGCTCATTAAGATTGTTATTTGCGTTACCAACATTTGAAACTGGATTGCCATTTTGTCTCTATTGATATCTTTAATAATTTCGGAATGATATCTGTTAATTTGTTTTTCAATTTTGAAGAACTGTGCGTTCACTTCTTTTACATTTTTATTAATTATATTTGCTGTAGAATTGATAAGTGAGACTTGAGCTTTTAATCTATTCTTTATTTGATATTGATTGTTAAGTAGCGTCTTGAAGTTATCTTCTATCGATTCATGATCCTCAGCATCCATTAAACCGAACAGCATGCTATAGATAGAGCCAACCCACTCTAATGGTGCTCTTTTTTGTTTTTTATTATCGATAATCAACTTGTGGCTATGAATTATATCTACGTAGCGCCTGCTCAATGATAGCGTAATGACATTGCATGCTTCTTCAAACTGCGATAAAAGATGGCATTGATTTTTTATTTTTTGTAGACAATTTGATATCATGTTGGTTTGCTCGAAGTATGCATGAAGATCATAATATATGAGTAAATCCCAGGAAGATGTTATAACGTCCATTTTCCCAAGTGAATCCAGATAAATCGTGGTGTTTTCAGAGAGTTTGCTCACTTCTGCGTTGCTGCCTTTTGATTCATTGAGCACCATTGCTTTGCTATTGAGCGACATACAAAGCAGCAACATTAGTATAAACCCAAATATACTTGATGATCGATTCTGCCTTTGCGATACGGTGGTCAAGCTAGTTTTAATCTCTTCATTTTGTGGATTATTGTCTATCGATTTAACATGAGGACATAGTTTATGAATTGGTCGCTTCAGTATATTATGTTGAAGCTTTAATGTCACAACTCGGACTCTGCCGTCACTTCCTGGATGAGCTTCTAAAACATGAGCAAGAGGCCATTTTGCGGGTTGAGAGTTTTCCTCTTTAATTATAACTACATCTCCCACCTTAATGTTGTCTACGGGTGTTTTCCACTTAGTCCTTTGCTGAAGTGTATGAGAATACTAATTTTTTCCAGCGATTCCAAAAGTCTTTTTGAATTTTCTGAACCAACTTCCATTTGTTTAAGGTGGAAGTGCTGACATCTGTTCCGGGAGATGGAATTGACATTAATGGTCTTCCAATTAGAAAATGACCTGGTGTCAATTCATCAACTCCATTGTCGTCATTTAGGGCATATAATGGACGCGAGTTCAAAGATGCCTCTATTTGTGCTAAAACTGTTGACATCTCTTCAAAAGTTAGTTTCGTGTCTCCAATGGCCCTCTTTAAATGGTATTTCATGCCTTTCACTCCTGCTTCTCATATTCCACCAAAATGTGGGCCTGCCGGGGGAATACATTTTCTCGTTCGCCAATATTGGTGCTATCTCTGAATTTTGCTTTATTGCGGATTTAAATTCTGTATCGATCCATTTATTTGCTCCCACAATTTGTTCCGTTATCCGAGTAAATATGAGAGCATCTTCCTCTCCTGCCGAAAAATCTTCTTAATGCTGCTAGAAAGGCATCTGATGATAATTCACTGACTGCTTCCAGATGAATAGCTTTAGTTGTTAAGCAAACAAAAACTGCAACGTAACCTTTGAATGATTTTTGACCTCGTCCGTTTGTACATCTCATCTGGAAAGGTCCTGCATAGTCAACTCCAGTATAAGTAAAAGGACTTGATGCTGATACTCTGAATTCTGGAAAGTCGCCCATTATTTGTTTTGCAGATACTTGCTTATGTCTTATACACTTACAACAATTTTGTATACAACTTTTTATTGCATTCTTTACACCGATTATCCAGTATTGTCTTCTTATGATTGCTTCTGTTAATCGGTTTCCACCATGTATTGTAGCGTGGTGTGCATCTTTGATTATTAATGCAGTTAAAGTTGATTTATGTAGAATTATTGAGTGCCTTGAACAATAAGATAGCTCTGAATTTGTTAGCCTACCTCCAACTCTCATTACTCCATTTTTATCCAAAAACGGGTTGAGACTCAAAATTTGGCTTGTATTGTTTAGCTGAATACCATTTAGCAGTTGTTTGACTTCATCTTTAAATAATCGTTTTTGTGAATGTCGAATGATAATATTTTGTGCTGCATGTAATTCTTCTACAGACAAATTTACTGATAGGCTTCTTTTTCTTTTAGCAATTCGTAATATATAAGCCACTACCCTTTGAAGTTTTAACCGGCTAGAATATCGATTTACAACTTCCCCCATAAATTCACTTTCAATTTTGGATGTTGTTAGCACTGTTGCTGTATTTATCACATCATTTGTTGGCCCTTGATTCTCTGGCAATGGTAGCCATTTTGGCCCACACCACCATATGTCCATATCTAGTAATTTTGGAGATGATGTGCCTCTTGACGCCACGTCTGCTGGATTGTCTTTTGTGTTTACATGTCTCCAGGTTGCTTGTGGTACAAGTTTTTGAATTTCTTCCACTCGATTTCGAATAAATTTGTCCTTGTTTTTGTTTGCCTCAATCCAGCAAAGTGTAATTGTGGAGTCACTCCATGCATAAATTTGATGACTTCTCGTGATGATTTTACAAACTCAATTTATCAATTTGGCCAATAAGTGAACAGCACAAAGTTCCAGTTTTGGTAATGTTTTCCTGTTTTTAAGCGGATTAACTTGGTTTTTGCAGTTAAAAGCTTTACAGAGTTGCCAACTTTGCCATAGATGACCGCAGCGTACGCATTTCCTGAAGCATCACCGAATCCATGAATTTCAATTTCAGATTGAATATTAGTTTCTATCCAGCGTGGAATACGTACATTCTCAATTGTATTAACATGATTTAAAAAGAACGTCCATTCGTTTTGTAGATCTTCTGATAGTTGGTCGTCCCATCCTGAATGTTGCGTCCAAAGCTTTTGAATATATAACTTGGCGACGAGTGTTATTGGTGAAATCCAACCTAATGGATCAAATATTTGAGCTAGCTGAGAAAGAACACTACTTTTCGTTACTTTCTTTGCTCTTTCCAAATTTATTTTGAATTGGAACTGGTCTTGTTTTGGATCCCAATATAAGCCAAGTGTTTTTACTGCTTCGTATTCCTTAATTTGAATTATTTCATTGTTTTCTTTAGCTTCTATATTTTCGGTAATACTGCTGCAGTTTGAGTGCCATTTTCTATGATGGAACCCAAATGTTTGCTGATGTCTTCTTGAATGTTTTGACATTGCTGAACAGTATCCGCACCTGTCATAAGGTCATCCATGTTGAAGTCCTCCTTAATTATTGCTTGCAGCCGTTCACTTGGGCACATGTTGCTTATTTCAAATAGTGTGCGTACTGCCAAATAAGGTGCTGATGCAGTACCATAAGTTACTGTTGTCAGCTCATATTTTTCTATCTTCTGCGAAGGATTTTCACGCCATATTATTCTGTGAAAATCGCGATCTTCTTTTGCAATCTTTATTTGCCGAAACATTTTTTCTACATTGCCACATTCCAAAGCCTCCATTTGATAAGAATATCGAATATATCTTTTTGCAACTTTGGACCGGCAAACATGATATCATTAAGGCTTTTTCCGTTAGATGATTTTGCAGATGCATCGAATACAACGCGCAACTTTGTTGTTAAACTGTTTTCGCGTATAACAGCATGATGCGGTAAGTGATATTTACCTTTTACTTTTTCATCTGCTTTAACCATGTGACCAAGCTTTATATATTCGTTGATAAACTCATGATAATCTTCTTTCAGTTTATAATTTTTTTGAAACTTATTTTCCATTGAAATCAGACGCGCTATAGCTTGTTTGCGAGATTCCCCTAGCTCTTTGTCTTCATTGAAAGGAATTTCTACAATAAATCGCCCATCCGAATCTTGCTTCACAGTTTCTTTAAACGTTTTCAAACATGCAGCATCTTCAAGTTTTTCATCTTCAGGTATTTCCTCTAGCTCACAAAATCGTTCTAAGTTGGTCGTTGCAGATATTATTTTGCTGAATTTCTTCTGCTTTATTATCCCAGAGAGAATCCAACCAAACTTCGTAGCTTGCCCAAGAACTCCGTCGAATT
This sequence comes from Philophylla caesio, assembly GCA_963971545.1. Classification (NCBI taxonomy): domain Eukaryota; kingdom Metazoa; phylum Arthropoda; class Insecta; order Diptera; family Tephritidae; genus Philophylla; species Philophylla caesio. Next base: position 9,170,616 of record OZ020605.1, read on the forward strand.
TTGTTACTCCATTTTCAATAATTCTACTGAAGACATCTCCACCAATAACCATGTCAATCCTGTCTGCTTTATTAAATAATGGGTCAGCAAGAGTGTGGTTTTCCCACTTCTTAAAATTGAACTTGAAGGATTGATCGGGTTGTGCAGTTGTAAGAGTTGATAGAACTATGGCCTCTACTTTTTCGACGTGCTTACTCAGAAATCGTGGCTTTATTTGTACGTTGACCTTAAAATTCGATTCTCCTAGTCCATGAAGTTTTGTCATAACTTTTGTCCTTGGCGCACCTAATATCTGCGCTGCTTCTTCGGATATTGATGTTATTTGTGATCCTTGATCAATAAGAGCCCTTAATAACACATTACCACCATTCGCAGCTTTGACCCTCACTTGAGCTGTGGCTAGAATGACCATTGTCGATGTTGTTTTTGTGGACATTGATGTTTTCTTTTCCTCAGTCTCAGAATGTAGGAGCTTACGATGGTTTTTATTGCAAATTTTGCATTTTGTGTTGCTATTACAATTTTCGCGCCAATTATGGTTGTTTTCTCTGGCATATTTACGTCTGTTTTCTAAAGTAATGCCTTTGAATTTTCTGCAATCACTCGTCGTGTGACCTGAAAGCTTGCAATAGGTACACTGTTTATCTGAATATTTTGCGTTGAGCGACGTATGATTTGCCTTATAAGACTGTGGCTTGCGGTTTTTGAATGTATTGTCTTTTTCCGCTACTGCTTTCAATGTTTGAATGTGCTGATCCAAATGTTTGAAAGTGCTGATCCAGATAACTTCTAAACCTCTCTGGTCTTTCTAACAGTTGGTTCATACAGTTTGAGCCATTCTTGATCTAGCTTTCGAACAATTACTCGAGCTATAAATGGATCAGCTTCTTCCGTTTTTATGCCTAACGACTTTATTGCGTTTAGACATTCATTTGTGGTATCGAGCAACAGTCTTACACTTTCGACATTGTTACTATTTATTATATGTTGATCCATTATTCTGTCCCACTGTGTCGTGAACAGAATCCGCATGTTATCATACCTATCTTTTAGAAGGCACCACGCTGCTTGATAGTTTTCTGCTAATATTTGCAGATGTTGAATCAGCCGCATAGCTTCACCTTTCAAGCTAAGACGTAGACGCAGCATTTTTTCCGAACTAGATATTTGTTCGTTATTGTGAACCATGTCTTGGACTAAAAATTCACCTCTTAGTTGAGCCTTTACGTTTCTTCCGTTATGTTCATGCGGGATAACTATTAATTTAAATATTTCCGATGAATCGCTCAGTATTAGTGGTAACTCAGCCTTGATTACCAGTTTGCTGTCAATGATTAATCCGTGTGCTTCCATTAAGTTGTATGCATCACTTAATTGGCTATTCGATTTCTGGCCAGGTATTTGAAGTTTCGCTGTAAGCTTGTCTTTAATCAACATCAATTCCTTATGTAGTTGAGTCGGAGTTAAAAGTGCAGGGTTAATTCTTCCATGATTCAAATCTATTAATAATTCAATAATAGATTTTTGCATTTTTTCACATTCGCTCATTAAGATTGTTATTTGCGTTACCAACATTTGAAACTGGATTGCCATTTTGTCTCTATTGATATCTTTAATAATTTCGGAATGATATCTGTTAATTTGTTTTTCAATTTTGAAGAACTGTGCGTTCACTTCTTTTACATTTTTATTAATTATATTTGCTGTAGAATTGATAAGTGAGACTTGAGCTTTTAATCTATTCTTTATTTGATATTGATTGTTAAGTAGCGTCTTGAAGTTATCTTCTATCGATTCATGATCCTCAGCATCCATTAAACCGAACAGCATGCTATAGATAGAGCCAACCCACTCTAATGGTGCTCTTTTTTGTTTTTTATTATCGATAATCAACTTGTGGCTATGAATTATATCTACGTAGCGCCTGCTCAATGATAGCGTAATGACATTGCATGCTTCTTCAAACTGCGATAAAAGATGGCATTGATTTTTTATTTTTTGTAGACAATTTGATATCATGTTGGTTTGCTCGAAGTATGCATGAAGATCATAATATATGAGTAAATCCCAGGAAGATGTTATAACGTCCATTTTCCCAAGTGAATCCAGATAAATCGTGGTGTTTTCAGAGAGTTTGCTCACTTCTGCGTTGCTGCCTTTTGATTCATTGAGCACCATTGCTTTGCTATTGAGCGACATACAAAGCAGCAACATTAGTATAAACCCAAATATACTTGATGATCGATTCTGCCTTTGCGATACGGTGGTCAAGCTAGTTTTAATCTCTTCATTTTGTGGATTATTGTCTATCGATTTAACATGAGGACATAGTTTATGAATTGGTCGCTTCAGTATATTATGTTGAAGCTTTAATGTCACAACTCGGACTCTGCCGTCACTTCCTGGATGAGCTTCTAAAACATGAGCAAGAGGCCATTTTGCGGGTTGAGAGTTTTCCTCTTTAATTATAACTACATCTCCCACCTTAATGTTGTCTACGGGTGTTTTCCACTTAGTCCTTTGCTGAAGTGTATGAGAATACTCATTTTTTCCAGCGATTCCAAAAGTCTTTTTGAATTTTCTGAACCAACTTCCATTTGTTTAAGGTGGAAGTGCTGACATCTGTTCCGGGAGATGGAATTGACATTAATGGTCTTCCAATTAGAAAATGACCTGGTGTCAATTCATCAACTCCATTGTCGTCATTTAGGGCATATAATGGACGCGAGTTCAAAGATGCCTCTATTTGTGCTAAAACTGTTGACATCTCTTCAAAAGTTAGTTTCGTGTCTCCAATGGCCCTCTTTAAATGGTATTTCATGCCTTTCACTCCTGCTTCTCATATTCCACCAAAATGTGGGCCTGCCGGGGGAATACATTTTCTCGTTCGCCAATATTGGTGCTATCTCTGAATTTTGCTTTATTGCGGATTTAAATTCTGTATCGATCCATTTATTTGCTCCCACAATTTGTTCCGTTATCCGAGTAAATATGAGAGCATCTTCCTCTCCTGCCGAAAAATCTTCTTAATGCTGCTAGAAAGGCATCTGATGATAATTCACTGACTGCTTCCAGATGAATAGCTTTAGTTGTTAAGCAAACAAAAACTGCAACGTAACCTTTGAATGATTTTTGACCTCGTCCGTTTGTACATCTCATCTGGAAAGGTCCTGCATAGTCAACTCCAGTATAAGTAAAAGGACTTGATGCTGATACTCTGAATTCTGGAAAGTCGCCCATTATTTGTTTTGCAGATACTTGCTTATGTCTTATACACTTACAACAATTTTGTATACAACTTTTTATTGCATTCTTTACACCGATTATCCAGTATTGTCTTCTTATGATTGCTTCTGTTAATCGGTTTCCACCATGTATTGTAGCGTGGTGTGCATCTTTGATTATTAATGCAGTTAAAGTTGATTTATGTAGAATTATTGAGTGCCTTGAACAATAAGATAGCTCTGAATTTGTTAGCCTACCTCCAACTCTCATTACTCCATTTTTATCCAAAAACGGGTTGAGACTCAAAATTTGGCTTGTATTGTTTAGCTGAATACCATTTACATAGCAGTTGTTTGACTTCATCTTTAAAAAATCGTTTTTGTGAAAGTCGAATGATAATATTGTGTGCTGCATGTAATTCTTCTACAGACAAATTTACTGATAGGCTTCTTTTTCTTTTAGCAATTCGTAATATATAAGCCACTACCCTTTGAAGTTTTCACCGGCTAGAATATCGATTTACAACTTCCTCCATAAATTCACTTTCAATTTTGGATGTTGTTAGCACCGTTGCTGTATTTATCACATCGTTTGTTGGCCCTTGATTCTCTGGCAATGGTACCCATTTTGGCCCACACCACCATATGTCCATATCTAGTAATTTTGGAGATGATGTGCCTCTTGACGCCACGTCTGCTGTATTGTCTTTTGTGTTTACATGTCTATAGGTTGCTTGTGGTACAAGTTTTTGAATTTCTTCCACTCGATTTCGAATAAATTTGTCCTTGTTTTTGTTTGCCTCAATCCAGCAAAGTGTAATTGTGGAGTCACTCCATGCATAAATTTGATGACTTCTCGTGATGATTTTACAAACTCAATTTATCAATTTGGCCAATAAGTGAACAGCACAAAGTTCCAGTTTTGGTAATGTTTTCCTGTTTTTAAGCGGATTAACATGGTTTTTGCAGTTAAAAGCTTTACAGAGTTGCCAACTTTGACATAGATGACCGCAGCGTACGCATTTCCTGAAGCATCACCGAATCCATGAATTTCAATTTCAGATTGAATATTAGTTTCTATCCAGCGTGGAATACGTACATTCTCAATTGTATTAACATGATTTAAAAAGAACGTCCATTCGTTTTGTAGATCTTCTGATAGTTGGTCGTCCCATCCTGAATGTTGCGTCCAAAGCTTTTGAATATATAACTTGGCGACGAGTGTTATTGGTGAAATCCAACCTAATGGATCAAATATTTGAGCTAGCTGAGAAAGAACACTACTTTTCGTTACTTTCTTTGCTCTTTCCAAATTTATTTTGAATTGGAACTGGTCTTGTTTTGGATCCCAATATAAGCCAAGTGTTTTTACTGCTTCGTTTTCCTTAATTTGAATTATTTCATTGTTTTCTTCTTTCTATATTTTCGGTAATACTGCTGCAGTTTGAGTGCCATTTTCTATGATGGAACCCAAATGTTTGCTGATGTCTTCTTGAATGTTTTGACATTGCTGAACAGTATCCGCACCTGTCATAAGATCATCCATGTTGAAGTCCTCCTTAATTATTGCTTGCAGCCGTTCACTTGGGCACATGTTGCTTATTTCAAATAGTGTGCGTACTGCCAAATAAGGTGCTGATGCAGTACCATAAGTTACTGTTGTCAGCTCATATTTTTCTATCTTCTGCGAAGGATTTTCACGCCATATTATTCTGTGAAAATCGCGATCTTCGTTTGCAATCTTTATTTGCCGAAACATTTTTTCTACATTGCCACATTCCAAAGCCTCCATTTAATAAGAATATCGAATATATCTTTTTGCAACTTTGGACCGGCAAACATGATATCATTAAGGCTTTTTCCGTTAGATGATTTTGCAGATGCATCGAATACAACGCGCAACTTTGTTGTTAAACTGTTTTCGCGTATAACAGCATGATGCGGTAAGTGATATTTACCTTTTACTTTTTCATCTGCTTTAACCATGTGACCAAGCTTTATATATTCGTTGATAAACTCATGATAATCTTCTTTCAGTTTATAATTTTTTTGAAACTTATTTTCAATTGAAATCAGACGCGCTATAGCTTGTTTGCGAGATTCCCCTAGCTCTTTGTCTTCATTGAAAGGAATTTCTACAATAAATCGCCCATCCGAATCTTGCTTCACAGTTTCTTTAAACGTTTTCAAACATGCAGCATCTTCAAGTTTTTCATCTTCAGGTATTTCCTCTAGCTCCCAAAATCGTTCTAAGTTGGTCGTTGCAGATATTATTTTGCTGAATTTCTTCTGCTTTATTATCCCAGAGAGAATCCAACCAAACTTCGTAGCTTGCCCAAGAACTCCGTCGAATTTTGTTACTCCATTTTCAATAATTCTACTGAAGACATCTCCACCAATAACCATGTCAATCCTGTCTGCTTTATTAAATAATGGGTCAGCAAGAGTGTGGTTTTCCCACTTCTTAAAATTGAACTTGAAGGATTGATCGGGTTGTGCAGTTGTAAGAGTTGATAGAACTATGGCCTCTACTTTTTCGACGTGCTTACTCAGAAATCGTGGCTTTATTTGTACTTTTGTCCTTGGCACACCTAATATCTGCGCTGCTTCTTCGGATATTGATGTTATTTGTGATCCTTGATCAATAAGAGCCCTTAATAACACATTACCACCATTCGCAGCTTTGACCCTCACTTGAGCTGTGGCTAGAATGACTATTGTCGATGTTGTTTTTGTGGACATTGATGTTTTCTTTTCCTCAGTCTCAGAATGTAGGAGCTTATGATGGTTTTTATTGCAAATTTTGCATTTTGTGTTGCTATTACAATTTTCGCGCCAATTATGGTTGAGGCACTTGTAGCATACTTTGTTTTCTCTAGCATATTTACGTCTGTTTTCTAAAGTAATGCCTTTGAATTTTCTGCAATCACTCGTCGTGTGACCTGAAAGCTTGCAATAGGTACACTGTTTATCTGAATATTTTGCGTTGAGCGACGTATGATTTGCCTTATAAGACTGTGGCTTGCGGTTTTTGAATGTATTGTCTTTTTCCGCTACTGCTTTCAATGTTTGAAAGTGCTGATCCAAATATTCGCAAACATCAGATAACTTCTAAACCTCTCTGGTCTTTCTAACAGTTTGTTCATACAGTTTGAGCCCTTCTTGATCTAGCTTTCGAACAATTACTCGAGCTATAAATGGATCAGCTTCTTCCGTTTTTATGCCTAACGACTTTATTGCGTTTAGACATTCATTTGTGGTATCGAGCAACAGTCTTACACTTTCGACATTGTTACTATTTATTATATGTTGATCCATTATTCTGTCCCACTGTGTCGTGAACAGAATCCGCATGTTATCATACCTATCTTTTAGAAGGCACCACGCTGCTTGATAGTTTTCTGCTGATATTTGCAGATGTTGAATCAGCCGCATAGCTTCACCTTTCAAGCTAAGACGTAGACGCAGCATTTTTTCCGAACTAGATATTTGTTCGTTATTGTGAACCATGTCTTGGACTAAAAATTCACCTCTTAGTTGAGCCTTTACGTTTCTTCCGTTATGTTCATGCGGGATAACTATTAATTTAAATATTTCCGATGAATCGCTCAGTATTAGTGGTAACTCAGCCTTGATTACCAGTTTGCTGTCAATGATTAATCCGTGTGCTTCCATTAAGTTGTATGCATCACTTAATTGGCTATTCGATTTCTGGCCAGGTATTTGAAGTTTCGCTGTAAGCTTGTCTTTAATCAACATCAATTCCTTATGTAGTTGAGTCGGAGTTAAAAGTGCAGGGTTAATTTTTCCATGATTCAAATCTATTAATAATTCAATAATAGATTTTTGCATTTTTTCACATTCGCTCATTAAGATTGTTATTTGCGTTACCAACATTTGAAACTGGATTGCCATTTTGTCTCTATTGATATCTTTAATAATTTCGGAATGATATCTGTTAATTTGTTTTTCAATTTTGAAGAACTGTGCGTTCACTTCTTTTACATTTTTATTAATTATATTTGCTGTAGAATTGATAAGTGAGACTTGAGCTTTTAATCTATTCTTTATTTGATATTGATTGTTAAGTAGCGTCTTGAAGTTATCTTATATCGATTCATGATCCTCAGCATCCATTAAACCGAACAGCATGCTATAGATAGAGCCAACCCACTCTAATGGTGCTCTTTTTTGTTTTTTATTATCGATAATCAACTTGTGACTATGAATTATATCTACGTAGCGCCTGCTCAATGATAGCGTAATGACATTGCATGCTTCTTCAAACTGCGATAAAAGATGGCATTGATTTTTTATTTTTTGTAGACAATTTGATATCATGTTGGTTTGCTCGAAGTATGCATGAAGATCATAATATATGAGTAAATCCCAGGAAGATGTTATAACGTCCATTTTCCCAAGTGAATCCAGATAAATCGTGGTGTTTTCAGAGAGTTTGCTCACTTCTGCGTTGCTGCCTTTTGATTCATTGAGCACCATTGCTTTGCTATTGAGCGACATACAAAGCAGCAACATTAGTATAAACCCAAATATACTTGATGATCGATTCTGCCTTTGCGATACGGTGGTCAAGCTAGTTTTAATCTCTTCATTTTGTGGATTATTGTCTATCGATTTAACATGAGGACATAGTTTATGAATTGGTCGCTTCAGTATATTATGTTGAAGCTTTAATGTCACAACTCGGACTCTGCCGTCACTTCCTGGATGAGCTTCTAAAACATGAGCAAGAGGCCATTTTGCGGGTTGAGAGTTTTCCTCTTTAATTATAACTACATCTCCCACCTTAATGTTGTCTACGGGTGTTTTCCACTTAGTCCTTTGCTGAAGTGTATGAGAATACTAATTTTTTCCAGCGATTCCAAAAGTCTTTTTGAATTTTCTGAACCAACTTCCATTTGTTTAAGGTGGAAGTGCTGACATCTGTTCCGGGAGATGGAATTGACATTAATGGTCTTCCAATTAGAAAATGACCTGGTGTCAATTCATCAACTCCATTGTCGTCATTTAGGGCATATAATGGACGCGAGTTCAAAGATGCCTCTATTTGTGCTAAAACTGTTGACATCTCTTCAAAAGTTAGTTTCGTGTCTCCAATGGCCCTCTTTAAATGGTATTTCATGCCTTTCACTCCTGCTTCTCATATTCCACCAAAATGTGGGCCTGCCGGGGGAATAAATTTTCTCGTTCGCCAATATTGGTGCTATCTCTGAATTTTGCTTTATTGCGGATTTAAATTCTGTATCGATCCATTTATTTGCTCCCACAATTTGTTCCGTTATCCGAGTAAATATGAGAGCATCTTCCTCTCCTGCCGAAAAATCTTCTTAATGCTGCTAGAAAGGCATCTGATGATAATTCACTGACTGCTTCCAGATGAATAGCTTTAGTTGTTAAGCAAACAAAAACTGCAACGTAACCTTTGAATGGTTTTTGACCTCGTCCTTTTGTACATCTCATCTGGAAAGGTCCTGCATAGTCAACTCCAGTATAAGTAAAAGGACTTGATGCTGATACTCTGAATTCTGGAAAGTCGCCCATTATTTGTTTTGCAGATACTTGCTTATGTCTTATACACTTACAACAATTTTGTATACAACTTTTTATTGCATTCTTTACACCGATTATCCAGTATTGTCTTCTTATGATTGCTTCTGTTAATCGGTTTCCACCATGTATTGTAGCGTGGTGTGCATCTTTGATTATTAATGCAGTTAAAGTTGATTTATGTAGAATTATTGAGTGCCTTGAACAATAAGATAGCTCTGAATTTGTTAGCCTACCTCCAACTCTCATTACTCCATTTTTATCCAAAAACGGGTGGAGACTCAAAATTTGGCTTGTATTGTTTAGCTGAATACCATTTACATAGCAGTTGTTTGACTTCATCTTTAAAAAATCGTTTTTGTGAAAGTCGAATGATAATATTGTGTGCTGCATGTAATTCTTCTACAGACAAATTTACTGATAGGCTTCTTTTTCTTTTAGCAATTCGTAATATATAAGCCACTACCCTTTGAAGTTTTAACCGGCTAGAATATCGATTTACAACTTCCTCCATAAATTCACTTTCAATTTTGGATGTTGTTAGCACTGTTGCTGTATTTATCACATCGTTTGTTGGCCCTTGATTCTCTGGCAATGGTAGCCATTTTGGCCCACACCACCATATGTCCATATCTAGTAATTTTGGAGATGATGTGCCTCTTGACGCCACGTCTGCTGTATTGTCTTTTGTGTTTACATGTCTATAGGTTGCTTGTGGTACAAGTTTTTGAATTTCTTCCACTCGATTTCGAATAAATTTGTCCTTGTTTTTGTTTGCCTCAATCCAGCAAAGTGTAATTGTGGAGTCACTCCATGCATAAATTTGATGACTTCTCGTGATGATTTTACAAACTCAATTTATCAATTTGGCCAATAAGTGAACAGCACAAAGTTCCAGTTTTGGTAATGTTTTCCTGTTTTTAAGCGGATTAACTTGGTTTTTGCAGTTAAATGCTTTACAGAGTTGCCAACTTTGACATAGATGACCGCAGCGTACGCATTTCCTGAAGCATCACCGAATCCATGAATTTCAATTTCAGATTGAATATTAGTTTCTATCCAGCGTGGAATACGTACATTCTCAATTGTATTAACATGATTTAAAAAGAACGTCCATTCGTTTTGTAGATCTTCTGATAGTTGGTCGTCCCATCCTGAATGTTGCGTCCAAAGCTTTTGAATATATAACTTGGCGACGAGTGTTATTGGTGAAATCCAACCTAATGGATCATATATTTGAGCTAGCTGAGAAAGAACACTACTTTTCGTTACTTTCTTTGCTCTTTCCAAATTTATTTTGAATTGGAACTGGTCTTGTTTTGGATCCCAATATAAGCCAAGTGTTTTTACTGCTTCGTTTTCCTTAATTTGAATTATTTCATTGTTTTCTTTAGCTTCTATATTTTCGGTAATACTGCTGCAGTTTGAGTGCCATTTTCTATGATGGAACCCAAATGTTTGTTGATGTCTTCTTGAATGTTTTGACATTGCTGAACAGTATCCGCACCTGGGCAATGTTGCTTATTTCAAATAGTGTGCGTACTGCCAAATAAGGTGCTGATGCAGTACCATAAGTTACTGTTGTCAGCTCATATTTTTCTATCTTCTGCGAAGGATTTTCACGCCATATTATTCTGTGAAAATCGCGATCTTCTTTTGCAATCTTTATTTGCCGAAACATTTTTTCTACATTGCCACATTCCAAAGCCTCCATTTGATAAGAATATCGAATATATCTTTTTGCAACCTTGGACCGGCAAACATGATATCATTAAGGCTTTTTCCGTTAGATGATTTTGCAGATGCATCGAATACAACGCGCAACTTTGTTGTTAAACTGTTTTCGCGTATAACAGCATGATGCGGTAAGTGATATTTACCTTTTACTTTTTCATCTGCTTTAACCATGTGACCAAGCTTTATATATTCGTTGATAAACTCATGAAATCTTCTTTCAGTTTATAATTTTTTTGAAACTTATTTTCAATTGAAATCAGACGCGCTATAGCTTGTTTGCGAGATTCCCCTTGCTCTTTGTCTTCATTGAAAGGAATTTCTACAATAAATCGCCCATCCGAATCTTGCTTCACAGTTTCTTTAAACGTTTTCAAACATGCAGCATCTTCAAGTTTTTCATCTTTAGGTATTTCCTCTAGCTCACAAAATCGTTCTAAGTTGGTCGTTGCAGATATTATTTTGCTGAATTTCTTCTGCTTTATTATCCCAGAGAGAATCCAACCAAACTTCGTAGCTTGCCCAAGAACTCCGTCGAATTTTGTTACTCCATTTTCAATAATTCTACTGAAGACATCTCCACCAATAACCATGTCAATCCTGTCTGCTTTATTAAATAATGGGTCAGCAAGAGTGTGGTTTTCCACTTCTTAAAATTGAACTTGAAGGATTGATCGGGTTGTGCAGTTGTAAGAGTTGATAGAACTATGGCCTCTACTTTTTCGACGTGCTTACTCAGAAATCGTGGCTTTATTTGTACGTTGACCTTAAATTTCGATTCACCAACCACAACATCTCCTAGTCCATGAAGTTTTGTCATAACTTTTGTCCTTGGCGCACCTAATATCTGCGCTGCTTCTTCGGATATTGATGTTATTTGTGATCCTTGATCAATATGAGCCCTTAATAACACATTACCACCATTCGCAGCTTTGACCCTCACTTGAGCTGTGGCTAGAATGACCATTGTCGATGTTGTTTTTGTGGACATTGATGTTTTCTTTTCCTCAGTCTCAGAATGTAGGAGCTTATGATGGTTTTTATTGCAAATTTTGCATTTTGTGTTGCTATTACAATTTTCGCGCCAATTATGGTTGAGGCACTTGTAGCATACTTTGTTTTCTCTGGCATATTTACGTCTGTTTTCTAAAGTAATGCCTTTGAATTTTCTGCAATTACTCGTCGTGTGACCTGAAAGCTTGCAATAGGTACACTGTTTATCTGAATATTTTGCGTTGAGCGACGTATGATTTGCCTTATAAGACTGTGGCTTGCGGTTTTTGAATGTATTGTCTTTTTCCGCTACTGCTTTCAATGATTGAAAGTGCTGATCCAAATATTCGCAAACATCAGATAACTTCTAAACCTCTCTGGTCTTTCTAACAGTTTGTTCATACAATTTGAGCCCTTCTTGATCTAGCTTTCGACTTTAACGACTTTATTGCGTTTAGACATTCATTTGTGGTATCGAGCAACAGTCTTACACTTTCGACATTGTTACTATTTATTATATGTTGATCCATTATTCTGTCCCACTGTGTCGTGAACAGAAGGCACCACGCTGCTTGATAGTTTTCTGCTGATATTTGCAGATGTTGAATCAGCCGCATAGCTTCACCTTTCAAGCTAAGACGTAGACGCAGCATTTTTTCCGAACTAGATATTTGTTCGTTATTGTGAACCATGTCTTGGACTAAAAATTCACCTCTTAGTTGAGCCTTTACGTTTCTTCCGTTATGTTCATGCGGGATAACTATTAATTTAAATATTTCCGATGAATCGCTCAGTATTAGTGGTAACTCAGCCTTGATTACCAGTTTGCTGTCAATGATTAATCCGTGTGCTTCCATTAAGTTGTATGCATCACTTAATTGGCTATTCGATTTCTGGCGAGGTATTTGAAGTTTCGCTGTAAGCTTGTCTTTAATCAACATCAATTCCTTATGTAGTTGAGTCGGAGTTAAAAGTGCAGGGTTAATTTTTCCATGATTCAAATCTATTAATAATTCAATAATAGATTTTTGCATTTTTTCACATTCGCTCATTAAGATTGTTATTTGCGTTACCAACATTTGAAACTGGATTGCCATTTTGTCTCTATTGATATCTTTAATAATTTCGGAATGATATCTGTTAATTTGTTTTTCAATTTTGAAGAACTGTGCGTTCACTTCTTTTACATTTTTATTAATTATATTTGCTGTAGAATTGATAAGTGAGACTTGAGCTTTTAATCTATTCTTTATTTGATATTGATTGTTAAGTAGCGTCTTGAAGTTATCTTCTATCGATTCATGATCCTCAGCATCCATTAAACCGAACAGCATGCTATAGATAGAGCCAACCCACTCTAATGGTGCTCTTTTTTGTTTTTTATTATCGATAATCAACTTGTGGCTATGAATTATATCTACGTAGCGCCTGCTCAATGATAGCGTAATGACATTGCATGCTTCTTCAAACTGCGATAAAAGATGGCATTGATTTTTTATTTTTTGTAGACAATTTGATATCATGTTGGTTTGCTCGAAGTATGCATGAAGATCATAATATATGAGTAAATCCCAGGAAGATGTTATAACGTCCATTTTCCCAAGTGAATCCAGATAAATCGTGGTGTTTTCAGAGAGTTTGCTCACTTCTGCGTTGCTGCCTTTTGATTCATTGAGCACCATTGCTTTGCTATTGAGCGACATACAAAGCAGCAACATTAGTATAAACCCAAATATACTTGATGATCGATTCTGCCTTTGCGATACGGTGGTCAAGCTAGTTTTAATCTCTTCATTTTGTGGATTATTGTCTATCGATTTAACATGAGGACATAGTTTATGAATTGGTCGCTTCAGTATATTATGTTGAAGCTTTAATGTCACAACTCGGACTCTGCCGTCACTTCCTGGATGAGCTTCTAAAACATGAGCAAGAGGCCATTTTGCGGGTTGAGAGTTTTCCTCTTTAATTATAACTACATCTCCCACCTTAATGTTGTCTACGGGTGTTTTCCACTTAGTCCTTTGCTGAAGTGTATGAGAATACTAATTTTTTCCAGCGATTCCAAAAGTCTTTTTGAATTTTCTGAACCAACTTCCATTTGTTTAAGGTGGAAGTGCTGACATCTGTTCCGGGAGATGGAATTGACATTAATGGTCTTCCAATTAGAAAATGACCTGGTGTCAATTCATCAACTCCATTGTCGTCATTTAGGGCATATAATGGACGCGAGTTCAAAGATGCCTCTATTTGTGCTAAAACTGTTGACATCTCTTCAAAAGTTAGTTTCGTGTCTCCAATGGCCCTCTTTAAATGGTATTTCATGCCTTTCACTCCTGCTTCTCATATTCCACCAAAATGTGGGCCTGCCGGGGGAATACATTTTCTCGTTCGCCAATATTGGTGCTATCTCTGAATTTTGCTTTATTGCGGATTTAAATTCTGTATCGATCCATTTATTTGCTCCCACAATTTGTTCCGTTATCCGAGTAAATATGAGAGCATCTTCCTCTCCTGCCGAAAAATCTTCTTAATGCTGCTAGAAAGGCATCTGATGATAATTCACTGACTGCTTCCAGATGAATAGCTTTAGTTGTTAAGCAAACAAAAACTGCAACGTAACCTTTGAATGATTTTTGACCTCGTCCTTTTATACATCTCATCTGGAAAGGTCCTGCATAGTCAACTCCAGTATAAGTAAAAGGACTTGATGCTGATACTCTGAATTCTGGAAAGTCGCCCATTATTTGTTTTGCAGATACTTGCTTATGTCTTATACACTTACAACAATTTTGTATACAACTTTTTATTGCATTCTTTACACCGATTATCCAGTATTGTCTTCTTATGATTGCTTCTGTTAATCGGTTTCCACCATGTATTGTAGCGTGGTGTGTATCTTTGATTATTAATGCAGTTAAAGTTGATTTATGTAGAATTATTGAGTGCCTTGAACAATAAGATAGCTCTGAATTTGTTAGCCTACCTCCTACTCTCATTACTCCATTTTTATCCAAAAACGGGTTGAGACTCAAAATTTGGCTTGTATTGTTTAGCTGAATACCATTTACATAGCAGTTGTTTGACTTCATCTTTAAAAAATCGTTTTTGTGAAAGTCGAATGATAATATTGTGTGCTGCATGTAATTCTTCTACAGACAAATTTACTGATAGGCTTCTTTTTCTTTTAGCAATTCGTAATATATAAGCCACTACCCTTTGAAGTTTTAACCGGCTAGAATATCGATTTACAACTTCCTCCATAAATTCACTTTCAATTTTGGATGTTGTTAGCACTGTTGCTGTATTTATCACATCGTTTGTTGGCCCTTGATTCTCTGGCAATGGTAGCCATTTTGGCCCACACCACCATATCTCCATATCTAGTAATTTTGGAGATGATGTGCCTCTTGACGCCACGTCTGCTGTATTGTCTTTTGTGTTTACATGTCTATAGGTTGCTTGTGGTACAAGTTTTTGAATTTCTTCCACTCGATTTCGAATAAATTTGTCCTTGTTTTTGTTTGCCTCAATCCAGCAAAGTGTAATTGTGGAGTCACTCCATGCATAAATTTGATGACTTCTCGTGATGATTTTACAAACTCAATTTATCAATTTGGCCAATAAGTGAACAGCACAAAGTTCCAGTTTTGGTAATGTTTTCCTGTTTTTAAGCGGATTAACTTGGTTTTTGCAGTTAAAAGCTTTACAGAGTTGCCAACTTTGACATAGATGACCGCAGCGTACGCATTTCCTGAAGCATCACCGAATCCATGAATTTCAATTTCAGATTGAATATTAGTTTCTATCCAGCGTGGAATACGTACATTCTCAATTGTATTAACATGATTTAAAAAGAACGTCCATTCGTTTTGTAGATCTTCTGATAGTTGGTCGTCCCATCCTGAATGTTGCGTCCAAAGCTTTTGAATATATAACTTGGCGACGAGTGTTATTGGTGAAATCCAACCTAATGGATCATATATTTGAGCTAGCTGAGAAAGAACACTACTTTTCGTTACTTTCTTTGCTCTTTCCAAATTTATTTTGAATTGGAACTGGTCTTGTTTTGGATCCCAATATAAGCCAAGTGTTTTTACTGCTTCGTTTTCCTTAATTTGAATTATTTCATTGTTTTCTTTAGCTTCTATATTTTCGGTAATACTGCTGCAGTTTGAGTGCCATTTTCTATGATGGAACCCAAATGTTTGCTGATGTCTTCTTGAATGTTTTGACATTGCTGAACAGTATCCGCACCTGGGCACATGTTGCTTATTTCAAATAGTGTGCGTACTGCCAAATAAGGTGCTGATGCAGTACCATAAGTTACTGTTGTCAGCTCATATTTTTCTATCTTCTGCGAAGGATTTTCACGCCATATTATTCTGTGAAAATCGCGATCTTCTTTTGCAATCTTTATTTGCCGAAACATTTTTTCTACATTGCCACATTCCAAAGCCTCCATTTGATAAGAATATCGAATATATCTTTTTGCAACCTTGGACCGGCAAACATGATATCATTAAGGCTTTTTCCGTTAGATGATTTTGCAGATGCATCGAATACAACGCGCAACTTTGTTGTTAAACTGTTTTCGCGTATAACAGCATGATGCGGTAAGTGATATTTACCTTTTACTTTTTCATCTGCTTTAACCATGTGACCAAGCTTTATATATTCGTTGATAAACTCATGATAATCTTCTTTCAGTTTATAATTTTTTTGAAACTTATTTTCAATTGAAATCAGACGCGCTATAGCTTGTTTGCGAGATTCCCCTAGCTCTTTGTCTTCATTGAAAGGAATTTCTACAATAAATCGCCCATCCGAATCTTGCTTCACAGTTTCTTTAAACGTTTTCAAACATGCAGCATCTTCAAGTTTTTCATCTTCAGGTATTTCCTCTAGCTCCCAAAATCGTTCTAAGTTGGTCGTTGCAGATATTATTTTGCTGAATTTCTTCTGCTTTATTATCCCAGAGAGAATCCAACCAAACTTCGTAGCTTGCCCAAGAACTCCGTCGAATTTTGTTACTCCATTTTCAATAATTCTACTGAAGACATCTCCACCAATAACCATGTCAATCCTGTCTGCTTTATTAAATAATGGGTCAGCAAGAGTGTGGGTTTCCCACTTCTTAAAATTGAACTTGAAGGATTGATCGGGTTGTGCAGTTGTAAGAGTTGATAGAACTATGGCCTCTACTTTTTCGACGTGCTTACTCAGAAATCGTGGCTTTATTTGTACGTTGACCTTAAATTTCGATTCACCAACCACAACATCTCCTAGTCCATGAAGTTTTGTCATAACTTTTGTCCTTGGCACACCTAATATCTGCGCTGCTTCTTCGGATATTGATGTTATTTGTGATCCTTGATCAATAAGAGCCCTTAATAACACATTACCACCATTCGCAGCTTTGACCCTCACTTGAGCTGTGGCTAGAATGACCATTGTCGATGTTGTTTTTGTGGACATTGATGTTTTCTTTTCCTCAGTCTCAGAATGTAGGAGCTTATGATGGTTTTTATTGCAAATTTTGCATTTTGTGTTGCTATTACAATTTTCGCGCCAATTATGGTTGAGGCACTTGTAGCATACTTTGTTTTCTCTGGCATATTTACGTCTGTTTTCTAAAGTAATGCCTTTGAATTTTCTGCAATCACTCGTCGTGTGACCTGAAAGCTTGCAATAGGTACACTGTTTATCTGAATATTTTGCGTTGAGCGACGTATGATTTGCCTTATAAGACTGTGGCTTGCGGTTTTTGAATGTATTGTCTTTTTCCGCTACTGCTTTCAATGTTTGAAAGTGCTGATCCAAATATTCGCAAACATCAGATAACTTCTAAACCTCTCTGGTCTTTCTAACAGTTTGTTCATACAGTTTGAGCCCTTCTTGATCTAGCTTTCGAACAATTACTCGAGCTATAAATGGATCAGCTTCTTCCGTTTTTATGCCTAACGACTTTATTGCGTTTAGACATTCATTTGTGGTATCGAGCAACAGTCTTACACTTTCGACATTGTTACTATTTATTATATGTTGATCCATTATTCTGTCCCACTGTGTCGTGAACAGAATCCGCATGTTATCATACCTATCTTTTAGAAGGCACCACGCTGCTTGATAGTTTTCTGCTGATATTTGCAGATGTTGAATCAGCCGCATAGCTTCACCTTTCAAGCTAAGACGTAGACGCAGCATTTTTTCCGAACTAGATATTTGTTCGTTATTGTGAACCATGTCTTGGACTAAAAATTCACCTCTTAGTTGAGCCTTTACGTTTCTTCCGTGATGTTCATGCGGGATAACTATTAATTTAAATATTTCCGATGAATCGCTCAGTATTAGTGGTAACTCAGCCTTGATTACCAGTTTGCTGTCAATGATTAATCCGTGTGCTTCCATTAAGTTGTATGCATCACTTAATTCGCTATTCGATTTCTGGCCAGGTATTTGAAGTTTCGCTGTAAGCTTGTCTTTAATCAACATCAATTCCTTATGTAGTTGAGTCGGAGTTAAAAGTGCAGGGTTAATTCTTCCATGATTCAAATCTATTAATAATTCAATAATAGATTTTTGCATTTTTTCACATTCGCTCATTAAGATTGTTATTTGCGTTACCAACATTTGAAACTGGATTGCCATTTTGTCTCTATTGATATCTTTAATAATTTCGGAATGATATCTGTTAATTTGTTTTTCAATTTTGAAGAACTGTGCGTTCACTTCTTTTACATTTTTATTAATTATATTTGCTGTAGAATTGATAAGTGAGACTTGAGCTTTTAATCTATTCTTTATTTGATATTGATTGTTAAGTAGCGTCTTGAAGTTATCTTCTATCGATTCATGATCCTCAGCATCCATTAAACCGAACAGCATGCTATAGATAGAGCCAACCCACTCTAATGGTGCTCTTTTTTGTTTTTTATTATCGATAATCAACTTGTGACTATGAATTATATCTACGTAGCGCCTGCTCAATGATAGCGTAATGACATTGCATGCTTCTTCAAACTGCGATAAAAGATGGCATTGATTTTTTATTTTTTGTAGACAATTTGATATCATGTTGGTTTGCTCGAAGTATGCATGAAGATCATAATATATGAGTAAATCCCAGGAAGATGTTATAACGTCCATTTTCCCAAGTGAATCCAGATAAATCGTGGTGTTTTCAGAGAGTTTGCTCACTTCTGCGTTGCTGCCTTTTGATTCATTGAGCACCATTGCTTTGCTATTGAGCGACATACAAAGCAGCAACATTAGTATAAACCCAAATATACTTGATGATCGATTCTGCCTTTGCGATACGGTGGTCAAGCTAGTTTTAATCTCTTCATTTTGTGGATTATTGTCTATCGATTTAACATGAGGACATAGTTTATGAATTGGTCGCTTCAGTATATTATGTTGAAGCTTTAATGTCACAACTCGGACTCTGCCGTCACTTCCTGGATGAGCTTCTAAAACATGAGCAAGAGGCCATTTTGCGGGTTGAGAGTTTTCCTCTTTAATTATAACTACATCTCCCACCTTAATGTTGTCTACGGGTGTTTTCCACTTAGTCCTTTGCTGAAGTGTATGAGAATACTAATTTTTTCCAGCGATTCCAAAAGTCTTTTTGAATTTTCTGAACCAACTTCCATTTGTTTAAGGTGGAAGTGCTGACATCTGTTCCGGGAGATGGAATTGACATTAATGGTCTTCCAATTAGAAAATGACCTGGTGTCAATTCATCAACTCCATTGTCGTCATTTAGGGCATATAATGGACGCGAGTTCAAAGATGCCTCTATTTGTGCTAAAACTGTTGACATCTCTTCAAAAGTTAGTTTCGTGTCTCCAATGGCCCTCTTTAAATGGTATTTCATGCCTTTCACTCCTGCTTCTCATATTCCACCAAAATGTGGGCCTGCCGGGGGAATACATTTTCTCGTTCGCCAATATTGGTGCTATCTCTGAATTTTGCTTTATTGCGGATTTAAATTCTGTATCGATCCATTTATTTGCTCCCACAATTTGTTCCGTTATCCGAGTAAATATGAGAGCATCTTCCTCTCCTGCCGAAAAATCTTCTTAATGCTGCTAGAAAGGCATCTGATGATAATTCACTGACTGCTTCCAGATGAATAGCTTTAGTTGTTAAGCAAACAAAAACTGCAACGTAACCTTTGAATGATTTTTGACCTCGTCCGTTTGTACATCTCATCTGGAAAGGTCCTGCATAGTCAACTCCAGTATAAGTAAAAGGACTTGATGCTGATACTCTGAATTCTGGAAAGTCGCCCATTATTTGTTTTGCAGATACTTGCTTATGTCTTATACACTTACAACAATTTTGTATACAACTTTTTATTGCATTCTTTACACCGATTATCCAGTATTGTCTTCTTATGATTGCTTCTGTTAATCGGTTTCCACCATGTATTGTAGCGTGGTGTGCATCTTTGATTATTAATGCAGTTAAAGTTGATTTATGTAGAATTATTGAGTGCCTTGAACAATAAGATAGCTCTGAATTTGTTAGCCTACCTCCAACTCTCATTACTCCATTTTTATCCAAAAACGGGTGGAGACTCAAAATTTGGCTTGTATTGTTTAGCTGAATACCATTTACATAGCAGTTGTTTGACTTCATCTTTAAAAAATCGTTTTTGTGAAAGTCGAATGATAATATTGTGTGCTGCATGTAATTCTTCTACAGACAAATTTACTGATAGGCTTCTTTTTCTTTTAGCAATTCGTAATATATAAGCCACTACCCTTTGAAGTTTAAACCGGCTAGAATATCGATTTACAACTTCCTCCATAAATTCACTTTCAATTTTGGATGTTGTTAGCACTGTTGCTGTATTTATCACATCGTTTGTTGGCCCTTGATTCTCTGGCAATGGTAGCCATTTTGGCCCACACCACCATATCTCCATATCTAGTAATTTTGGAGATGATGTGCCTCTTGACGCCACGTCTGCTGTATTGTCTTTTGTGTTTACATGTCTATAGGTTGCTTGTGGTACAAGTTTTTGAATTTCTTCCACTCGATTTCGAATAAATTTGTCCTTGTTTTTGTTTGCCTCAATCCAGCAAAGTGTAATTGTGGAGTCACTCCATGCATAAATTTGATGACTTCTCGTGATGATTTTACAAACTCAATTTATCAATTTGGCCAATAAGTGAACAGCACAAAGTTCCAGTTTGGCAATGTTTTCCTGTTTTTAAGCGGATTAACTTGGTTTTTGCACTTAAAAGCTTTACAGAGTTGCCAACTTTGACATAGATGACCGCAGCGTACGCATTTCCTGAAGCATCACCGAAAAAGAACGTCCATTCGTTTTGTAGATCTTCTGATAGTTGGTCGTCCCATCCTTAATGTTGCGTCCAAAGCTTTTGAATATATAACTTGGCGACGAGTGTTATTGGTGAAATCCAACCTAATGGATCAAATATTTAAGCTAGCTGAGAAAGAACACTACTTTTCGTTACCTTCTTTGCTCTTTCCAAATTTATTTTGAATTGGAACTGGTCTTGTTTTGGATCCCAATATAAGCCAATAGTTTTTACTGCTTCGTTTTCCTTAATTTGAATTATTTCATTGTTTTCTTTAGCTTCTATATTTTCGGTAATACTGCTGCAGTTTGAGTGCCATTTTCTATGATGGAACCCAAATGTTTGCTGATGTCTTCTTGAATGTTTTGACATTGCTGAACAGTATCCGCACCTGTCATAAGGTCATCCATGTTGAAGTCCTCCTTAATTATTGCTTGCAGCCGTTCACTTGGGCACATGTTGCTTATTTCAAATAGCGTGCGTACTGCCAAATAAGGTGCTGATGCAGTACCATAAGTTACTGTTGTCAGCTCATATTTTTCTATCTTCTGCGAAGGATTTTCACGCCATATTATTCTGTGAAAATCGCGATCTTCTTTTGCAATCTTTATTTGCCGAAACATTTTTTCTACATTGCCACATTCCAAAGCCTCCATTTGATAAGAATATCGAATATATCTTTTTGCAACTTTGGACCGGCAAACATGATATCATTAAGGCTTTTTCCGTTAGATGATTTTGCAGATGCATCGAATACAACGCGCAACTTTGTTGTTAAACTGTTTTCGCGTATAACAGCATGATGCGGTAAGTGATATTTACCTTTTACTTTTTCATCTGCTTTAACCATGTGACCAAGCTTTATATATTCGTTGATAAACTCATGATAATCTTCTTTCAGTTTATAATTTTTTTGAAACTTATTTTCCATTGAAATCAGACGCGCTATAGCTTGTTTGCGAGATTCCCCCAGCTCTTTGTCTTCATTGAAAGGAATTTCTACAATAAATCGCCCATCCGAATCTTGCTTCACAGTTTCTTTAAACGTTTTCAAACATGCAGCATCTTCAAGTTTTTCATCTTCAGGTATTTCCTCTAGCTCCCAAAATCGTTCTAAGTTGGTCGTTGCAGATATTATTTTGCTGAATTTCGTCTGCTTTATTATCCCAGAGAGAATCCAACCAAACTTCGTAGCTTGCCCAAGAACTCCGTCGAATTTTGTTACTCCATTTTCAATAATTCTACTGAAGACATCTCCACCAATAACCATGTCAATCCTGTCTGCTTTATTAAATAATGGGTCAGCAAGAGTGTGGTTTTCCCACTTCTTAAAATTGAACTTGAAGGATTGATCGGGTTGTGCAGTTGTAAGAGTTGATAGAACTATGGCCTCTACTTTTTCGACGTGCTTACTCAGAAATCGTGGCTTTATTTGTACGTTGACCTTAAATTTCGATTCACCAACCACAACATCTCCTAGTCCATGAAGTTTTTTCATAACTTTTGTCCTTGGCACACCTAATATCTGCGCTGCTTCTTCGGATATTGATGTTATTTGTGATCCTTGATCAATAAGAGCCCTTAATAACACATTACCACCATTCGCAGCTTTGACCCTCACTTGAGCTGTGGCTAGAATGACCATTGTCGATGTTGTTTTTGTGGACATTGATGTTTTCTTTTCCTCAGTCTCAGAATGTAGGAGCTTATGATGGTTTTTATTGCAAATTTTGCATTTTGTGTTGCTATTACAATTTTCGCGCCAATTATGGTTGAGGCACTTGTAGCATACTTTGTTTTCTCTGGCATATTTACGTCTGTTTTCTAAAGTAATGCCTTTGAATTTTCTGCAATCACTCGTCGTGTGACCTGAAAGCTTGCAATAGGTACACTGTTTATCTGAATATTTTGCGTTGAGCGACGTATGATTTGCCTTATAAGACTGTGGCTTGCGGTTTTTGAATGTATTGTCTTTTTCCGCTACTGCTTTCAATGTTTGAAAGTGCTGATCCAAATATTCGCAAACATCAGATAACTTCTAAACCTCTCTGGTCTTTCTAACAGTTTGTTCATACAGTTTGAGCCCTTCTTGATCTAGCTTTCGAACAATTACTCGAGCTATAAATGGATCAGCTTCTTCCGTTTTTATGCCTAACGACTTTATTGCGTTTAGACATTCATTTGTGGTATCGAGCAACAGTCTTACACTTTCGACATTGTTACTATTTATTATATGTTGATCCATTATTCTGTCCCACTGTGTCGTGAACAGAATCCGCATGTTATCATACCTATCTTTTAGAAGGCACCACGCTGCTTGATAGTTTTCTGCTGATATTTGCAGATGTTGAATCAGCCGCATAGCTTCACCTTTCAAGCTAAGACGTAGACGCAGCATTTTTTCCGAACTAGATATTTGTTCGTTATTGTGAACCATGTCTTGGACTAAAAATTCACCTCTTAGTTGAGCCTTTACGTTTCTTCCGTGATGTTCATGCGGGATAACTATTAATTTAAATATTTCCGATGAATCGCTCAGTATTAGTGGTAACTCAGCCTTGATTACCAGTTTGCTGTCAATGATTAATCCGTGTGCTTCCATTAAGTTGTATGCATCACTTAATTCGCTATTCGATTTCTGGCCAGGTATTTGAAGTTTCGCTGTAAGCTTGTCTTTAATCAACATCAATTCCTTATGTAGTTGAGTCGGAGTTAAAAGTGCAGGGTTAATTCTTCCATGATTCAAATCTATTAATAATTCAATAATAGATTTTTGCATTTTTTCACATTCGCTCATTAAGATTGTTATTTGCGTTACCAACATTTGAAACTGGATTGCCATTTTGTCTCTATTGATATCTTTAATAATTTCGGAATGATATCTGTTAATTTGTTTTTCAATTTTGAAGAACTGTGCGTTCACTTCTTTTACATTTTTATTAATTATATTTGCTGTAGAATTGATAAGTGAGACTTGAGCTTTTAATCTATTCTTTATTTGATATTGATTGTTAAGTAGCGTCTTGAAGTTATCTTCTATCGATTCATGATCCTCAGCATCCATTAAACCGAACAGCATGCTATAGATAGAGCCAACCCACTCTAATGGTGCTCTTTTTTGTTTTTTATTATCGATAATCAACTTGTGACTATGAATTATATCTACGTAGCGCCTGCTCAATGATAGCGTAATGACATTGCATGCTTCTTCAAACTGCGATAAAAGATGGCATTGATTTTTTATTTTTTGTAGACAATTTGATATCATGTTGGTTTGCTCGAAGTATGCATGAAGATCATAATATATGAGTAAATCCCAGGAAGATGTTATAACGTCCATTTTCCCAAGTGAATCCAGATAAATCGTGGTGTTTTCAGAGAGTTTGCTCACTTCTGCGTTGCTGCCTTTTGATTCATTGAGCACCATTGCTTTGCTATTGAGCGACATACAAAGCAGCAACATTAGTATAAACCCAAATATACTTGATGATCGATTCTGCCTTTGCGATACGGTGGTCAAGCTAGTTTTAATCTCTTCATTTTGTGGATTATTGTCTATCGATTTAACATGAGGACATAGTTTATGAATTGGTCGCTTCAGTATATTATGTTGAAGCTTTAATGTCACAACTCGGACTCTGCCGTCACTTCCTGGATGAGCTTCTAAAACATGAGCAAGAGGCCATTTTGCGGGTTGAGAGTTTTCCTCTTTAATTATAACTACATCTCCCACCTTAATGTTGTCTACGGGTGTTTTCCACTTAGTCCTTTGCTGAAGTGTATGAGAATACTAATTTTTTCCAGCGATTCCAAAAGTCTTTTTGAATTTTCTGAACCAACTTCCATTTGTTTAAGGTGGAAGTGCTGACATCTGTTCCGGGAGATGGAATTGACATTAATGGTCTTCCAATTAGAAAATGACCTGGTGTCAATTCATCAACTCCATTGTCGTCATTTAGGGCATATAATGGACGCGAGTTCAAAGATGCCTCTATTTGTGCTAAAACTGTTGACATCTCTTCAAAAGTTAGTTTCGTGTCTCCAATGGCCCTCTTTAAATGGTATTTCATGCCTTTCACTCCTGCTTCTCATATTCCACCAAAATGTGGGCCTGCCGGGGGAATAAATTTTCTCGTTCGCCAATATTGGTGCTATCTCTGAATTTTGCTTTATTGCGGATTTAAATTCTGTATCGATCCATTTATTTGCTCCCACAATTTGTTCCGTTATCCGAGTAAATATGAGAGCATCTTCCTCTCCTGCCGAAAAATCTTCTTAATGCTGCTAGAAAGGCATCTGTTGATAATTCACTGACTGCTTCCAGATGAATAGCTTTAGTTGTTAAGCAAACAAAAACTGCAACGTAACCTTTGAATGATTTTTGACCTCGTCCTTTTGTACATCTCATCTGGAAAGGTCCTGCATAGTCAACTCCAGTATAAGTAAAAGGACTTGATGCTGATACTCTGAATTCTGGAAAGTCGCCCATTATTTGTTTTGCAGATACTTGCTTATGTCTTATACACTTACAACAATTTTGTATACAACTTTTTATTGCATTCTTTACACCGATTATCCAGTATTGTCTTCTTATGATTGTTTCTGTTAATCGGTTTCCACCATGTATTGTAGCGTGGTGTGTATCTTTGATTATTAATGCAGTTAAAGTTGATTTATGTAGAATTATTGAGTGCCTTGAACAATAAGATAGCTCTGAATTTGTTAGCCTACCTCCAACTCTCATTACTCCATTTTTATCCAAAAACGGGTGGAGACTCAAAATTTGGCTTGTATTGTTTAGCTGAATACCATTTACATAGCAGTTGTTTGACTTCATCTTTAAAAAATCGTTTTTGTGAAAGTCGAATGATAATATTGTGTGCTGCATGTAATTCTTCTACAGACAAATTTACTGATAGGCTTCTTTTTCTTTTAGCAATTCGTAATATATAAGCCACTACCCTTTGAAGTTTTAACCGGCTAGAATATCGATTTACAACTTCCTCCATAAATTCACTTTCAATTTTGGATGTTGTTAGCACTGTTGCTGTATTTATCACATCGTTTGTTGGCCCTTGATTCTCTGGCAATGGTAGCCATTTTGGCCCACACCACCATATGTCCATATCTAGTAATTTTGGAGATGATGTGCCTCTTGACGCCACGTCTGCTGTATTGTCTTTTGTGTTTACATGTCTATAGGTTGCTTGTGGTACAAGTTTTTGAATTTCTTCCACTCGATTTCGAATAAATTTGTCCTTGTTTTTGTTTGCCTCAATCCAGCAAAGTGTAATTGTGGAGTCACTCCATGCATAAATTTGATGACTTCTCGTGATGATTTTACAAACTCAATTTATCAATTTGGCCAATAAGTGAACAGCACAAAGTTCCAGTTTGGCAATGTTTTCCTGTTTTTAAGCGGATTAACTTGGTTTTTGCAGTTAAAAGCTTTACAGAGTTGCCAACTTTGACATAGATGACCGCAGCGTACGCATTTCCTGAAGCATCACCGAAAAAGAACGTCCATTCGTTTTGTAGATCTTCTGATAGTTGGTCGTCCCATCCTTAATGTTGCGTCCAAAGCTTTTGAATATATAACTTGGCGACGAGTGTTATTGGTGAAATCCAACCTAATGGATCAAATATTTAAGCTAGCTGAGAAAGAACACTACTTTTCGTTACCTTCTTTGCTCTTTCCAAATTTATTTTGAATTGGAACTGGTCTTGTTTTGGATCCCAATATAAGCCAATTGTTTTTACTGCTTCGTTTTCCTTAATTTGAATTATTTCATTGTTTTCTTTAGCTTCTATATTTTCGGTAATACTGCTGCAGTTTGAGTGCCATTTTCTATGATGGAACCCAAATGTTTGCTGATGTCTTCTTGAATGTTTTGACATTGCTGAACAGTATCCGCACCTGTCATAAGGTCATCCATGTTGAAGTCCTCCTTAGTTATTGCTTGCAGCCGTTCACTTGGGCACATGTTGCTTATTTCAAATAGTGTGCGTACTGCCAAATAAGGTGCTGATGCAGTACCATAAGTTACTGTTGTCAGCTCATATTTTTCTATCTTCTGCGAAGGATTTTCACGCCATATTATTCTGTGAAAATCGCGATCTTCTTTTGCAATCTTTATTTGCCGAAACATTTTTTCTACATTGCCACATTCCAAAGCCTCCATTTGATAAGAATATCGAATATATCTTTTTGCAACTTTGGACCGGCAAACATGATATCATTAAGGCTTTTTCCGTTAGATGATTTT
The DNA here is from genome assembly GCA_963971545.1 of Philophylla caesio. NCBI lineage: Eukaryota > Metazoa > Arthropoda > Insecta > Diptera > Tephritidae > Philophylla > Philophylla caesio. The sequence goes on from OZ020605.1 coordinate 9,197,736, forward strand.
GCAGATGCATCGAATACAACGCGCAACTTTGTTGTTAAACTGTTTTCGCGTATAACAGCATGATGCGGTAAGTGATATTTACCTTTTACTTTTTCATCTGCTTTAACCATGTGACCAAGCTTTATATATTCGTTGATAAACTCATGATAATCTTCTTTCAGTTTATAATTTTTTTGAAACTTATTTTCCATTGAAATCAGACGCGCTATAGCTTGTTTGCGAGATTCCCCCAGCTCTTTGTCTTCATTGAAAGGAATTTCTACAATAAATCGCCCATCCGAATCTTGCTTCACAGTTTCTTTAAACGTTTTCAAACATGCAGCATCTTCAAGTTTTTCATCTTCAGGTATTTCCTCTAGCTCCCAAAATCGTTCTAAGTTGGTCGTTGCAGATATTATTTTGCTGAATTTCGTCTGCTTTATTATCCCAGAGAGAATCCAACCAAACTTCGTAGCTTGCCCAAGAACTCCGTCGAATTTTGTTACTCCATTTTCAATAATTCTACTGAAGACATCTCCACCAATAACCATGTCAATCCTGTCTGCTTTATTAAATAATGGGTCAGCAAGAGTGTGGTTTTCCCACTTCTTAAAATTGAACTTGAAGGATTGATCGGGTTGTGCAGTTGTAAGAGTTGATAGAACTATGGCCTCTACTTTTTCGACGTGCTTACTCAGAAATCGTGGCTTTATTTGTACGTTGACCTTAAATTTCGATTCACCAACCACAACATCTCCTAGTCCATGAAGTTTTTTCATAACTTTTGTCCTTGGCACACCTAATATCTGCGCTGCTTCTTCGGATATTGATGTTATTTGTGATCCTTGATCAATAAGAGCCCTTAATAACACATTACCACCATTCGCAGCTTTGACCCTCACTTGAGCTGTGGCTAGAATGACCATTGTCGATGTTGTTTTTGTGGACATTGATGTTTTCTTTTCCTCAGTCTCAGAATGTAGGAGCTTATGATGGTTTTTATTGCAAATTTTGCATTTTGTGTTGCTATTACAATTTTCGCGCCAATTATGGTTGAGGCACTTGTAGCATACTTTGTTTTCTCTGGCATATTTACGTCTGTTTTCTAAAGTAATGCTTTTGAATTTTCTGCAATCACTCGTCGTGTGACCTGAAAGCTTGCAATAGGTACACTGTTTATCTGAATATTTTGCGTTGAGCGACGTATGATTTGCCTTATAAGACTGTGGCTTGCGGTTTTTGAATGTATTGTCTTTTTCCGCTACTGCTTTCAATGTTTGAAAGTGCTGATCCAAATATTCGCAAACATCAGATAACTTCTAAACCTCTCTGGTCTTTCTAACAGTTTGTTCATACAGTTTGAGCCCTTCTTGATCTAGCTTTCGAACAATTACTCGAGCTATAAATGGATCAGCTTCTTCCGTTTTTATGCCTAACGACTTTATTGCGTTTAGACATTCATTTGTGGTATCGAGCAACAGTCTTACACTTTCGACATTGTTACTATTTATTATATGTTGATCCATTATTCTGTCCCACTGTGTCGTGAACAGAATCCGCATGTTATCATACCTATCTTTTAGAAGGCACCACGCTGCTTGATAGTTTTCTGCTGATATTCGCAGATGTTGAATCAGCCGCATAGCTTCACCTTTCAAGCTAAGACGTAGACGCAGCATTTTTTCCGAACTATTCGTTATTGTGAACCATGGAACACGTTAAAAAGGTTAGCCCGTTCTTTCATTTCTCCATAGAAAATTGGAATTTTAAGCTTTTCTAATTCCAAATTAGGACGAAATGCTATTTTTGTCTCTTCTTTTTTTAAATATCTTTTTAAAATTGGGAGCCCTTTAAAATAGTCTGATGCTATATGTTCGTATGCTTCCTCAATTCCATTGCTATAGTACTTGGAAAGGTCGCTGGTATATGTATTTTCTACATTACTAAACAGAGTTTCCAAATATTTAATTTGGTCGGAGTTTACCTCTGTCTCGAAATTAAAATCATTAATTTTTTTTCTGAGGTTGTCAATTTTGCTCTTGAAAATAGTAATTTTTGATCTACGGCATTTGATAAGATAACTCGGTTCTCTTCGTTTGCGTCGACTGGCGATTTCAAAGTTGGAAACGTAATTTCATCGTTGAGTGCGAGTTTTATTTGATGGAACATTTCATCAATTTTTCTTGAAGTTTCACCATACGCATTTGTTTTAAAGTAGTCCTCATCACCTATTTCATCTGCCATTAGCTTTTTATGGTTGGAGTCAAAATCCTTTTGATATTTTAAAAGACTTTTATTTATGTCTTCTATTTTTGCCCTCCTTATTGGTTTGCCTACTGAGTTGTTACAAATTTGAAGGACTAATTCCGCTATTTCAAACTGGTTCTCAAGGATCTTTCCCCTATTTATTCCCATGTTGATTGCGTTTTTTTTTTGTCTTGTGTTTGTTTTCTTCAAAAGGATCGTTGGAGATTATTGGTTGGTCGCCAAGTTGACCTTGCTGTGGCTCGACTCACAGCGGGTTTTTATCCTTTTGAATCACAAGAATCGGATATTGCGGATAATTTCTTTTATTCCGGCTTATTTATCCTTTTTTAAAATTCCCCTTTAAGGTGTCGCTTGAGCTTCAAGGCTCGTATGGACCAATTGTACTGATTTGTATGTTGTTGGTAGAGCTGTTTAACCTACTCCTTACCACGGGTGGGGGGTAATAGGTAAACACAATGCTCACTGAATATATCTGAAAACTACTTATTATTTCTTATTCTATACTCCTTACCACGGGTGGGGGGGAAGTAAAGAAAATAATGGTTGGTTGGTTGAAGCGTTGCCTAGTCCTTTAGTGACAAGGGCCCAATTAGCGCTGGAAGCACCATTTTGCTACGCTATTTTCAAGGAACCTCTGGTATGTCCTACGGTCTTTAATTTTCGAACCACTTTGATTTGTGGATGAAGCTATTTAAACAGGTTATATTACACTTAGAGATCTCCTTTAGCCCTCTTGGGATAAACCCAAGTGTTTCTTGTCGAAGGCGTGCCAGAGCTGGGCACTCACACAGATAGTAAAAAATGGTTTCTCTGCTGTCTGCGTGTTTACAGCTCCTGCAGTAGTTATTAAATGGAAGGCCAATCTTGGTAGGTAGATAATCTGATTGTTCGTTTGCTCCCAAGAGCCCGTCGAGAACTCTGCTGTGACCGTACTGCTTTGGCCTCCAGCATCCTGACTCTTGGAGTCTGATTGCAGAGTTCGCCGCAGTTTCTTTTATTTGGAGCTCAATTGGCAGCTGATGTAGGATCGCATTAAGTGCGTCCTTGGGACATGATCTAATGGCCCCTGTTACACTCGCGCAAGCTGCACGTTGTATGCTGCTTAGCTTTTTGATATTATATGGCCTGTCTAGTGCTGGCCACCACACCAGTACACCGTAGGTAAGTATCGGCCTTATGATGGCCGTGTACAACCACAGGACAAGCTTTGGTTTTAATCCCCAGTTTTTACTAATGATTCGTTTGCTGGAGTAATAGGCTATGTATGCTTTCTCAACACGCCTCTCAACGTTTCTCTTCCAGCTAAGTTTCGGGTCCAATGTGATACCCAAGTACTTTGCTTCAGAGGATAGAGTCAGAGGAGTTCCGTTAAGAGAAGGAAGTTTAAACCGTGCTATTTTAGTTCTTTTAGTGAACAGCATTAGCTCTGTCTTATCGACGTTGATACCCAGCCCGCTTTGTGAGGCCCATTTTTGGAGTCTTCGCAGAGCTGCCTCGAGAATTTCGCTTATCGTGGAGGGAAAAAGACCAGATACTGCCACTACGACATCGTCTGCATATGCAACTACTTTTACTCCATCGCTTTTGAGCTTCAGTAGAATATCGTTCATAGCCACTACCCAAAGTAATGGGGACAGAACCCCCCCTTGCGTGGTGCCTCTGTTCGCATAGCGGGAGAGTGTTGATGAGCCACTGGTTGCTATAATATGTCTGTTCCTGAGCATCTGCTCAATCCATCCGCAGATGTGGGTAGATACCCCCATCATTCGTAGTGATTGAGTGATTGACTCGACCTTTATATTGTTAAAAGCCCCTCTATATCTAGGAAGGCAGCTAGAGTAAATTCTTTGAAGTTGATTGATTTTTCTATGGTGCCCACCACTTCGTGTAGAGCAGTTTCTGTTGACCTGCCCTTAATATACGCATGTTGGGCTGTCGATAGCTTTGATCCTTGTATGATGGATCTGATATGTATGTCCAGCAATCTCTCTAGTGCTTTAAGCAGAAAAGATGTTAGACTTATTGGCCTAAAGTCTCTTGCTTCATCATGGGTTCTTCTACCTGTCTTCGGAATGAAAACAACTTTGACTCTTTTCCAGCTTTGTGGAACATGTGATAGTCGAATGCTGGCTTTAAAGACCTGATCCAGCCATATGATCATGGGTTCCCCAAGCTTTTGCAGCATTATTGGTAAGATCCCATCTGGACCGGGGGATTTGTAGGGTTGAAAATTGTTTATTGCGAACTTTATTTTAGTTATGTCTATAACAGTTTCCAGTTCCACCTCGGAGGGTTCCGGAAGATTGGTTTGAGTCCATATCGTTGGTCTCTGGCCGCACCCCGGGAAGTGGGTGTTAGTAAGGGCTTCCAATGAATCCCGGGCATTATCTGTCCACACTCCATCGTGCTTCCTGAGAAAGCTTGGATTTGAGTGCTCTTTTGACAGAATTTTGCTCAGTCTGGCGGACTCCCTGCATGTTTCTACAGATGAGCAGAATGACCGCCAGGATTCTGACTTGGCTTTCCTTACTGCTTTCTTGTATTGTTTCAATGAGTCCTTTTATGGCTGCCATACTTTTGACCTGTAGCTATCGTTGAATGGTTTCCTGACTTTAGCTCTGAGTTCCCTAAGTTCTCCAGACCACCAAGGTAGAGATTTTTCCTTACGGGTACTAAAAGGGGTGGACTTCTTAAAGGCTATTTCGATAGATTTCTCCATCCTACCAACTGTTTCGTCTAGTTCGCTTGCCGTTATAATCTTTTTGATTTTACCGCTTCCTAAACTTTTCGACGTGATATTATTGAATTTAGCCCAATTCGTTCTTCTAAGGTTCCGAAATAGAGATGGGGTGCAGGATTCACCGCGTATGCTGAAGAGTATCAAACAGTGATCTGACATCGATGCTTTGTCTGACACCCTCCAGTCATCTACGATTACACCATCTGACGATAGCGTTATATCCAACACCTCTTCCCATCCCGAGAACCTTTCTGAACTGGGAAAGATGAAGGTAGGTTTCCTGCCCTTGTTACAAATACAGAGATTGGTATTTAGTATAAAGTGGAGGAGAGACTCACCTCTTTCGTTTGTTTCGGAGCTGCCCCATATAGTGCTGCGCGCGTTAGCGTCGCTTCCTATTATGATGTTCGTCTGGTTTTGGTTTTGTGCGATGAAGCGCTTCAGTTCGTCTGGAGGAGCATCCCTGTCATGTGCCATGTAGGCAGACACCAGATGTAGGTTCCGATGCTTCCCGGACTCTATCTTCACCACTGTTAAATCTGCTGTGCTGTAATTTTAACAGAGAAATGCATTTAAATCTTTTTTGATTAGAATACACGCCCTGGGTTTACCTGTGTTACCACTATAGAGGAGGTTATGTGTTCTGCTGGTTAGGCCTAGAATCTGCAGGTCTTTTACCCACGGTTCCTGGATGAGGCCGACATCGATGTTTTCCTCACCGAGCAAGATTGACAGATTATCTGTCGCACATTTAGAGTGCTGCAGATTAATCTGCACGCATTTTATCTTGCCCGGGGTCATCATCCGTGATTGCGACGTCTCGCAGCAACTGGCTTGCTTCGTCGACCTCTTCAGTGTCGTCTTCGTCAGGAGCCTTGTCGCCTCGAAAGATCTTCATCTTGGCCATACGGATCCCAAAGCGGAATTTGTTGTCCGCTTTGGCGAGGGCCTCCGGCGATTCCTCGCAGATGGCCAAGAGTAGGGGACGGCTTGCCTTATTCGGCTGCTCAACTCTAATAAGTTGCCAATCCGAAATTGCTGGTATGTGCCCGTTTTGAATCTTCAGGCAGCGTAGCAGCTTCTCGCCCGGCTCTTCCAATGGGGGTAACCAAATACGCGCACGTGGCCTCCTGGGGACCTCTCCGGCCGGAATCAGCCTTAGCTTAAGGCCGACGAATGCATCACTTATTTTAGTGACGCATCCGGCAAGGAAGTCCAAGGAAGCTTGATTTGCGCACCTGATCACCCTGTAACCCCGGAAGGTTTCGGAGGAGTCAAACTCCGGGTAGGGACCCGCCGGATTGTCGAGTACGTGATCCATGACGAGGCTCGACAATTTGACGTCAATCTCCACCCAGTGCTGCTGAATCGCCGCCGGCGACTTCGAGTTATCGTCGACGATTGCTACCTGAAGGCCATCTTTGGCTACCTCGGCATAGTTGCGATGGGATGTGTCTGAGCGCGCAGGGGTCGCCTTTTTAGGCTTCTTCGCGTCATTCCCATTGCCGCTTTCGTTCGTTGAACGGTTTCTCTTCTGAGATCCCGTATTCTTAGGCTGGCTGGGTGGGCACGAAGGAATAGATGGCTTCTCTTTCAAGAAGTTCTCGTATTCCTCTATCACCTGCTTATAGTGCTCAACCCCCTTCGACTCAACAGAACCGGAGGCGTTACCAGTGTTGGACAGTTTGTCCATCATATATACCGCCCTTTGGTATCTACTTTTACGAATTTGGTTGAGCGACTTTTTCCGTTTCTTTCTTACACCACCCTTTTTGGCAGTGTCATCCTCTTCTCCGGCCACCGGTGTACTGTGAATGGTAGGTCCGGCAACTTTCGAAGTAGATGGTTTTTCATCTGGAGGGCTACTTTGGGTGGTAGCGTTTTCGGGTGTGATCTTGGCTTGTGCATTTGGCTTACTTTGGGTGGTAACGCCTGATGCACTTTTTATCGTCTCCTGACTGGAGGCGAGCAGGGTGTCCTCATCGGAGTCCGTGATGATGCATCGCCGGCATGCATAGAGAAGGCGCTTGTACACTCCGACCTTGCCCGGGCATAGGAGGGGACCGTTCGAGGCCAGCTATTCGATATCCACCCGCTGACCATTCATCTCTCGGCACGGGTACCTCAACCCCTTAGCTTAGGGTGGTGCTGATGCGGCTATCTCCACATTCCTCCCAGACCCGTAGGGACAAAGGTTTTCTCTGCCCCTACATGGCTGCAAGGAATATGAAGCTTTCCTATTAGTTCATCCCGGTCTGAAAGCTCCCAGCGGGGAACTCTCAGAACGGCATTTAAGCCCCTTCGCCGCGGCAAGGCGACCAGCAAAGAAGAAAATAATAATAAGGCAAGGATTAAAAAATATACAGTGTTTAGGTTTGAGAATCTTTACAATTCTGATTTATTCAAACAATTACTGCTCCTTATATACAATTTCTTAAGACAATTTTCCTTAACTAATTATGTATGTATGTGTGTGTGTGTAAAATACTAACGCATGCATTGACTCTTAATCTAAGCAATGTAGAAATGCGACTTGTTTATATTCGATAAACGTGGATTGTTTGTATGTACATATGTGTATTGCATGTATGTTTAGCTGATAAAAGACCAACCTAAACAATGTACAAATGCAATGTATTTATCTTCTACAAACGTGGATTGTTTGTATGTATGTATGTGCATGGGTAATGCATTGCGTTGAAGGCATACGCACTTAACATATTTCGTCTAGCGATTATGTTTATTGCTTTCTTTTACTCACAATGCATTACGCCTATGAATGTTTGTATCTTAAAATAGACAACGATATTAAGAGTATAATTTATTGGCTGCTGATGTACATGCATTTCACTGCTTATTGAACTATTTTAATTCTACATGTTCAAAGATATTTGAACAGGTTTCTTTATTCATTCGATTTTCTCTTTAAAAGAAAATGATTTTACTGTATAAGATGCAAAATAATTTGAAACTTACAAAAGCATTACTGACACGGCAACACCTGCGCCTGAGTTCGCTTAGTGGAAGAAAAATGTGGAGCCGAGAAAAAACGTATAAGCAACCAATATCGGCAATTGAAGTTTAGATCAGAAAAAATTAAAAACTTTTTTGCGATATACGACGAGAGAAGAACAATTTAGCGATAATAAGTGCTCCTTATAGATTTGATATTGAAGCAGTTGATATAATAGATGATTTCGCAGCTAAAAGTCCCGACGATTTAATTTTTGTTCCCTTATTAAGAATAACTGCCAAATTCTGTGTTATTGATAAATTATCAAACATTTACAAGTATTTAATATTGAAAATTTATCAGGTTTTTTTATTCTAATCAAAAATAAAAAGCTTTTTTTTTTTGCTTAATTATGTTTATTAAAAATGATATTGACAAATTATAAACTTTTGAATATTTGTAAATGTATTATAACTTATCAAGAACACAGGATCAGGCAATAAATGTATATCACGCATATCAAGTTATAGCACGAACCGCTACCAACTCGACCACAGCAGCCACAATAGTATTAGTTAATTATTTTTTTTTAGTGTAGGATGGAAAGCCCTTATCTTCTTCGTTGTGTGTTAAAAAGCTATTGAAGTCAGTTTTTAAATTGACTTTTCTCTTCGCAAGGTCATTTACTACAGTGATACTCCTTACCTTTTGAGCACCATTACAAAAATCTTCTCTTTCATTCCAATTTGAGGGATCGGTGAGAAGAAAATTCATGTCTGTTTCCATTCTTATGAAAAAACGTTTTGTTTTTCGACTTACAAAATTACTCAAGACCTTTATGGAGAACAATTGTAGTTCTTGAATGTTTGCATTTACCTTTTTAGGGCAAGATGCAATCACTTCTTCCTCATTTTCATCTTCATCATTATATTGAAGTGCCAAAACCATATTTCTGTTTATGTCTACATCCACATTTGTATCAAAAAAAGCAAGAGCAACTGCTTCTTCGGATAAGTACCATAAATGGTTCCTTAATTTGTTTGATAAGTCGTAAATCTGCATTCGGTGCTTCAACAGCTTTAGCAAATCTGAACCAGTTTGGGATGTAAATATGTACTAGAAAAATGCACACTTTGCGGATACCATTTAATTGTCTGGAAGGCATGCCTAATTGTTTGTGGAACAAATAAATTTTTAAAGAATAGATTGCTTTTGCCATAAATCTGGCATGCGAGGTCGCTCCGGGTGAACGAAACGAAAAATTGGAACATTGACTACCAAGAAAAACCAATGCAAGTTGCAACAATTCTCTATAGTCGTGTCGAATATGTTCCTTCGCTAAATATTCAAGGAATGTGTTTTTTCTTGCTTCAATCACTTTGGTACTTATAACGCTCAAGACCTGTTCATACACAATACCAGTGCTGAATTCATTGATGTTGAAAGTATTCCATGCACGTGCAAAACGTTCAAAGATGACAACTTCTGGACCGCTCGTTTTTCCAAAATTTTTTTCTACATCTGCTTTTAATATAAGCGCTGCAATATGGTGTCGGCATGGTAACCATAACAAGCTACGTTGTAGTTTTTGCTCCAATAGAATTGCAGCACCATTATGAGGGCCAGTATTTGATGCAGTTGTATCGAATCATATCATTTCCAACAAATGCACCATATTTATTTTGGTTAAGTGGTCGAAAATTGATTGGCATATGCTTGCCCCAGTTCATATTTCAATAATCGAAATCGCTATTAATTTTTCAATATTTTTAGCTGTGAGAACAATGGCTAAGCGATCTACCTTCTCTCTACCCGAAATTCTTTCCGGAATCTTTAAATTATCAAAATGTCAAAATTCTAGAATTTAACGAAAATGAGCTAACTGACCTTAAAATTCTCAATAATATATTTGCCTTGGCGCCGCCGATATTCCCTGCACTGTTTACGCAGACTTGTGCAACTGGGGACAATATTGTGGACATCATGACCCAATGCTATGGCAGTTGCAGTAAGGAAACGAATTGCAAATGGGGACGAAATATTACCAACATCCATACGTCTTGTATCGTCTATGAATTTTTTTTTTTCACGTATGTAGCCTCACTGGCTGTTTAGAGCAACTTGCAATATTGTCATTATCATCTACACACATCACCTGCGCACTTTCATCTTCCACTTCGTCACTTTCACTGTTATCTAGTTCATCCAATATTTCCATCAACTCTAAATACGAAATAATATAAATAAAAAATATTAGACCATTATGATGCTACAAAGTACACTGCAAATACCTGAAGAGCTACCCTTTTTTTCAAAGTTTTCTTTTCGTCGTTGTTCCTTCTCCAATCTTTCCTTCTTACGTTCTTTTTGATTTGTAAGACATTGATCAACACTAGTCATGCTGCCCACACGCCGTTCCTCACGTTGCTTAATTAAAAAGTTTATATCTTCTTCATGGGATATCATTGTGAGAGCGTCTACGTGCGCAATATCGAACAAGTTTTCCAAATTGTCTTTAAAATCAGTTTCCTTTTATCGTTGACTAGGAAATGAAGATTTGCTATTTTGTTGCAGTGTCCTCCAATCATTGTACAAATTTAGGATTTTTGCAATTAATGTTCTTTTATCAGGCGTTGGGATTCGAGCCCTCTCCCAAATAGGTACAATTTCATCTATTACCAGTCCTGCACTTTCTTTAACTGTTTTATTTTCATATCTCACATTATAAAAAAAGAACTTTAGCACTTGAATTTTTGATGGCAACTTCAACCCAACAATTTTTGGTTCACATTTCCTTATCAAATAAATATCAATGTCAGCAGATCGAAGCCGTTTTGGCGATAACATTTGTCTTGAAACCATGATTAACTTAATAATTATATTATTGTATTTTTAAGAGCTCACTAGGTCTCTCTACCGCAAACTAAATTTCACAATGATAACACTCGTCCCTTTGATTTATTTTTGCTACGGAATAACTTAGAAATGGTACTTTTGAAAATACTCACAGGCGCCGAAGACAGTAAATCGAGCAATTTGTGTAATGCCGGCCATAGACGATACAAGTTCACTGCACAAGTCTAGCACTGCACATTGCGTTTGTACAGTGTATGGGGGTGTTTATGCAGTAAATAATTTTTCGTTGTTCGGCATTGCTGTTGAATTCTTAGAACAAACGAGCAAAATCCACGGCAAAACAATTAAAAAATTAAAGGAAAAATTAAAAAAACATACCTGCGATTTTTTTCAATTTTTTGAACTTTCACCTTATTTTGGCACTACTTGGCACACTCCGATTGACCTGAAACTTTCTGAACTTGATTTTAGCATCAAAAGGCATATTTCAATCGCTACCCGCACTCGGAATTCCAACAAAAAAATATTCCATATAAGCTGCGCCAGGTCTAATATACATATATATATACATACTTGAAGCTAAACTCCTGTTAAACTTTCACAGAGCTATGTATATTCGCGAGTTTTTTTACGAAACTTTCGATTTCAACTAACCTATTGATAGTTTTTCTGCAAATTGAACAATTACGACGGGACTCGCCTATTTACACCCATTTAATGGCACTAACTCTCCTCTTCACGGAACCTATCCAATTCATCTTCAATTTTTTCCTCTTACCAAGGGGAAGAGGATATACGCTTTCGCAAAAATCGGGTAGTGATCATGTTTTAATATTATATATTCCTCAAACCCCTAAAGGGCCGTACACATACAACTTTCCTCGCTTTACTTGACAATTCGAACCTTAACAACAAAGCATGAGGTGTAGAAGGTTTGCTACATATAACGCTTTGACAGTTTCTGCGATAATTGTTTGTTTTGAACTGCGATATGTGCTTACTCCGAGTATTTTGTTTAATAAAAGAATAAGAAATGTGTTTTACAGCTACTTATGTATGTTTGAAATTCGCGAGTGTAATAAACTTTATTAACAGAAATAAAATGGAAATGTAAACAGTTGGTGGTCAAAGTGTACAAAAGTTGAGAGTTCGCCATGATTTTGCTTCGTTTTGCTTTGCTTCACTTTTTTCGCCTTGTATTTAGCAGCACTCGTATAACATCAGGCCTTCAACTTATCTGTCAAAGCGGAACTCTGAAGCAAAGCAAAGCGAAAGTCTTATGTGTACGGCCCTTAATTGTTGAAGTGCTTTTCTACGAGAATAATATTTTCTTGACAAATATCAATTGAAAATTGTTCTTTCTCAACTCTTAGGCAATCTTGATTATTATTTAATATATCCCGCCTTCTCAGCATCAGAACAGGTAACCAATTCCGGCCCATAAGCAGTCGAAAACTTGTCGCTCTGTTTAAAATCACCAAAATTAACTCAATCTCACCAATAACAACAGTTTCCCAGTAAGAACTTTAAGGCATTGAACATTTGCATATGACATAGAAAAACGAAAGCAACCTGTTTCCGTTTCCATGGTAAACAGCGTTTAGAATATATGATATTAACATTGTCCTAAAGGGGTTTTGTTGCATTGCCAGCAGCAGAGAAACTTAATACTTAATTTACATGAATATTTAACCTGACCTTAGTCATCACTTTCTTGAAGGGCTGTTCAACAAACGAAACGGTGTCATTGCGAAATGCAGAACACGCCTATATTCGTTTCGTTTGTTCAGCAGCCCTATTCTGAATTAAAAACTTTCGGCCAATTTGTTCCCTTCTCACATTGCTTTAAAATGCGAAAAGAATAAAAAAAGGCCCGGGAGTTTCTATTCAGAATTGGCTTGTTTGTGTCGCATTTTTTTACAGTAGTAACTAGGGTGTTTGACTCAGCTTTTTTTTTCGTAAATTATTGCACGGTTTTTTGAAATCTGGATTTTTCGAATATCGAATAAACCGGTTTTTTTAATCTCCAAACTTGGTTTTTTTTTTGTAGTTCTGAAGATATAGCCTTTGATAGAAATATGGCAACACATCAAATAATTTTATATCCGATATATTTTTATTAAAACAGCAACCACAAAGTGCTTATCAATTAGATAAGACTTATTCGAAATTCAAATAATTTGTAGAAAGAACGCAGCAAATATATTTTAGAAGATTTTATATAATTAGACAAATTTCATGAGGACGGGAAAACCTTGAAAAACTGTTCAACGCCTTTTTGACAACAAGTCCTTCTAGCTCGCTCAATGAGAATTTAAGCAATTTTGTATAATCTCAAGTTTTAAAATTTGAGACTATGTATGAGTTGCAGATTATTTCCTCTCCTCGCTTTTCCGTTTTTATTTTTTGTGTTTTGCCTGAATTTTTGTGACCTGGTCATAACTGAGAGACTTTATAATGAGACTAAAGGCTTTATTTTGAGACCAATTAATGCCAACTGCTCTAAAATTGTAACTACATTTAATTCTTAAGATTTCATTCATAAAAATAATAACATTTAGTAACATGTATGCACATTTATGTTGTGGCCGCTGTGATCGAGTTGGTAGCGGTGCCTGCTATAACTCGATATGCCGGTGAGTTCGAGGTTCGAATCTCAGTCAGGGCAAGCAAAATCTTAATCATAGAAAAAGTTTTTTCTAATAGCGGTCACCCCTCGGCAGGCAATGGCAAATCTCCAAAGGGCATTTCTGCCATGAAAAAGCTTCTCATTAAATACATATGCCGTTCGGAGTCGGAAAAAAACTGTAGGTCCCTATATTTGTGGTATAATATAAAAAGACGCACACCAAAAATGGTAGGAGAAGCTCGGCCAAACACTGAGCTATATAGTGTACGCGCCAAAATTATATATATATATGCACATTTGTGTAGCTTTTTTTACTAGGAACAAGAACCGGCTATTCGGTTTTTTTCAAATTGCCATTTTTCGAATAATTCGAAAACCGATCTTAGAAAAAAAGTCGAATAATCGAACACCCTAGTAGTAACATTTCTTCTGCGCTGTTACGCGTACCACTTCGCCCTCGCCTGTTCGTTGCCATTTCTGCATTCCCTGCTGCTTCGTCTTACGTTGTCCTCGTTGCGTTGTTTTTCATTAGCCAATTCGTACACTGCATCAGTTCTCAATTATTACATTTAAATTGCTGGAATTTCCTGCGCCAGGTTAAATGTTTTTTTTTTTCAAATCTAACCAAATCACTCTCACCCAATAACCATTATAAAATGAACTGATTCGATAGTACGCAAGCAAATTTTATAATTTGTTGAGCCAATTGCTTTAGTTCGGTAAGCAAATCATAAAATTTATCTAATGTACATACAAACATATGTTGTTTATGCTTAAAATACTTAAAGCACTCAAAAACAATGTTCGTTTTAGGTTATAAATTACCTTCCACATTATTAATAGTTTGTTCATATATACTCATGTAAAGTCCGCATCTCTTTTCGGCGCAAAAAAAGATTTTATTTAGTTAGTTTATTTAACGATAGTGTAGATGGTTAAATCTGTTCATATATAAATGAAAATATGTCATTCACAGTTAATGTTTCAATGTTTCCACTTAACGACGCAGCCATATTAAATCAAACGTAATCACTATTGTATTAATTAGTTTATTACTTTTCTTTTTAATAAATTTGATTTTCCTCTGATTATGAAAATAATTATACTTGTAGTGAATGAGTCTTAGGAAAACAAGCAGCCACGACGATTGCTGCCGTTAGACTAAAAATTTAGCGTTATTCAAACAAGTTGCTTACTTGAAAACAGTTCTTAGCCGTATTCGCTAACAAGAACGATAGAATACAAGATTGCGCCTTCCCCACGAAAAATGATGTGAAGCAAAATGCGTGCAACGTCATGAACATGAATTGACTGAGAATCTGAAGAAATTGCAAGACAAATGTGAGGTTAGGTTCTCCTATGATTTGCAAATTTTAAAGTTTTTACCAATTTCGGCACTTTATGCATCATATTTATATTCAAATAAGTTCATTTATGCTCTGTGTTTGATTGAATGCCTTGAAAAAAACTGCAGTACAGCATTAGGAGACACAAGAAACTTAACTTGCTACAAAGTGCGCACAGCTACACCTTCACATCATTTTTAGCGAGTTTTATAGCCCCGTATCATTGATAGACTTTGCCATTTAATACTTAACACTGCGCACTTCATGTTTATTAACTTTATTTTAAATAAAATCACTTTAAGCATTAAATTTAAGCACAAACAATTGTATGCTTACACACATACAAACAAAACCAACCTCGTTTTGTGACGTAGCATACACAGCTGATTCTGTCAAATTTGCTGAGAGCGAATAGCGATTTGCGGAAGGCGCAACCTCTGTATTTTCTAAATCGTGATTCGCTAACTATTTTCAATAAGGCAATACTATTTTCGGAGTTGGTCTTTTTGACAGCTGTTACTTGATTTATACTCAGTTTGGTTTGCTATTTCATAATGAACAAACTTATTCCGGAACAACGTTTGCAATTCGAGAAGCTCACTTTTGGTTCAATGGGTACGTTAATAAACAAAATTGTCGCATTTGGAGTAATGATAAATCACAAGCCGTTGTTGAGACGCCGTTACATCCTTATAAAGTAACGGTTTGGTGTGCTCTATGTGCACACAGCACAGTGTGAAATTGCGAAGCATTTACATATTTACTTGTTTTGTTCTGTGCATGCCAGCAATTAAAAGCGAAGTTTCTGATACAATAAAATATGTAAAATTGTGCATTCATTCATTGGTAGTTTTAACACATTCACATGTGGTTTGTTTGTCGATGCACGGGAAATAATGAAATGTACGGCGATGATTGGTGTTTATATAAACGCATCTCCTGTTCACAAATTATTTCACAACCTCAGATAGATTTGTGGAGTTTATTTTTCTTCTAATTAATTAAAATAATTTTCTGAGTAAAATATGGTTCATTCTCTAAGAAGAAACATAAACTTAAAGAAAATGTCGGCATTTTTTTACCGATTGAAAGACACCAGGATAGCTTTAGGTGACACCAGAAGTGAAGCAAACGTCGTAGCGTACAGACGTGTTTTTCGAACGATCTCTGTCGATGTTTGTAAATTCATAAAAATTTTCTTCACTATTCTAATAGTAAATCAAGTGATAACATACATATATGTATCCGTGCTTTAATTCCAAAATATTATTAAAATTTTGTGGCTTTCCACATGAGAAAGTGACTCTAATAGTTAATGCATATTTAACTATACCAGACTTTGTCAACTAACAATGCCGTGTGTGTGTGATAATAAGGTTGAGCGATCACAACCTAAAGTGCAGTGTGAAAAGTGCAATGAACTTTTTCACCTAGATTGCGTTAACCTTCAGCCAGCTGATCTTGAGTTTTTGCTTAAATCGGGTAAGCAATTTCTCTGTAATTTGTGTACAGCTGTTCGTCGTCGCTCCCTTCGTTCGCCTCCAACTCCATTTAACCTAGATGAAGGTAATGCTTGTAATGTGGAGCTGAGTGAGTTAGTCAAATTCGTCAAACAACACACATCTAAACAAACAACAGCCTTAGAGTCTGCTCTAATAGAAATCTCCGCTCTCAAGGTAGAGAACACTCACACGGTTGCTGCAGTAAATGCTCTGCGTGAAGATAATATATCGCTTGTCAAACTGACAGAATCGCTGCAAGCTGAAATCCACTCTTTGCAAAATAAATTTCGTTTTGATGAGTTGCTGTTGGCGTTCTCCTGACTTGCTAATTTAATCCAAACGCCTCGCGACACCAACAAATGTACCGATGCTAAGCTCCAAACAACCAACAACACCTTGCAAAGTACGAGTATTGCTCATTCATTTCGCTCACCTCGCTCCACTGACGTTGTACCCGCTGTTTCTCTTTGTGAGAGTGTACCAGTCAGCGTGACTAGATCAACGAGTAAAATTTTTAAGAGCACAGCTTTCTCTGATGGTGTTGATACCGCTGTTTCTCTTTCTTTGTCTGCGCCTAGACGCCCGACAACGTTGACGTACTCTACCAATAAGGGACCTCTCACGTATGCTGATGCTGCCGCTGCTGCTAATGTCGCTACTGATATATCTTCTGCTCCTATTGATGCTGATATTAATAAAGTCCAATGTCAACAAAACGCTGATACTCTTCCTAGACATATATCATCACTCCCTTCGGCTGACTTAAACCTGCAATCGCCTGCACAGTGGACGCGAATGCAAAGTAAAATACATAAAAAACAGTTCACTACTGATGTGGTAATTGGGGTTAACAACAGCACGGATCTGGACGTAGTTGCATCTAAAAAATGGATTCATCTGTCGTCTTTCAAATCTTCTGTCAGTGCCGAAAATATTATAACTTATGTAATGAAAAACGCTTTAATTGATAGTAGTCAAATTTCCTGTTTCCCTCTTATCAAAAAAGATACAGATATTAACAAGCTGAAGAAAATTAATTTTAAGCTAGGTGTCTCGCCTAGGCTCTTGGACAAGGTTTTAACTCCTACACTATGGCCTGCTGATGTTAAAGTTAGACCTTTCCAATTAACTCAAAAGGCTGCCGACAAAAATAAGATCGCTTAGCAATTAACTAACAAAAAAATGTTATGAATTTAATGATTTAAAGATTTACTTCCAAAATATGGGCGGCATTCGTACTAAATCCGAGGCTGTTCGCATTTTAAGCGCTCATCTGGAGTTTGATGTTATTATCTTTGTGGAAACGTGGCTCAATACTGAAATATAATGCGAGTTAATATTTTCACGACCGCTCGGTTTGGTATACAATTGCTGATTGCCGTTTTATTTCTTTAAACAATGGCGTTATGCCTGGAATATTATCCTATGAAATAAAATACAGCGAGTCATACTTACGAGTAATTACAACGAGTCTTAGGCGGTAGTTACATCTAATTACATTTACTTCTTAACAGCGAAATCTTAAGGTCTAGTTACGTATATGCACACGTTTACACCCTATTATGCCTTACAACTCGGCCGTCCTGACGCATAGAATCCCCTGATTCTACAGTGGCTTGATTCGTCACAAGACTGCACCACGGTTTTAAGTTTACAACCGACCACGTACCTTTATAAGGTATCTGGGTTTGCTGGAAACCCTCTACGTCTTCTACTACATAACGGTCGTTTTCTAACACTCGAGTTATTTGATATGGTCCTCTAAACTTTGGAATTAACTTACTGGATACTCCTACCTGAGAGTTAACATTTGCTACCACTACATAGTCCCCTACGGTAAACTTACGTGGTTCTCGTCGCTTTAGGTCTGTATACTCTTTGTTATATTTTTGCGCTTTTTTCTGTGCTATTTCTGCTTGATCTCTAACTGCCTGTATATCTAACTGTCCCGACACCTGATGTGGTTCGAGCACGTTTTCTCTCAGGCTGTCTATAACCTGCCCCCTTTGCCGTACTCCGAACAATAATACGCTCGGTTGTTCTTTGATTGCTTTGTGTACCGTGTTATTCATTGCATGCTCAACCGACTCCAACACTTTTTCCCAGCTTGTATCTTTTCCATTATCTATCATTTTCGCTATCATCGGGCCTAAACTCTTATTTACAATTTCCACTTGGCCGTTTGCCTGCGGCGAGTTAGTCGCAACTCTTATGTGCTCTATATTGCTGTCTTCTAAAAATTCTTCGAATTCCCTAGAAGTGAAACAAGTCCCTCGATCTGACACCACGTACTTCGGCCTACTATACGCTCTAAAATAATCTCGTAATGCGGCGACCGCTTCTTTGGACGCCGTTGTCTTAGCAGGATAAAGGCGAACGAACTTTGTAAAGGCATCTATGACAACTAACACGTGTTTCTTTTTCGTGGACTTGCTATGAATCGGCCCATAGTGGTCAACGTGTACCATTTCAAAAGGTATATTTCCTTTAGAGCCCTTCCTTTTTGCCGGTTTTGTTTGAGAATGCTATACACTTCAAGCAATTTTCGACGTGTGTCGTCGCTTTCTTTCTCATGCCTGGAAACCAGTAACTTTTCCCTACAGTTTCTACTACCTTGTCTGCGCCTAGATGTCCCATCTCATCATGATACTTGTACAGATCGTGGTGTTCCATAGCTTCCGGTACGTAGAAAAGTAAGTGTTTGTCTTTCTTTTTATAGACTATACTGTTCCTCATCTCATAGTTGCTATCTTCCGTGACTTCTAACTCCTTTTTAATACTACCTATAAGATGATCTCTACTTTGGCTTATGATTAAATTTTCCTCAAAAGTGTTCGCGTGAACAAGCAATACGTTGTTTACCCTACTTAGTGCATCGACGTGCTGCATTCTCTTTCCTTCTCTGTGTTCAAGCTCATAATCGTAGTTTTGCAGCTCTAACGCCCACCTCGCTATTCTGGGATTTACCTCTTTTTCGTTCAGTGTCAAAGTCAAAGAATTACAATCGGTTACGATTTTAAACTTTATACCTTGTAGATATATCCTAAACCTTCTTAGTGCGTACACTATCGCTAGCGTTTCTAACTCGAAACTGTGGTATCTAGATTCCGTGTCTGTTGTGCGTTTGGAGAAATAGAAAACCGGATGTAGTTTCCCATCACTTTTCTTTTGTAGTAGTATCGCTCCAAAACCCGACGCACTTGCGTCACAATGTAGTTCGGTTGCGTCACAAGGGTCGTAGATCGCAAGCAGTGGGGACGCCACCAGTTTTTCCTTGAGCTTGTTAAAAGTTTCTAAATCTGTCCTACCAAACTGAAACTTCCTATCTTTTTTCGTAAGATCGTGTAGAGGCTTGGCTATAGTTGAGAAATCTTTAATAAATCTTCGAAAGTACGAGCACAGACCTAAATAGCTTTGGACTTCCTGAACTTTGATGGGTACCGCGAAGTTTTCTATCGCCTTTAGTCCTCTTTCGTCCGCTTGGATGCCTTTGCCTGTTATTACGTATCCTAGATACGTCACTTTTGACTGCAGGAACTCGCATTTGTCAAGTCTCAGTTCTAAATTATTTTGTACGATTTTCCGAAAGACCTTTTCTAATATTTCTAAATGTTGTTTTATACCTTCCGTTGCTATCATAACATCGTCGAGGTAAACTATTATTTTCCCGCTTCGGATCATATCTGCGAAAACTTTGTTAACGAACCTTTGAAATGTCGCGGGAGCGTTTTTCAACCCAAATGGCATTCTCAGAAATTCGTATTGTCCCAGTGGTGTAGTAAACGACGTATACTTAACTGAATCTTCGTGTACGAACACATAAAAAAATCCATTTTTTAAATCTAACTTTGTAAATATCTTTTTGTTTACCAACCTGTCGAGCAAATCATCGATCAGTGGTATGGGATAACTATCCTTGGCTGTCACTTTGTTCAACTTTCTGTAGTCGACACATAAACGAAGTTCACCCGTCTTCTTTTTGACCAGTACTATCGGCGATACGAACTCCGACTCACTTGCACGTATATACCCTTTTGCTAAGTATTCATCTATTATCTTTTGTAATGCAATTTTTTCACTATACGCCAGTCTTCTCGGTGCGCAGGCAAACGGCTTTTCACTCTCTAGCACTAGGCGCATTTCTTTTCTAACAAAAGGCTCGTCCAGCTTTTCCGCATTAACGTAAATTTTGCTAAACATTTCTTCGAACGACTTTTTTTCGTTACACGGTAGTTGTTCACCTACCTTGAGATCTAAGTTTCTTTCTTCGTACGTGTCTATTGCCATAACTTCGTTTATAACTTCAGCAAACCCATCAACAACATCGGACTCAACTTCGTTCATAAGTTCTACATTGTTCATTACTTCGTCGGAACCATTGTTCACCACGTTTGACATACTTGCCTTCACACAATCGTCTTCTTTGTCTACTTTGTCTATTGTTCTGTCCATGAACTCAACACTTCCTATCTTAAGCTTTGCGTCACTGGCATTAATAAAATCTCTACCTAGTACCACTGAATACCCAAACGACCCACTAGGAACAACTAGAAGTTCAACTAAAACGTTTTTATTTAAGACTTCAACATAACATTTGATTTTTCCGTCACTTCTTCTAACTTCACTCCTGACGGTATTACCTCTTGTTTTGCTAAGCTAACTGGGCTTCCTGAATCAACTAAGCACTCTATAAACATACAATTATTAACATGTGCACATACGCTTAGTTTAAAATAACTTACAAAAGTATTCTTGTTCCTTTTGTACTACTTACATTCCGTGGCGTAATGTCCTAGGCCTCCGCACGCATAGCAGGATCCAGCTTCCCTCTTAGCTTTTCTGCAATCTTTGGCATAATGTCCGGTGCAGTTACAATTATAGCACCTCAGCCTCTCCTCAGTGTGGACTCTTGGGGGTGAACGCTCGGGTAAAGTAACGAACCGGAACGCGCGCAGCATGTCGTTTGGCGAAGTAAAATTTTGAAGCCGTGCCTGGTTTTGGAGCTGTTCGTCGGGAATGCCGTCGACCAAGTAGTCAGCAAACTCTTCTTCACTTAAGTTTAGTTCACTGCCAAGTACGCATTTCTCATTGAAATAGTTTGCGAAACTTTCTTTGTTGGACCATGTTCGCTTTTCGAACTTGCGGCGGCGTGCAAGTGCGTTTTCGCCAGACCTGAAAACTGACTTCTTTTCGTTTAGGAGTTCATCTACATTTTTGGGATATGAAATTTTAGCGTTATACCACGCTAGTGCAGCTCCCTTTAGCTTGAGGTGGATAGCTACGCCCAACATGGCGTCGTTAATGTACAAGACGTTACGATAGTGTGCTATCTGATTAAGCCACACCACAAACCCGTCGCCGCCGTCATAAGATGGTATTATCTCTTTTAGAGTGTCAAACGGGATGTTCTCGTTGCTTTTGTTTGTGGCTACCGTTTGATTTTTCTCGAGCAAATCCTTTTGAAGCTTTAGCAGTTCCAATTCTTTTTCGACAAGCTTTAACTTAATTGCCGCCATTTCGATGTCAACGTGTCCTGTTACAGGTCTGTCCGCCATATCACTCTCACCGTCTTGCACGTACCTTATCGGCAGGTTACCAAAACTACCGCTTTGCAAAATCACGCCATTGTCGTTGTCGTAACCCGTTGCCCCATTTGTACTACGCCGTTGTAAACCGCTACTGGAATCGTTGCCGTTGTTTGTTTCGCTTCCATCGTTCCTCTCATTGTCCGCACCGTTGTTGATTTTGTTGTTCGCACCGTTGTTGTTTTTGTTGTTCGCACCGTTGTTACTGCCGTTGTCACTGCCGTCGTTACTGCCGTTGTCTTTTTCTTGTACCTCTTGCACATCTCGCACCGCTACGTTGTCGTTGTCGCCTTCATGGCTATCTGCACATTTTTTCTTACTTGCCGCTCTGCCTTTTCCAAGTCGTTGTTGTCCACCCGCGTTTGCGCTTTCACTATCACTCGAACTCTTGTTGTCCGGAACATCGCCGCCTTGCGTGCCTGGACAAATTCCGCGCGCTTCTGCGGACAGCTCACTGAGCCTTGCAGCCAACGACGCTTTGGCGCCGCTAGCGTTGACGCCCACAGCAGCGCACCAAGCTTTGAGCTGCATTAGGGAGTATTTCTCCGCGTTTATCAACTCGTGCTCCGTTTGGCAATACATAGCGATCCGTTTCCACAAATTAACCGGTATTTAATTAAAATTTATGCTGGGTCAAAGACCACTTCTGATGAAATATAATGCGAGTTAATATTTTCACGACCGCTCGGTTTGGTATACAATTGCTGATTGCCGTTTTATTTCTTTAAACAATGGCGTTATGCCTGGAATATTATCCTATGAAATAAAATACAGCGAGTCATACTTACGAGTAATTACAACGAGTCTTAGGCGGTAGTTACATCTAATTACATTTACTTCTTAACAGCGAAATCTTAAGGTCTAGTTACGTATATGCACACGTTTACACCCTATAATGCCTTACAATACTGACTTTTTTGATCAAGAGTTTTTCGATACTAAATTATTCAATGTCTTTCGTAAAGACCGAGATGCGATCAAAACTGGTTGCTCTCTTGGTGGTGGTGTGCTAGTTGCGATTCAACGAAGACTACGTGCTTTTCAAGTAACTCTTAGTAATTCTGATACCATCTTGGATCAGTTGTGTATTTGTTTAATTGGATCACCTGGTTATGGCTCTTTATATAATTTCATCATATATTCCGCCGAGTAGCAACTACGACATCTATAAAGCACACACAGATAATATTGTTCATCTAGTTCATAACAAGCTAGGTGATAATCAACTGTGTGTTTTCGGAGATTTCAACCTTCCCAATATCTCGTGGTCTGGAAGGTTCTCTAATTTGGGTCTTACTCCAACCAATATTACAGCTGCGCATGAGTCGTATTGCATAGATAATATCTTAAGTCTAGACTTAGCTCAAATTAATTATTTTACCAATAAGCTTAATAGAATTCTTGATCTCGTTTTTACCAGTCCGAATATTAATGCCACTATTTCCCAATGTTTTTCCCCATTTTCTCTATCAGACAAACATCATGTTCCGTTATCACTTAAGGTTGAATTTTATGAATTCTCTCATAATAACTCCGTAGATAAAGTTACTTTCAAATTTGGTTGTTGTGATTTTGCTAAACTTAACCTTTGCTTTCTTAAAACTAACTGGGAGAACTTGTTTTCTGGATTAGATGTTGATAGTTGTTTCTCTGAGTTCAAATATAGCGTAAATGAAACTTGTCTTAATAATATTCCAATTAGGAAACCAAAGCCCTACAAACTTTTTTTTTTTTTTTTTTTTTTTTTTTTTTTTGGCGCGTACACTATATAGCCGAGCTTCTCCTACCATTTGTGGTGTGCGTCTTTATATTATACCACAAATGGAGGGACCTACAGTTTTTGTGCCGACTCCGAACGGCAGATGTATTTAATGAGAAGCTTTTTCATGGCAGAAATACCCTCGGAGGTTTGCCATTGCCTGCCGAGGGGTGACCGCTATTAGAAAAAACTTTTTCTATTATTAAGATTTTGCTTGCCCTGACTGAGATTCGAACCTTGAAATCACCGGCATATCAAGTTATAGCACGCGCCGCTACCAACTCGACCACAGCGGCCACAAAGCCCTACAAACTACCGTGGTATAATTATAAATTAAAAAGACTAAAGAATCAACGCAACAAGTATAATAAGTACAGGAAATCTAAGGCTCAGTCTCATTTTACTAAGCACCAGCATCTTTTGAAAAAATTCAACTTTTTAAATAAGTTTCTCTACAGAAACTACATCCTTAGTGTAGAATCGAACATTAAATCGAATCCAAAAACTTTTTGGCACTACATTAAATCAAATAAATCTAATTGTAGCATTTGTAGAGTAATTTTAAATAAGTTTCAACAAACGATGTAAAGAGATTTTATGTTTTATTTAATGCCACGAGACCAGTAAAATACCTGGTCTAGGCGTTCTCACTTGACGTTACAAAACTGTCTTAATCATATTTTTCTTAATGTTATAGCTAAACTAAGTCAGCCCAGCGATCGCATTTGGTGGGAAAATGTCTAATCATGCGATCGCTGTGCTTGAGGCGTTGATGGAAAACGGTACGAACCCACAGGTCTCAAATGTCATTGGCATATTATTTTGGTGTAAAGAAATACATTTAATTCAGTCTGGGTTTTAAATAACCGAGACAGTTGCACACTTGAATGTTAGCGCTTAGTGCGTATCAAGTGCCTTGATATTCTTAGTTATGGTTTATGTTATGTGATCGACATTGGCCTTAAGCGTTGAATAATCAACGTCGGTCTCAAAAGTGTGGGAAAGTAATGTATAAGAATATGTATGTTTGCATGCATGTCAATATGTATGCATTTATACTGACCGTTTGCATTAGTATCTGTATGTATGTGCTTATGTCGACCGTTTGCATTAATATCAATATGTATGCATTTACGTCGACCGTTTTCCGTAACACCTCCCTTTTTGGGAAAAAAAAAAAAAATCTTCAAGTATAATTAGTAAAATTTTTTTTTTTTTTTTTTTTTTTTTTTTTTTTTTTTTTTATATATATATATGTATGAAGTAATTTTCTTATAGTTATATGTATTTAAAATCTATCTGATATATTTATTTCTTATGATTTTATCGGTACCGGATAAATCTAGTTAATTATGTTATTATGAAGTTATGGAATTAATAATACATTTTTTTTGTTTTGACATATTTCATAGTTATAATATTAAAGATTGAATGGTTTCTTATAAAAAGATTAAATTATACTAAATTTAGTTAAGCTAATTTTAATCGATTTTTGTGTACAATCATTTCTTTTGAATTTTTCTTTATTTTACAATTTCCTAAATAATCTGTTTCGATTACTTTGTATGGGCCTTCGTATATGCTATCAAGTTTATGGCTAGCTTCATTTTTTAGGTAGACCATATCATTTATTAGAATTGTTTGAGGATTTGATTTCTTGTCATAATTCTGTTTCACAATTCTTTTTGATTTTTCTATTAATTCTGCTGCTCGTTTTTGAGCTGTTTGTAATTTGAATTTCAGTTCTGTGTGATAATCATCTATATTATAAACTGGGTCTATTGTATTTTTTAACATAAAGTCGTAAGATTCTGGGATTTTTCCATATAGAAGTTCGAATGGCGTGTAACCATGGGTTGTTGATGATGTCGTATTATAACAATACGTGAAGTATTTTAACCAGTGATCCCAATCTAATTTGTTTGTTGCTATATATGATCTAATGTATTCATTAAAAGTTCTATGACTACGTTCTATTGATCCTACTGTTTGATGGTGATATGGTGTTGACGTTTTATTTTCAATTTTTAGCAGTTTGCATATTTCATTGAAAATTTGGTTTTTATATTCTGTACCCATATCTGTTATAATTGTTTTTATGGGGCCATAAATTAAAATACAGTTTTCAACTATAGCTTTGGCTACTTGATTAGCTGATTTGTTTGGAATAGCTACAGTTATTAAGTATTTTGTCAAATCGCAAATTATCGTTAGTGCATATTCATTTCCATTAAATGACTTAGGTAATGGACCAACTGTGTCGATTTGTACAATTTCAAAGGATTTCGCTGGCGTTTGTGTAGTAATTAATGGTTCTACATGGTTTATACCAGATTTATTTTGTTTACATTTTTCGCAATTTTTTATATATAATTTCACGTCTGAAATCATATTTTTCCAATAGTATTTTCGTCTTAGCTTGGATAATAATCTTGTGACACCTGGGTGGCCTCCAAATACAGGGTCATCATGATATTTAGTCAAAATTTCCAGTTTTTTAGCTGGTGAAGTGATTGTTGTTATTTTTGGCGTTATCGCTATTGTTACCTTCTCTAGAGTTTTATTACCTATTCTTTTAAAGTCCTCAATGTCGACATACTCAAATAATTTATCATTAATCGCGATTTTTATATTGCTGAAGTTTTTATTGCCAACTACTTTTTCAAGTTTGAGAAACAATTGAGCTAGTTCAATCTTCCCATAAGCAATAAAATCTTTAGCGTTGAATTCAACTATCTTTCTTTTTCCATGGAATAAAATTAAATTAGAGGATTCATTTAATTTTTCATTCTTCTCATTATATTCATTTGAGGTGCACCTTATCATAAGTTTTAGGCTTGGTAACTTTTTCACTTCGTGTGTCGTAATTGTTTCGTACACTTTTAATGTCATATTTTTTATATTAGTTGCTTTTTTAGTTGGTGTTATTGTATTTTTCGATTTAGATCGAGTAATAACTTGTATAATTGCAGTGTTTTCTTCTTTAAGTCTTTTAATTTGCCCGAAATCAATTCGAGATAAAGCGTCAGCTCCGCAATTGTCTTTTCCTTTAATATATTCAACTTCGAAGTCGAATTCTTCAAGATCTAATCTCATACGTGTTAATTTAGATGAAGGATTTTTCATGGCAAATAGGTATGTAAGAGGTTTGTGATCACTTTGTATTAAGAACTTTCGTCCATAAATGTATGGTTTAAAGAAGTTGATTGACCAATGTATTGCTGTAAGTTCTTGTTCTATTACTGATTTATTACTTTCTCCTTTTGTAAAAGTTCTAGATGCGAAAGCTATTGGTAACTGTATACCATTATGATCTTGGCTAAGTACGGCGCCGCATGCAATTTTACTTGCGTCCGTAGTTATGCAAAAGGGTTGATCGAAATTAGGATATTTTAGTATTTGTGGAGATAATAGGGAATTCTTTAAATAGTGAAATGCTTTTTCACATTCTGGTGTCCATATGAATTGTGCTTTTTTTCTTGTTAGTCTAGTGATATGTATTGCATGATGAGCGAAATTAGGTATAAATCGTCTGTAGTAATTTACAAAGGCTATGAATCGTTTAGATTCATCAGCGTTTGTTGGTTTTGGATAATATAAGATTTTGTCATATTTTGAGTTATCTGGTAAAATTCCTTGATCAGTACACCTACTATGTCCTAAAAATGTTACTTCTGAATTGAAAAATTGACATTTATCTGGTTGTAATTTTAAGTTGGTTTTTCTACAAATTTCAAAGACTGATTTTAAATTGTTTAGCATATGCGTTTCCGAACATCCGATGACTATGAGGTCATCCATGTATACGAATGTTTTGTTTGGGCCTAGACCTGAGAATGCGATGTTCATCATTCTTTGGAATGAGTTGGGTGCTATTTTTAAACCAAAAGGTAATCTTTTAAATCGGAATGAACCTTGGTCGTACGAGAATGATGTAATATTTCGTGATTTTTCTTCTAGTTCTATTTGGTGAAATCCTGATAATAAGTCTAAACATGAAAAATATTTTGCACGTCCTAGTTGGTCTAAAATATCATCTATTCTCGGTAATGGGTATTTATCTGATGCTAAGCGCTTATTGACTTGTCTATAATCTATTACAAGTCTCCATTTTTTCTCTGATGTATTTGACTTTTTGGGAACTAATAAGATTGGACTATTATATTCTGAAACAGAAGGTTCAATGATATCGTCATTGATTAATTTTTCTATGTGTTTATTTATTTCCTCTTTATGATTGTGTGGAGTTCTGTAATTTTTTATATATACTGGTGTTTTGTCGTTTAAGTGGAGTTTCTGTTTGTAAAAGTTGTTGCACGTACATGGGTCTGTTTCTAAAGCGAAAACGTCTGTAAAATTTGAACAAAGGCTAAGCAATTTCTTTTTGTGTTGTAATGGACAACTTTGAGAAATTTTATTTAAAATTATGTTTTTTCTTTCACTAGTGTCATTTTGTATTTCGCTTATTTTAACTACGTTGTAGCCATTAAGGTTTTCTGTTCTAATTGTGAAATTTTCCAGTAATAAATTTTCTTCTGTTGTATTAATTATACGTACAAAGGCGTTTTTTATTGTTACTATTGTATTTCCTATATATACTCCAGATGATAGTTCTTGGTTTGGAATAAGAACTTCATCTTCATTTGAATTGATTGAAATTCTTCTTATTACTTCTGCTCTAGCTGGTAATGATATTGTGTTATCTTTTGGTGAATCTAATATTTCTACTTTTTGTTTTTGATTGTTATAATGAGATCTAATCATAATAAAACTTTGGCCATTATTTCGGTATTCTAAAGTGCAATTATTTTGCTTAATAAAATCAATACCTATTATTCCATCGCATGGGATTGGAAAGTTTTCGTCTACTACTTGAAAATTGTGATTCACTATTATATTGTCAAAATAAATATCTGCATTTATACTACCTAAAGTGTTTGTTGTACCTTTACCTATGCCAGTTAATTTATATATTGCGTTTTTGTTAAAAGTGTTAGTATTGGTAATTGATGTATTTTTAATGATCGAAATTTCTGATCCCGTGTCAAGCAAAAAAGTGTTTGGTATTTCATTAAATGAAGATTCAATAATAAGGTAATTACTGAAATTTAGGTTAATGTTAAGAATTTTCGATGTTAATTGTTGCGAGCATTCCCCAGTTGGGCATTCTGGGGAGCTGATCCGTTTTCCGGATGGGCTTCAACTGCTCTTAAGTTACGGTTGTTATTGCTGTTACGATTAGTTTGGTTCCTATTTTGATTGTTGGTATAATTTCTATTTTGGTTGGTTCTAAAGTTTGGCCTTGAATTATTGTTATTGTAATATCTATTTCTTCCTCTATAGCTGTTTTGATTTCTGTTACCAGAAAAAGATGGAAATCTTTTGAAATTGTTTCTTCTATTCAGCTGCATTACTGATCTACTATCAGTAGCTTCTGTGCAGCTGTTCACGAATTTTGCTACAGCATCATTCATATTAGTGAATGTACCTGCTTCCATTATAAGTTTAACTTTTTCATTTGAGGAATTCTTTACCAGAGCTTTTATAGCTGTTTTTTTCGAATAAGAACTAGCTAAATCTGGATTAAGTCCGTCATTAATGTACGCGTTTTGCAGTGATTTAGTGAGATCTTCTATCTCGTTACAAAATGTTGTTGCTGTTTTGCTAAACTGTTTGGTATTCAAAATTTTTGCAGTCAATACTTCGACTGATTCACCTTTGACTGCTGATTTTAATTTTGCTATAATTGCAGCTACTGTACTCTCATTACTGATTAGATTTCTTGCTGTACCTTTTAATCTTGATTTAATTAAGGTTACTGCTGCTTCTTCATGATCTCCTTTGACTAGATCAACTAACTGAAGTGCGTCAAGAAAACTTTGTAGATTTTCAGGTTTTCCATCGAATGGTGGTATTAGTTTTGCAGTATTGCAAAGGAAATCGTTTAATGATTGTGGCATGTTGGATTCTGGTATATCTAAAGTACTGTCGTGGTCAGAAATGTTTAGCCTATCTAAATTTACATCAATCTGATTGATTGTTGTTTCAGGAATATCTTGTTCAATTTCGAATTTGCATAGAACTTTAATAAATTTTTCCCTGAGTTCTTTAAACAATTTTCCTACTATTGCTTTGTGTTCTCTAGTAAATTTTGTTTGGTAAACATTTGATATGGCTCTAATGTAGTTTAAATTGTCTTGTAAAATATTTATATGTCTAACCACTGTTTCCTTTTTTATAGCTCTATTCTGACTCAGACATTTCAAAGATTTTAAAAAATTTATTTTATGTTTTGTTAAATCTGTACTGATAGCTTCCCATTTCATGGCAAAATTTTAACTCTTAAACTTTATCAAGGCCGTCGGAGCGACTCTTATATTTTTTTTTTAATATTTTATTATGGGTAGAATAAAGTCTTAGAAATAATCCTATGCAACTACATATGGTAATTAGTAATAGCATAATCCTAATTGAATCTAAATCAACTGTATGATCGGCAACTTCTATGGAATTTACCACATTAGCTTTTGGGTCGGCTATTTTTGTATTTTGTCCGCCCATACTTAAATTTCTAAAACGGCAACAATTGTTGCCCTTCAATAGGCAGCCGTTAGGTTGCCAAAATATTATGTTAAAATGTTTTTTATATATATATATTTTATTTTTTATTTTTATAAATATTGACTACTGTTACATCTATAGATTCCTTATACTGCTTATCTCCTGCTTCAGCTGAATTTTTGCTTCTGTCGATGTCTCCATATTTATTTGCTTGTATAGTTCAGCAATTTTCCTTCGTTGGGCGTACTTTTTTCCGCCTCGCTTCCTTTTAAATTTAATCGGAACTGGGATTTTTACTGCCCCTTGTGCCTTTTTGTAGCTGTTACGCCGCTGGTATTCCTCGATTGTTATTGGTAGAGGGCCAATATTTATAGGTGTGTTTGATTGTTGTTGGGATGTTGTTTCCTGCGTTTGCTTATCGAAGGATTTGTAGTAGTGACTCCAGTATTCTAGTATCTTCTCGAATTCGTCCATTAATTCGTGGTGCCGCAAGTTATATACCCTTTTGTTTGCCTTGTATTCCTTTGTAAAATTTTTTTTTCGAGTTTTTTGGAACTTTCACTGGATCTGATGGTGATTGCCAAAGTCAGGTGTTCGCTTCGTAATTTCATCCAAATCTTTTGAGGTTGGTTGCTCGGGAACGTTTAAAAATTACTTTTTTAAAAAAAATTTTTTTTTTTTTTTTTTTTTTATTTATTTAAAGACATTTCAGCAATATATTTGCTATTTATAGTCCTTTAATTTATTTTATATGTGGCTTTCTCAGCAATTTTACTTGCTATTTTTAGCCTTCTTTTATTTTAATGCTCCTGGCAGGATCGCCATGTAGAGTAATTTTAAATAAGTTTCAACAAACGATGTAAAGAGATTTTATGTTTTATTCAATGCCACGAGACCAGTAAAATACCTGGTCTAGGCGTTCTCACTTGACGTTACAAAACTGTCTTAATCATATTTTTCTTAATGTATTTATAGCTAAACTAAGTCAGCCCAGCGATCGCATTTGGTGGGAAAATGTCTAATCATGCGATCGCTGTGCTTGAGGCGTTGATGGAAAACGGTACGAACCCACAGGTCTCAAATGTCATTGGCATATTATTTTGGTGTAAAGAAATGCATTTAATTCAGTCTGGGTTTTAAATAACCGAGACAGTTGCACACTTGAATGTTAGCGCTTAGTGCGTATCAAGTGCCTTGATATTCTTAGTTATGGTTTATGTTATGTGATCGACATTGGCCTTAAGCGTTGAATAATCAACGTCGGTCTCAAAAGTGTGGGAAAGTAATGTATAAGAATATGTATGTTTGCATGCATGTCAATATGTATGCATTTATACTGACCGTTTGCATTAGTATCTGTATGTATGTGCTTATGTCGACCGTTTGCATTAATATCAATATGTATGCATTTACGTCGACCGTTTTCCGTAACACATTCCTTCAGCAGTATGTCTTGGAGAAAAATTTGCTAGTTCACCTTTAGAAGTCGCCAATTTATTTGCTGAATTTTTCAGTTCAATTTTTTCTAATGATGACATTGAAGATTCATTCCCTGTGTGTCATTATAACCTGCCTTCAGCTCTAAGTTTTGGTTCATTAAGTCTTTCCTCTGATGATATAATTCGGGGAATTAACTCATTAAAAGTCACTACCCAGACCGACGTTGATGGTATATGTTCCGCCCTTCTAAAAAAATGCCCAGCGCTAATATTACCGCTGAAATTTATCTTCAATATGTCGCTAAATACAGGAGTGTTTTTGGATAATTGGAAGCTAACATCAATTACTCCAATTTTCAAGAGCGGTAAAAAGAATGATGTCAAAAACTATAGACCAATATCCAAGCTCTCTACAATTTCAAAACTTTTCGAGTGTATAGTTAAGGAAAAAATGTATTTTGCTGTTAAGAGTTTAATTTCCCCTCACCAGCATGGTTTCGTCGCCGGACGGTCTACGTTAACTAACCTAGCGGTTTTCAGTGAATACTGCATTGACACATTTTCTTCTGGGCTACAGGTTGATTGTATATACACCGACTTCTCCAAAGCCTTCGACAAAGTATCCCATTGCATATTATTGCGCAAGCTAGCTATGTTTGGTTTTCACTCTATATTTCTTGAGTGGTTAAAATCCTATCTAAGTAATAGGTGCTGCGTGGTCTCGATCGAAGGGGTAACCTCTACTCCCTTTATTGCATCATCTGGTGTACCTGAGGGAAGTATCCTAGGACCTTTGCTCTTCGTTCTTTTCATAAACGATATAGGCAGCTGCTTTTCGTCTTCGAGATTCCTGCTTTACGCGGACGACCTAAAAGTTTTTTCTTCGATTAAGACCGCTGAAGATGCTTCTCGGGTTCAAAATGAAATTAATAGCCTTTACTTATGGTGTTGTCGGTCTCACCTCAATCTCAATATCAACAAATGCTATCATGTTACGTTCTCGAAAATACGAAACATTGTTCGAACGTCATATAGTATCTCTGGTACTCCCCTTCAGTCTGTTGACGAGACCAAAGACCTTGGGGTAATTTTCGATGCCTCTTTTTTATTTAATAACCACATAAATTCAATCATATCAAAATCATATGCTGCGATGGGTTTTTTACGTCGAAATAGTTCTAACTTTACTGATCCATACACTCTGAAATTACTCTACACGTCTTTTGTTCGTCCAAAACTTGAATATGCTGCATTTATTTGGAGACCTCATAATAGTTTTGCTATTAATAGAATTGAACGTATTCAAAAGATTTTTCTTAAATATGCTTTATCTTCCCTTAATTTTTCCACTCCCGTCCCTTCCTACAATTCCCGAATCCTATTGATTGATCTTAAGACCCTAGAATGCAGAAGGACTATTTTTTCTTTGACTTTCGTGCATGGATTGATAAGTGGCGAAATCGATTGCCACTCATTACTGCTCTCTATTCAATTTCTTATTCCTGCGAGAACACTTCGTTTTAACTTTCCATTTTACCTCAAGACCCTTGGCACGAATTATGCAAGAAATGCCCCATTAGCGCGTTCACTTCGAGAACTCAACGAGATTTCGAATTCTACCCTGCTTGATTTTTCTTTGCCAAAGAGTGTGTTTTCTAAATTATAGAATTCTATTTTGTTTTAGTCCTAAGTTTTAGTCATAAGAACCTCTGTAGTATACTCTAATTGTTATCGTTTTAGTCAGTAAGAACTTGTAAGTTATTTGACTTTTGAAATAATAATAATAATAATAAATAAAAAACATTTCTACATTTCCATTTTTTCAAACCCTTAAAAGTGTTGTAGATGCTTTTGAAAGGATGTTTTTTGTGCGGTAATATGAATTTCCTTTTTAATATTCATTTTAAGAGTTTTATTGTAGTTTTTAAAGTCATAAGCTGTAAAAATATATATGTAGTCAAACAAATTTTTGAACTAGATCTGTCGAGTGCAATAAATTAATCGATAAAAAAGCTCTTCTGACAAAAGTTCATTTAAAACGACAAAACTTGTAAACAGAGAGAACTGCCTAAACTCCACTGATTGACATTTCAAATTCTTTTGAGCTCTCTCAATTAAATAGCAGCACTAAAATTTATTTCATAACGCCTTAATTAAAATGCATTGCGTACAGTCTGTTTACAGTTATCGGCACAACCACATATTGGCACATTTGTATAGTTTTTTTTTCTCCAATTATTTAAAATTATTTTTCAATAAAAACATCTTAGAATCAATTTTTTTTAATTTAATGTAAAATGTAGACAACTTTTATCAAAATTTGGGGTTATTCAACGCAATTCAATTATACAAATACTTGGTTTCTTTATTCATTCGATTTTCTCTTTAAAAGAAATTGATTTTACTGTATCAAATGCAAAATAATTGGAAACTTACAAAAGTATTACTGACACGGCAACACCTGTGCCTGAGTTCGCTTAGTGGAAGGAAAATGTTGAGCCGAGAAAAAACTTATAAGCAACCAATATCTGTAATTGAAGTTTAGATCAGAAAAAATTAAAAGTTTTTTGCGATATACGACGAGAGAAGATCGATTTAGCGATAATAAGTGCTCCTCATAGATTTGATATTGAAACAGTTGATATAATAGATGATTTCGCAGCTTCAAAGTCCTGACGACTAAATTTGTTCCCTTATTAAGAATAACTGCCCAATTCTGTGTTCTTGATAAATTATCAACAAGTATTCAATATTGAAAATTTATCAAGTTTTTTTGTATTCTAATCAAAAATAAAAAGCTTTTTTTCTTTGCTTAATTATAATTATTAAAAATGATATTGAGAAATTATAAACTTTTGAATATTTGTAAATGTTTTATAACTTATCAAGAACACAGGATCAGGCCATAAATCTATATGACGCATATCAAGTTATAGCACGCACCGCTACCAACTCGACCATAGCGGCCACAATAGTATTAGTTAATTATTTATTTAAAATTAGCGAAGATTTAGTGTAGGATGGAAAATCCTTGCAGTAATTTTCCACAATGTGTAGCAAGTACTAGATACTTATCTTCTTTGTTGTGTGTTAACAAGCGATTGAAGTCAGTTATTAACTTGACTTTTCTCTCCGCAAGGTCATTTACTACAGTGATACTCCTTATCTTCTGAGCACCATTACAAAAATCTTCTCTTTCATTCCAATTTGAGGGATCGGTGAGAAGAAAATTCATGTCTATTTCCATTCTTATGAAAGAACGTTTTGTTTTTGGACTTACAAAATTACTCAAATCCTTTATGGAGAACAATTGTAGTTCTTAAATGTTTGCATTTACCTTTTTAGGGCAAGATCCAATCACTTCTTCATCATTAATATGAAGTGCCAAAACCATATTTCTCTTTATGTCTTCATCCACATTTGTATCAAAAAAAGCAAGAGCAACTGCTTCTTCGGATAAGTACCATAAATGGTTCCTTAATTTGTTTGATAAGTCGTAAATCTGCATTCGGTGGTTCAACGGCTTTAGCAAATCTGAACCAGTATGGAATGTAAATATGTACTAGAAAAATGCACACTTTGCGGATACCATTTAATTAATTGTCTGGAAGGCATGTCAAATTGTTTGTGGAACAAATAAATTTTTAAAGAATAGATTGCTTTTGCCATAAATCTGGCATGCGAGGTCGATCCGGGTGAACGAAACGAAAAATTGGAACATTGACTACCAAGAAAATTAAAATGCAAGTTGCAACAATTCTCTATAGTCGTGTCGAATATGTTCCTTCGCTAAATATTCAAGGAATGTGTTTTTCTTGCTTCAATCACTTTGGTACTTATAACGCTCAATACCTGTTCATCCACAATACCAGTGCTGAATTCATTGATGTTGAAAGTATTCCCTGCACGTGCAAAACGTTCAAAGATGACAACTGCTGGACCGCTCGTTTTTCTAAAATTTTGTTCAAAAACTGCTTTCAATATAAGCTCTGCAATATGGTGTCGGCATGGTAACCATAACAAGCCACGTTGTAGTTTTTGCTCCAATAGAATTGCAGCACCATTATGAGGGCCAGTATTTGATGCAGTTGTATCGAAGCATATCATTTCCAACAAATTCACCATATTCATTTTGGTTAAGTGGTTGAAAATTGATTGGCATATGGTTGCCCCAGTTCCCATTTCAATAATCGGAATCGCTATTAATTGTTCAATATTTTTAGCTGTGAGAACAATGGCTAAGCGATCTACCTTCTCTCTACCCGAAATTGCGGGAAGAAGCTTCCTATCCCAATGTAGAACAAATGTTTCCGGAATCTTTAAATTATCAAAATGTCAAAATTCTAGAATTTAACGAAAGTGAGCTAACTGACCTTAAAATTCTCAATTAAATATTTGCCTTGGCGCCGCCGATATTCCCTGCGCTGTTTACGCAGACTTGTGCAATTGAGGACATCATGACCTAATGCTATGGCAGTTGCAGTAAGGAAACGAATTGCAAATGGGGACGAAATATTACCAACATCCATACAAGACAACATTCTATCGTCTATGAATTTTTTTTTTCAAACCCTTAAAAGTGTTGCAGATGCTTTTGAAAGGATGTTATTTGGGCGGTAATATGCTGTGCCTTTTTGATATTTATTATAAGAGTTTTATTGTAGTTTTTAAAGTCATAAGCTGTAAAAGTATATAGTCAACCAAAGTTTTGAACTAGATCTGTCGAGTGCAATAAATTAAGTGATAAAAAAGTTCTTCTGACAAAACGACTAAACTTGTAAATAGAGAGAAGTGCCTAAACTCCACTGATTGACATTTCAAATTCTTTTGAGCTCTCTCCATTAAATAGCAGCACTAAAATTTATTTTATAACGCCTTAATTAAAATGCATTGCATACAATCTGTTTACAATTATCGGCACAAACACATATTGACACATTTGTATAGTTTTTCTATTCTCCAATTATTTAAATTAATTTTTCAATTAAAACATCTTAGAATAAATTTTTTTAAATTTAATGTAAAATGTAGACAACTTTTATCAAAATTCGGGGTTATTCAACGCAATTCAATTATACAAATATTTGGTTTCTTTATTCATTCGATTTTCTCTTTAAAAGAAATTAATTTTACTGTATCAGATGCAAAATAATTTGAAACTTACAAAAGTATTATTGACACGGCAACACCTGTGCCTGAGTTCGCTTAGTGGAAGAAAAATGTGGAGCCGAGAAAAAACTTTTAAGCAACCAATATCAGCAATTGATGTTTAGATCAGAAAAATTTAAAAAACCTCTTTGCGATATACGACGAGAGAAGATCGATTTAGCGATAATAAGTGCTCCTCATAGATTTGATATTGAAAAAGATGATATAATAGATAATTTCGCAGCTTAAAAGTCCCGACGACTACATTTTTGTTCCCTTATTAAGAATAACTGCCCAATTATGTGTTCTTGATAAATTATCAAACATTTACAAGTATTCAATATTGAAAATTTATCAAGTTTTTTGTATTCTAATCAAAAATAAATTGCTTTTTTTTTCTTTGCTTAATTATATTTATGAAAAATGATATTGACAAATTATAAACTTTTGAAGATTTGTAAATTTTTATAACTTATCAAGAACACAGGATCAGGCAATAAATGTATATGACGCGTATCAAGTTATAGCACGCACCGCTACCAACTCGACCACAGCGGCCATAATAGTATTAGTTAATTGTTTATTTAAAAGTAGCGAAGATTTAGTGTAGGATGGAAAATCCTTGCGGTAATTTTCCACAATGTGTAGCAAGCACTGCTTATCTTCTTCGTTGTGTGCTAACGAGCGATTGAAGTCAGTTATTAACTTGACTTTTCTCTCGGCAAGGTCATTTACTAGAGTGATACTTCTTGTCTTTTGAGCACCTCTACCAACTCGATCACAGCGGCCACAATAGTATTAGTTAATTATTTATTTAAAAGTAGCGAAGATTTAGTGTAGGATGGAAAATCCTTGCGGTAATTTTCCACAATGTGTAGCAAGCACTGCTAATCTTCTTCGTTATGTGCTAACGAGCGATTGAAGTCAGTTATTAACTTGACTTTTCTCTCGGCAAGGTCATTTACTACAGTTATACTTCTTATCTTTTGAGCACAAATTACACAAATCTCCTCTTTCATTCCAATTTGAGGTATCGGTGAGAAGAAAATCCATGTCGATTTCCATTCTTATGAAAAAATGTTTTGTTTTTGGACTTACAAAATTACTCAAATCCTTTATGGAGAACATTTGTAGTTCTTGAATGTTTGCATTTACCTTTTTAGGGCAAGATCCAATCACTTCTTCCTCATTTTCATCTTTATCATTAATATGAAGTGCCAAAACCATATTTCTCTTTATGTCTTCATCCACATTTGTATCAAAAAAAGCAAGAGCAACTGCTTCTTCGGATAAGTACCATAAATGGTTCCTTAATTTGTTTGATAAGTCGTAAATCTGCATTAGGTGGTTCAACTGCTTTAGCAAATCTGAACCAGTATGGAATGTAAATATGTACTAGAAAAATGCACACTTTGCGGATACCATTTAATTAATTGTCTGGAAGGCATGTCAAATTGTTTGTGGAACAAATAAATTTTTAAAGAATAGATTGCTTTTGCCATAAATCTGGCATGCGAGGTCGATCCGGGTGAACGAAACGAAAAATTGGAACATTGACTACCAAGAAAATTAAAATGCAAGTTGCAACAATTCTCTATAGTCGTGTCGAATATGTTCCTTCGCTAAATATTCAAGGAATGTGTTTTTCTTGCTTCAATCACTTTGGTACTTATAACGCTCAATACCTGTTCATCCACAATACCAGTGCTGAATTCATTGATGTTGAAAGTATTCCCTGCACGTGCAAAACGTTCAAAGATGACAACTGCTGGACCGCTCGTTTTTCTAAAATTTTGTTCAAAAACTGCTTTCAATATAAGCTCTGCAATATGGTGTCGGCATGGTAACCATAACAAGCCACGTTGTAGTTTTTGCTCCAATAGAATTGCAGCACCATTATGAGGGCCAGTATTTGATGCAGTTGTATCGAAGCATATCATTTCCAACAAATTCACCATATTCATTTTGGTTAAGTGGTTGAAAATTGATTGGCATATGGTTGCCCCAGTTCCCATTTCAATAATCGGAATCGCTATTAATTGTTCAATATTTTTAGCTGTGAGAACAATGGCTAAGCGATCTACCTTCTCTCTACCCGAAATTGCGGGAAGAAGCTTCCTATCCCAATGTAGAACAAATGTTTCCGGAATCTTTAAATTATCAAAATGTCAAAATTCTAGAATTTAACGAAAGTGAGCTAACTGACCTTAAAATACTCAATTAAATATTTGCCTTGGCGCCGCCGATATTCCCTGCGCTGTTTACGCAGACTTGTGCAATTGAGGACATCATGACCTAATGCCTCTCTGGCTGTTTTGAGCTACTGGCAATATTGTCATTATCATCTACATACATCACCTGCGCACTTTCATCTTCCACTTCGTCACTTATACTGTCATCTAGTTCATCCAATATTTCCATCAACTCTAAATACGAAATAATATAAATAAAAAACAAAAAAACATTATGATGCTACAAAGTACACTGCAAATACCTGAAGAGCTTCCCTTTTTTTTCAAAGTTTTCTGTTCGTCGTTGGTCCTTCTCCAATCTTTGCTTCTTACGTTCTTCTTTATTTGTAAGACATTGATCAACACTAGTCATGCTGCCCACACGCCGTTCCTCACGCTGCTTAATTAAAAAGTTTCTATCTTCTTCATAGGATACCAACGTGCGCAATATCGAACAAGTTTTCCAAATTGTCTTTAAAATCAGTTTCCTTTTGTCGTTGACTAGGAAGTGAAGATTTGCCATTTTGTTGCAGTGTCCTCCAATCATTGTACAATTTTAGAATTTTTGCAATGTTTGTTCTTTTAGCAGGCGTTGGGACTCGAGCCCTCTCCTAAATAGGTACAATTTCATCTATTACCAGTCCTGCACTTTCTTTAACTGTTTTATTTTCATATCTCACATTATAAAAAAAGAACTTTAGCACTTGAATTTTTGATGGCAACTTCAACCCAATAATTTTTGGTTCACATTTCCTTATCAAATAAATATCAATGTCAGCAGATCGAAGCCGTTTTGGCGATAACATTTGTCTTGAAACCATAATTAACTTAATAATTATATTATTGTATTTTTAAGAGCTCACTAGGTCTCTCTACCGCAAACTAAATTTCACAATGATAATACTCGTCTCTGTGATTTATTTTTGCTACGGAATAACTTAGAAATGGTAATTTTAAAAATACTCACAGGCGCCGAAGACAGTAAATCCAGCAATTTGTGTAGTGCCGTCCATAGACGATACAAGTGCACTGCACAAGTCTAGCACTGCACAGTGCGTTTGTACAGTGTATGGGGGTGTTTGTGCAGTGAACAATTTTCCTTTGTTCTGCATTGCTGTTGAATTATTAGAACCAACGAGCAAAATCCACGGCAAAACAATTAAAAAATTAAAGGAAAAATTAAAAAAACATTCTTGCGATTTTTTTAAATTTTTTGAACTTTGACCTTATTTTGGCACGACTTGGCACACTCCGATTGACCTGAAACTTTCTGAACTTGATTTGAGCAACAAAAGGCATATTTCAATTGCTACACGCGCTCGAAATTCCAACAAAAAAATATTCCATATAAGCTGCGCCAGGTCTAATATACATATATATATACATAC
This sequence comes from Philophylla caesio, assembly GCA_963971545.1. Lineage (NCBI taxonomy): Eukaryota > Metazoa > Arthropoda > Insecta > Diptera > Tephritidae > Philophylla > Philophylla caesio. The sequence goes on from OZ020605.1 coordinate 9,238,120, forward strand.
TTGAAGCTAAACTCCTGTTTAACTTTCACACAGCTATATTCGCGAGTTTTTTCACGAAACGTTCGATTTCAACTAACCTATTGATAGTTTTTCTGCAAATTAACAATAACGACGGGACTCGCCATTTAATGGCACTAACACTCCTGTTCACAGAACCTATCCAATTCATCTTCAATTTTTTCCTCTTACCAAGGGGAAGAGGATATACGCTTTCGCAAAAATCGGGTAGTGATCATGTTTTAATATTATATCTTTCTCGAACCCCTAATTGTTGAAGTGCTTTTCTTCGAGAATAATATTTTCTTGACAAATATCAATTGAAAATTGTTCTTTCTCAACTCTTAGGCCATCTTGATTATTATTTAATATACATATCCCGCCTTCTCAGCATCAGAACAGGTAAACAATTTCGGTCCATAAGCAGTCGAAAACTTGTCGCTTTGTTTAATATCACCAAAATTAACTCAATCTCACCAATAACAACAGTTTCCCAGTGGGAACTTTGCATATGACATACAAAAACAAAAGCAACCCGTTTCCGTTTCCATGGTAAACGGCGTTTAGAATATATGATATTAACATTGTCCCAAAGGGGTTTTGTTGCATTGCCAGCAGCAGAGAAAATTAATACTTAATTTAGTGCGCTTATTACATCAATATTTAACATGACCTTAGTCATCACTTTCTTGCAGGGCTGTTCAACAAACGATACGGTGTCATTTCGAAATGCATAACACGCCTATATTTCTTTAAAATGCGAAAAGGACAAAAATTCCCCGGGAGTTTCTATTCAGAATTAGCTTGTATGTGTCGCATTTTTTTTACAGTAGTAACCGGTTTTACTGTAAAATAGTGCACGGTTTTTTTGAAATCTGGATTTTTCGAATATCGAATAAATCGGTTTTTTAATCTCCAAAACCGGTTTTTTTTGTAGTTGTGAAGATATAGCTTTTGATAGAAATATGGCAACACATCGACTAATTTTATATCCGATATATTTTTATTAAACCAGCAACCACAAAGTGCTTATCAATTAGATAAGACTTATTCGAAATTCAAATAATTTGTAGAAAGAACGCAGCAAATATATTAAAGAAGATTTTATATAATTAGACAAATTTTATAAGTGGACGGGAAAAGCTTTAAAAATTGCTCTTCTAGCTCGCTCAATTTGCTCAATGAGAATTTAAGCAATTTTGTATAATCTTAAGTTTTAAAATTTGAGACTAAGTATGAGTTGCAGATTATTTCCTCTCCTCGCTTTTCCGTTTTTATTTTTTGTGTTTTGCCTTAACTTTTTGTGACCTGGTCATAATTGAGAGACTTTATAATGAGACTAGAGGTTTTATTTTTAGACCAATTAATGCCAACTGCTCTAAAACTGTGACTACATTTAATTCTCATAGAAATAATAGCATTTAGTAACATTTATGCACATTTATGGAGCTTTTTTTTACTTGGAACAAGAACCGGTTACTCGGTTTTTTCTTGATTTAAAAATTAAGAACCGGTTTTTTTCAAATAGCCATTTTTCGAATAATTCAAAAGCCGGTCTTAGATAAAAAGTCGAATAATCGAACACCCTAGTAGAAACATTGTATAAAATAACTTAGTTTTATTTAGTATTTTTAATTGAAAACAGAGTCAACGTATTTGTTTGAACGTAAAGTTTACAGCATTCAGTTAAATGTTTACTTTGAACTTGTTTACCTAGTTTACGATTGGTCAGTATACACGGTACACAACAAGTTATGTGTTTTTTAATCTTCTCGTCGATATTTGGTATAAAGTAATTTTGAGTGATAAGCTCTTTTGTCTTTTTGACAGAAAAATGTCCTCTATCGTGAGCACGGCTAATAATTTGATTTTGCATACCTTCTGGAACTACTAATAATTCGGTGTCATTACAGATTTTGTATAAAATATTGGATTTGAGAAAATAATCATCGTAGGAATTTCTATTATTGCTGAGGATTTCTCGCACGGCATTTAATTTTTCATCGAGGAGTTGAGCTTGGCCTATTCTAATAGTAAGGTCTTCCTCGTGTATCATCATAACTGCATACCGACTGAGGGCGTCGACGTGCTTCATACGTACTCCACATCTATGCTCAACAACATAATCAAACTCTTGCAAAAGTAAATAAGTACACTCTGAATTTAGTTAATGCCTCCACGACTGCAAGTATTTCGAGTGAATTTTCTTTCTGTCGTCTTTCTACTCATGTAGTATATTGGATGAAGTTGACCGTCGTCGGGAAATTGTTGCAGTAGGACAGCTCCAAAACCGTCCATTGAAGCGTCAGTGTGCAGTTCTGTTTCGTAGTTTTGATTATAAATGCCCAGAACAGGATTTTCGATCAGCGCCTTTTTTAGCAAATTAAACGCTTGTTCTTCTTGATACCCAATTTCAAATGAACTATTTTGTTTTGTCAAATCTGTTAGGGGTTTTGCAATAACAGAATAATCTGGTATGAACTTTCTAAAATGACCTGCTAACCCTAGAAAGCTGAGAAGTTGATTCGGTGTCTGCGGTATTTTGTAATTTAGTACCGCTTCTACTTTTTCTGGCGATGCACGGAGCTTTTGGTTTTCAATAATATAACCGAGGAATGTGACTTTTCTTTTCAAAAACTTACATTTTTTAATATTCAGCTGCAACCCGTAGTCTCGGCACGTGTCAATTACTAACTCAAGATTCTCTAACGCTTGCTTTTCGTCTCTGGCTGGAATAATTATATCGTCGACATATGGTAATGCAATGCCTCTGAAAAATTCCAGGCGAATTCGACAGTCCAAACGGAACTTTACAAAATTGGTACTGACCGCCTTGGATCACGAAGGAAGTATATTTTCGGCGGGATTCTGCCACAGGGACGTGGAAAAATCCGTTCTTGAGATCGAAGGTCATCTATGAGGGAAGTGGAAAATGATCCTTAATGATTACCTTATCAACGCACAGCCTGTGTGATCCGTCTCGTTTTTTGACTAAAACAACTGGACTGGTGAAGTCGGAATTCGACAATTCAATTATTCCGTCCTTCAGACATTCGTCAATTTGGGCATCAACGATAGCTACATACTTGTGAGAATGGCAATCGACGTGGTCTGGAAAAAATTGGCGATTCATTACTTAATACGATGCGCATCTCTACGTTTGTTGTTGCAGGCTTTACTGGTTTGTAATCAGATATCAGTTCGTGCACTTTTTGTTTTGCCACCGCATTTGCATTAACATCAATATCAAGTTAATCCTTATTAATCACTCCATCTATTTTCATTAAAGCAACTTCTTCGCTAACTTCAGTGTCCGCATGGATCTTTTAAATTTTCAAACCGTCGCGATTTATTGTTATTTTTGCTTTTAAATAATATCTCTTCACCAAGAACCACTTCAATGTCCATACACTTTGATGAAACAACGTAAAATGTTAAACAAAATATTTGATCGTCTATTTGTATGTCATGTTCAAAAAACCCATTTGTAACAACTTATTTCTTTTTTATCATTCTTTTGTGTATTGTTCTTCACTATTGCTTTAACATCTTTATTCGTGTTGCGTTTACGCATAATTTCGTAACATTTCAATTTCTCTTTAAAATCTTTCAAATTTTTTGCACCGTACAACATCGCTTTGTTTACATTCAAATCAGCAATTCCATCAAGCCATTTCTTTCATGGAATAGAAATATTCTTTCGTTTTCTTTTATTTTGCGTTCACACAGCCGCTTGGGTATAACTGCACTATTTGTTGTAGATTTAAATTCATTTATTAATGCGTCTTTTAATACATGCCACGAATTTAGACCTCTTTCACTCAATACAAATGACCTTGCTATTCCGCGTAATGATTTCTTTGCAAACACTAATTTTTGTAAATTGTCGAATTGCATCACTGTTGCTTGCTTTTCGAATTCTTGTGCCCACACTTCTATTGGAATCTTATTAGAACCATCAAAAATTCTAATTGAATCCTCTATGTCGCGTAGTGTCATTGCAAATTTTGGCTTTTGGTATGTAGCGCTGTTGCTCATGCGCACGTCGTTGCTATTTTCGTATGTTTTGTTTACATTCAGAACTTCGTCGTCTCTCTCGTTTGCATCTGTAGGGAAACTGTAGTAATTTGTAACTTCACCACGATTTACACTAAGTTCGCCACTGCTCTCAACATCGTTGTTGCTCTCCTTGTGCCGTTGTCCACGTCGTTTTCATCTTCTTCGTCTTCATTCTCTTCAGCTTCGTCGATGGTTCACTCAGAGAACAATTGGTTGCGTCGTAGGTTTTTGAAAATGTGTAGCTTTACGTCAGCTACATTGTAGTCGATTTCCAACATGTTGCAAATGGTTACTAGGTCGCGTTCGCTCAAATTTGTATTCACGCAATCCGCTTTCAGCTTATACTCTTCGCTGCTTTCATTGTAGGCAAAGCCACAGAACTTTCGGAGTCGTTGGCGGTTATTTCTGTCGCCTTCGGTTTCAAAAATGTATTTATGTAGCGTCGTGATTTTAGCCTTACTTCCACTGCGCAGGCAGTATTGAATAAAGTCGTTGAGACATGCCATTTTGTATGTACAGTAGAAATTCGATAATCCGACTACTCTATAATCCGGAAATCCAGTAATCCGAAGGGTTATTTTCTTACTACTGGCTATTCTGTTATCCGAATTTATTGCAACTCTATAATCCGAATTGTATGATGTACTCTTATATTCAATGGAATGTAATTATTAACGGGAATTAACGCTTTTTAACAGCATAGCTTTCACAAATGAAAGAGAGAATGCATATTTTGTCACAGTGGGAACTTCAAACGATACTTTTACGTGACATTTTATGCAAAAAGGTCAAACAAATGTTTAAAGATAATTATGGCAGCGGAAATTACTTCCTAGTCAAACTTTGGTAAATGCTAAGGAAAGATCTACGCCAGAAAAAAAATGTCTAAAGAACGGGTTACTTTTCTTTGCTGTGCAAATAAGACTGGAGATCACAAATTGCGGATAATGGTTGTTGGAAAATCAAAAAAGCCGCGTTCATTCATAAATCTTCCTCCAGTAGAGTACTACGCGTCTAATAATGGTTGGATGACTTCATATAAATTTAGGCAATGGTTTCAGAATTATTTTGTTCTACAAGTTAAACAATACCAAACTGAAAACAATCTGGACCAAAAAGCGTTACTAATAATATATAACGCACCATGTCATCCTACTGAACTTGCTTATGAAAATTACAAATGTTTATTTTTACCCCTAATTGCACCAGTTTAAATTAACCTATGGATCAGAACGCCATTAGAATAACCAAACAGCAAAAATATATTGAGCAAGAGAAAATATTATTTTTAACTGATTTGCGAAATGAAGCGCTGGAGCTTTGCACAAAAAATGTTAAACAAACAAATATAAAAGATTTCTTTAAATCGTTAAAAAAAACTTCTTAAAGTAAATATGCATATAATTAAGAGTTAAATGTTTGTTTTATTATTAATAAATGAATTCATGTTTGGTTTTTTATTGAAATTTGCATTTTTCGAATTATTCAGTAATTCGAATCGGGTCTGCAATCAATTATTCGGATTATCGAATTTCTACTGTATATGCAAAACTTTGTTGTTGCTAAGTGGCCTTATGCAAATGTTCACGCCACTTCAACGGTTTGCCGTTTCGTCTGTATGTATTTTAATTAGACCGCACTTTAATGTGTTTACTCATGGGACGAGCCCCCAATTTATGTAGATTTTCATATTACCCGATAGAACTTACGCTTTTTCCAAAGTGAAATTAATAAGCTCGATGGTTTTTATGTTGAGATTAACGTAGTTGTATAAAATAACTTAGTTTTATTTAGTATTTTTAATTGAAAACAGAGTCAACGTATTTGTCTGAACGTAAAGTTTACAGCATTCAGTTAAATGTTTACTTTGATGAATTTTTTATGAATTTAATTGAACTTCGAATTTTGAGAATATAGCGAATTATAAAATTTAGGCAAAAGTTAAAATTAGGGAAAATAGTTAAGTATTTAACACGTCGTATCGGCGGCACACGTCTTTGTTGGATTCGCGTCAGTCTTCCACTGAACTTCATATCTTTATCGCAATGTTCATCACTTGTCGCATAACTGATTGTCGTCTCTTTAACCCTTTAACTCCCACATACATATGTTGTTTATGCTTAAAATACTTAAAACACTCAAAAACAATGTTCGTTTTAAGTTATAAATGACCTTATAGTTAATAGTTTGTTCATATATACATATGTAAAGTCCGCATCTCTTTTCGGCGCCAAGAAAGATTTTATTTAGTTAGTTTATTTAACGATAGTGTAGATGGTTAAATCTGTTCATATATAACTACTTAAATGAAAATATGTCATTCACAGTTAATGTTTCAATGTTTCCAATTAACAACGCAGCCATATTACATCAAACGTAATCACTATTGTATTAATTAGTTTATTACTTTTCTTTTTAATAAATTTGATTTTCTCTGGTTATGAAAATAATTAAACTTGTAGTGAAAGTCTTAAGGTCCTTTAGAGTAATTGCTTTCCGGATGCTTAGGAAAACAAGCAGCCACGGCGATTGCTGCCTTAAGACTAAAAATTTAGCTTTATTCAAACAAGTTGCTTACTTGCAAACAATTCTTAGCCGTATTCGCTAACTATTTTCAATAAGGCAATACTTTTTTCGGAGTTGGTCTTTTTGGCAGCTTTTACCTGATTTATACTCAGTTTGGTTTGCCATTTCATAATGAACAAACTTATTCCGGAACAACGTTTGCAATTCGTGAAAATTTATTACCAACGCGAGAAGCTCACTTTTGGTTGAATGGGTACGTTAATAAACAAAATTGTCGCATTTGGAGTAATGATAAACCACAAGCCGTTGTTGAGACGCCGTTACATCCTCATAAAGTCACTGTTTTGTGTGCTCTATGTGCACACAGCACAGTGTGAAAATGTGAAGCATTTACATATTTACTTGTTTTGTTCTGTGCATGCCAACAATTAAAAGCTAAGTTTCTGATACAATAAAGGATGTGAAATTGTGCATTCATTCATTGGTAGTTTTAACACATTCACATGTGGTTTGTTTATCGATGCACGGGAAATAATGAAATGTACGGCGATGATTGGTGTTTATATAAACGCATCTCGTGTTCACAAATTATAGCACAACCTCAGACAGATTTGTGCAGTTTATTTTTCTTCTAATTAATTAAAATAATTTTCCGAGTAAAATATGGTTCATTACCTAAGAAGAAACATAAACTTAAAGAAAACGTCGGCATTTTTTTACCGATTGAAATACACCAGGCTAAGCAACACTACTATTTAACTGAAAACACATATTGACACATTTGTATAGTATATTTATTCTCAAATTATTAAAAATTATTTTTCAATTAAAACATCTTAAAATAAAATTTTTAAAATTTAATGTAAAATGTAGACAACTTTTATCAAAATTTGGGGTTATTCAACGCAAATCAATTATACAAATATTTGGCTTCTTTATTCATTCGATTTCCTGAATTTGATTTGAAACTTACAAAAGTATTATTGACACGGCAACACCTGCGCCTGAGTTCGCTTAGTGGAAGAAAAATGTGGAGCCGAGAAAAAACGTATAAGCAACCAATATCTGGAATTGAAGTTTAGATCAGAAAAAATTAAAACTTTTTTGCGATATACAACGAGAGAAGATCGATTTAGCGATAATAAGTGCTCCTCATAGATTTGATATTGAAATAGTAGATATAATAGATGTTTTCGCAGCTTCAAAGTCCTGACGACTAAATTTGTTCCGTTATTAAGAATAACTGCCCAATTCTGTGTTCTTGATAAATTACACTAGTTTACAGTACTTCTGTTGCTAAAGAAATTTTAGCTGTTGCTGACTACATATGATAGGCTCTTTTCAAAAATATAATTATAAGATTTTTATCAACTCTAGTTTCTGAGTTTCAGCTATGTAGGTATAAAACGGAAAAAACATGTATTTACTAAGAAAAACTTTATTAAAAATAATAATTGAGCGTAATAAGCATTGAGTTCTAAAAAACTTCATTTTAAATCTCTTCTCTGATGTGTAGACTTCGGAAAATGACGTATCAGAGACCAACAATAGTCATACATCATATTCGTATCCCAAAAACCCTGATAGCGCTCTTCCATGACGCGTAAGTCCTAATGCATACGCTCTCCCTTCTTTACGCTCATATCTCCTACATTTTCCGGAAACCTATCCAGATGACTGTGGAGTAAGTGGAGTTTTATGCTCATATTGCAGCCCATATTTTTTAATCGTAGCAGAAGGTCTTCTGCAAGTTCAATATAATTTTCAGATTTGTTATTTCCGAGAAAATTGTGCATCACAGATATGAAAGCTGTCCAAGCCTTTAGTTCTAACTCAGTCATATGCTAACAATTCTGAAGCTTGCTAAGAAAGATTTAAATCTCTTACAATATCATCTAACTCAATTTGTGTAAAGCATTTCGGCTCATTTGAAATACCTTCAAAATCAGAATCATTTTGTGATGAGCTTGGTATTTCAATGTCTTGTTACGTTCACGCTACAAAAATAACAGTCTTCGAGAGGATTTCGTGGTTCTCGCCAAATAGTCGGTGTTCCAACTTTAAAGGCACTTCTTTTACCACTTTTCCACAATCTTAAATATTTCACACACGATTTACAAACACAATTGGGAGTCCAAGACATCTCATTTTTATCCAAGAGCATCCCAAAATACTCAAAATCGGTATTTTTCTCAAACGTTGATATAACTTTTATACAGTTGTTAAACACATATTCTCCGCATACATATATAGCAAAAATGATCTGGATTGTTTGAAAAACGTGTCTTTGAACTACTCATGACGCAAAAACTTTAGATACTTATCTTAACACAGTAAAATACGCCTGTTATCGGTTAATATATACGCTTAAATGTCAAAAATCAAAAGCAAAGTAACTCGAGCTGCTTAAAAATTTTTGAGGGTAGATTTGACAAAAACTAGTCATAAGAGAACATTATCAACCACAAAATTCACGGCAACAGACAAAAAGTTAAATTTTGTAAACTAGTGTTATCAAACATTTACAAGTATTCAATATTGAAAATTTATCAAGTTTTTTGTATTCTAATCAAAAATAAAAATCTGTTTTTCTTTGCTTAATTATATTTATTAAAAATGATATTGACAAATTATAAACTTTTGAATATTTGTAAATGTTTTATAACTTATCAAGAACACAGGATCAGGCAATAAATCTATATGACGCATATCAAGTTAAAGCACGCACCGCTACCAACTCGACCACAGCGGCCACAATAGTATTAGTTAATTATTTATTTAAAAGTAGCGAAGATTTAGTGTAGGATGGAAAATCCTTGCAGTAATTTTCCACAATGTGTAGCAAGTACTACTTATCTTCTTTGTTGTGTGTTAACAAGCGATTGAAGTCAGTTATTAACTTGACTTTTCTCTCCGCAAGGTCATTTACTACAGTGATACTCCTTATCTTTTGAGCACCATTACAAAAATCTTCTCTTTCATTCCAATTTGAGAAAATGCACACTTTGCGGATGCCATTTAATTGTCTGGAAGGCATGCCAAATTGTTTGTGGAACAAATAAATTTTTAAAGAATAGATTGCTTTTGCCATAAATCTGGCATGCGAGGTCGCTCCGGGTGAACGAAACGAAAAATTTGAACATTGACTACCAAGAAAAACCAATGCAAGTTGCAACAATTCTCTATAGTCGTGTCGAATATGTTCCTTCGCTAAATATTCAAGGAATGTGTTTTTTCTTGCTTCAATCACTTTGGTACTTATAACGCTCAAGACCTGTTCATTCACAATACCAGTGCTGAATTCATTGATGTTGAAAGTATTCCATGCACGTGCAAAACGTTCAAAGATGACAACTTCTGGACCGTTAATTAAAAAGATTCTATCTTCTTCATAGGATATCATTGTCAGAGCGTCTACGTGCGCAATATCGAACAAGTTTTCCAAATTGTCTTTAAAATCAGTTTCCTTTTGTCGTTGACTAGGAAATGAAGATTTGCTATTTAGTTGCAGTGTCCTTCAATCATTGAACAATTTTATGATTTTTGCAATGCATGTTCTTTTATCAGGCGTTGGGATTCGAGCCCTCTCCCAAAAAGGTAAAATTTCATCTATTACCAGTCCTGCACTTTCTTTAACTGTTTTATTTTCATATCTCACTTTATAAAAAAAGAACTATAGCACTTGATTTTTTGATGGCAACTTCAACCCAATAATTTTTGGTTCACATTTCCTTATCAAATAAATATCAATGTCAGCAGATCGAAGCCGTTTTGGCGATAACATTTGTCTTGAAACCATAATTAACTTAATAATTATATTATTGTATTTTTAAGAGCTCACTAGGTCTCTCTACCGCAAACTAAATTTCACAATGATAATACTCGTCTCTGTGATTTATTTTTGCTACAGAATAACTTAGAAATGGTACTTTTGAAAATACTCACATGCACCGTATACAGTAAATCTAGCAATTTGTGTAATGCCGTCCATAGACGATACAAGTGCACTGCACAAGTCTAGCACTGCACAATGCCTTTGTACAGTTTTTTTTTTTTTTTTTTCTTCAGAGGAGGAAGCATCGAAAGCCTATACCCCGTCAGTGTGGGACTTTAACCGCATTAAACCTCCTACCGTCAAGTACCAATCCCCCCGTTACCACCGTTAAGTATTGCGTCGGGAGGCGGTTTAAGCGCTAAGCTCTACGTCAGTTACTGGTCTGATGCAGTCCGTCAAAAATTGCATCTACTTGTTACCACCCACTGTACTAGTAATGATTCTATCTATATACGCCATTAAGCTTATTCTCTTCCCAACTTGTATTCATGGGCTTGAGTTTGCAGCAATACGCCGATCGAGCGCGCGTCTAGCCTGCTCGCTTTTTCTCAACTCTTGCATGACTACGGCAGACATATGACAGGCTTTATTCCATGCCGTTTTGCTCATTAACAAAAGAGATATAAAGTTTTCTGGAGTTGCACATACGCTTAGAGAGTTATTGAATACGTACCTTTGATTACTAAACCTTGGACACTGGAAGAAAACGTGTTCCGCGTCTTCGATTGTTGTGGGTCCGCATCTTTCGCAGAAGGGGTCCGTCTCGTACCCGAAGCGGTGGAGATAAGCTTTAAAGCATCCGTGGCCGCTGTTGAGTTGTGATAGGTAAAAATCCACGTATCCATGTTGCCTGTTGAGCCATTTATCTAGAACGGGTATGAGGCGGTACGTCCACCTGCCCTTTGTTGATGTTACCCATCGTGACTGCCACAGCGATATGCTTCGCTGTCTTGCCGCGTTTCTGAGACTGCTGTCATCGATGTTGTATTGGTCGTGTTTTGTTTTGCTGATCTCGCACATCTCACGAGCTACGAGGTCAAGCGGGCATAGTCCTGCAATAACAAGGGCCGCGTTTTGGAAACTGTTCGGTATGCAGAACATACTCTGAGAGCGCAAAGGCGATATGTTGCGTTAATGTTGTTGGCGAAAGAGCATTGTGCCATACCGTCGATCCGTAGAGGAGTATCGACCTGACAGCTCCTACTAGGATTTGCCTGGGCTGCTGTCTTGGCCCTCCAATGTTTGCAATTAGTCTGGACAGGACTACTGTGGCCGTCGCGGCCTTTTTATTGACATACTCCAAGTGGTCACGAAAACACAGGCGGTGATCCACTAAGACACCAACGTACTTCACCGATGGTTTAGACTACAAGAGTATCACCTACTCTAATTGAGACCGTTTCCACTTTCTTGCGGCTGCTGATGAGAACGGCTTCCATCTTGTGAGCAGCTAGTGTGAGCGATTTCCCTCTAAGCCATTCTTCTGCTGCTTTAATCGAGTTTTCAGCGACATGTACTATTTGATCCAGCGTTTTTCCTGTTATTGCAATGCAGATATCGTCCGCGAAACCAACAAATGTTGCGCCTTTTGGTACGGTAAGTCGTAAAATTCCATCGTACATGATATTCCACAGTATGGGCCCCAGCACCGATCCCTGTGGTACTCCTGCAGTTATTTCATGTTCAACGTAGGACTCTATCAGAGGGGTAGCTGGAGATTATTCGCTGCAGGTAGGACGGGACCTCTTTGCTGTAAAGTGCGTTCAATATTTCCTTCCAGCTTGCGCTATTAAATGCATTTTTGACATCGAGTGTGACTAGCAGGCAGTACTCTTTACTTCCTCCTAGCCAACGTTTACCATCGATCGCTTTTTCTGCTATTGATTTTACGATTTCAATGGCATCGACTGTCGAGTGCTTCTTTCTAAAGCCGTGTTGATTGCAGGAATGTCGGTTGTCTGCAAAATCTTCCAGTCTGCTTTTTATTATGTCTTCGAACAGTTTCCCTGTAGTGTCCAGCATGCATAACTGGCGATAGCCGGTAGTGGAGGAGGGATTCGCAGTTTTTGGTACAAGCAGCAGTTTCTGCAGTTTCCATGTTCTTGGGAATAGACCTTTTTTTAAGCATATGTTGAATACGCTCGCAAATATCCCTGGATTGTTAGCAACAGCTTTCTTCAGAGCAATGTTCGGAATGCCGTCGGGGCCTGGTGCCTTGTTAGCCGATAGTTTGGTGCCTACTTTAAGCACTTCTTCCTCTGTTATGGTCGGTATATGACTTTCGCGCTCTATTTCCAGCATCCTTGCAAACTTTGGTTGCTCAGGGAAGAGATCTTTTACAATTCGCGTCATAAGTATGGGGCATGTTGGCTGGGCTGTTTTCTTCCTTCTTTAGTCTTTTAAGCACCAACTTATATGCGAACCGAAATGGATTGTCGTTAACATCCTCGCATATTTCTTTGAACATTTTACGCTTGCTGTCTCGGATGGTGTTCTTGAGAAGTCTTCTGCAGTTCTTAAAGTTTTGCCTGAGCTGCAGAGCATTTGCTGCGTTGCGTGAACGTTGGCATAATCGGCGGGATCGATTACACTGCTCACGGTGGTCGCTGTGGGTGTAGGATTCGTCTATATGCCAGCTTGTATTCCTACTCAGCCCTGCGCTTAAAAACGATAGGTCAATGACAGAGCCAGTCCCATTTCTGCAAAAGGTGTTTTCGTCCTGCTGTTGAGTAGCACCAGGTTAAGCGCCGCGAATGCATCTAGGAGTTGTCTGCCTTTTGGGTTTGTTCGCTTACAGGCCCACTCGACAGCCCATGCGTTAAAGTCGCCTGCCATCAGTGCTGCGCTTCTCAGCTTCACGTCGTTTACAAGAGCGGTGATAATGCTTATGAAAGTATTAAGATCATAACTGGGTGGTATATAGCAGCTGTAGACGTATATGTTGAGCACTTTTACGCAGACAAACCCATTTGAGGAAACAACTTTTTCGAGATGGAGCGGGGTAGCGCCGCAGCTCCATATGGCGCATTTTCCAGATTCATTTCTTGCCCAGGAGAAATCCTGGTTATCCCTATATTGCTCGCTCAATATTTCAATATCGATGTCTAATTCGGAGACTGTTTGCGCCAGCAGATCTTGCGATCTTTCCACATTTTTAGCTATGACCCGCTGAAAAGCAGGGCACATTCGTCTACCACCCACATGGCTGGTGTTACTTTCCCCTTGTTTGGAGCACAGTGCGCATGGTGGTGGCTTATTACAACTCTTCGCTTGTTGGTCTTGGCCACCGCATCTGAAGCATAATTTAGTTCGGTCTACTTCACTCCGACATTTTCGGGCGATGTGTCCAAAGTCGTGGCATTTATAACATCTTGTGGGAACGTCTTTTCCTCTAATGCGACAAATTACCCATCGGATGCGGATTTTTGCGCACGTCATAAGCTTTTGGGCGATAGCTGATGGCGAGCTGGTTTGTGTGCCCCTATATGCGGTGCGCATCGAGCGAACTGCCGCACAGTGGTTCCATTTATATGGGGGATAGCGACAAAAATAGTTAGAATAGAGATACTGACCTGCAATATTTCTGTTCATGCAAGTACGATATTCTGAAATTTTTTTTTTTTTTTTTTTTTCTGACTATATCTTCAAAAACTTCTTCAAAAACTTCCTGACCTTTCGTCGTATTTGACCCATTTTTGGAGCACCAAATTTCAAAAATATAGGAGCGAGAAAATATGCATTGATGAGACGTTCCTACGATAAGAAATTTAAAAAATTTAAATCTCAGAGAGAGAGAGTGAGACAACAACAACTAATTCTATATTTGTTTATTGACATTACATGCAAAAACCAATGCTATAACACGCACATTTGATGTACAAAATACACTTTGAAACAAAAAAGTTAGGTTAGTTTAATGAACTTTATTTAGAAACCTGCAAATCCCTGCACATGAACTTAATATTATTTTAAACTATATACTTGTATCAACATTTACACACTAATCCTGTCACTGCATTCGGTTGACAAAGTTACTAAATCTCCAAATACATTTAACAAAGAACAACAAAACTGAATCAAAAAGACACTTCATTAAAATTTGTTATTCTAAAAACAACAGCACAATTTAAAAACTTGTTATTACTGAAAAATAATACTATTACCATCTACTTTAATTTCCATTTTCAGTATTTTTATTTAGACACTTTTATAAATTAAACTTTTGCAGTTGAATGTACACGTTGTTTTCGCTTTTATTTTTGTCAACTATTTACTTCTGTGCAAGGCCGTACATATGTTGCTTTCACTCAAGAAGTTCCGTTAGAAATAATCAAAACAAACTCAAAATACATAAATTTGATGGCATATGCAACTATTTATTTAGCTACAAGCCCAATATATAAACATAGACTTTTTTATTTTTGTCGTATGGGAGGAACCACCGTGTGCCGACGGCATAATCTCTTCGCTAGGAAGGCTGCTTCTTATTCTTCATCACTTGACGTGGTCTCGTTGATATCCTTAACCTCGGCTTTTCCATCCAATACTGCTTATACAGCTGTCTTGAGTAACTGGGTCATCTGCTTTTTTAGTTCAAACAGCAGCTCGTCATTAGCGGTTTTTCTTATACTCGTTACGCTTAAAGCGAGCTCTTTAAGGTCAGGCTGTGCCTTAATTTCTTTTAGTATATCCGCGTACGAGAGATCGCTCATATTTTTCAAGACCAGCGCATCCGGTTTTATTGGCTTGCTTCTGGGCTTGCGGTTAGTGGCTTTGATCCACCCTTCTTGCGATTGGCTAATTTTTGCACCTATAGCAGGCCTTTTGCTTATATCTGCACCACGTACGTTTGCTACGGTCTCCCTATCAATTCCTGATTGGTTGGGGACCTTTACCTGTTGTTGCCCTTTTCGCGAAGATCTTTGCTCCAACGGCGATGTTAGGCGGCTGCGCTTTGTTTTTCTTTGCGGCGAATTGAGCGCATCTGCTTCTCTTTCAACTGCAGCGCGAGTTCTCTTTGCTTGTTCCTCTGCAGTTTGCGTGCTCTTGTTGGCGCGAGTCGATTTACGCTCTGACAGCGCTAGTTGGTGCTGCTTATCTATCGCGCTCACGAGGTCTCTCATTAGCATATTTATGTGCCTTTGTATCTCCATCATAGCAATGAGCTCTTTAATCTTCGCTCCCAATAGTTCTAGCGGGTCTTCTTTGGATTCTCGCTCTGCAGTTTGCCCTTCCTCGCATTCATGCTGCGTGTTTTCCCGCGCATTTTCTTGGGGGCTCAACTGTTGGTGAGGTCCGAATGCACTCGAGTGCTCTAGAGTAAGTGGTATGTTTCTTACCGGTGAGCGAGCTAGTTTTGCTTTCCTCACTTTGTTCAGAGTATCTACTCGGGGGTTTATCACTAGACATTTGGATTGTTTGTCCACATAAGCGTTTTACTTTCTTTCTCAAGTCTCTCTTTGCTGCTCCGCTGTTGCTCATCTACAGTCTTTCTGTTTTGCTGATCTGGCTGTTGATGAGTAGCTGCTCGCGGTCTCTCAGCTCGGTTTCGCGCAGTTTTTATTTGGTCTGCAAAAGAGATCGCCGAACAACAGGCCGCAGATGAAGAGTTGCAACATCTCATTAAATCAACTACGACATCGCTGGAGCTTAGACAACATAAAGTTGATACTGAGGGCACTGAGATAATTTGCGACACGTCAACTGGGACAATACGGCCATACATACCAAAAAATCTCCGACGCAATATTTTCGACCAGCTGTACGACGCTTCACATCCCAATGCACGTTCCACCAAAAAACTAGCCCAACAACATTTTGTTTGGCCCCACATGATGCGAGATATCGCACAATGGGCCCGAAATTGCTTATGCTGCCAACGCAACAAAGTACATCGGCATGTCAAAAACGCACCACAACACATCGATATACCAAGTGATTGATTCAAACACATTAACATCGATATAGTGGTTATGCCCAAATGCGATGAGTACAGGTACTGCCTAGCCATCATCGATCGTTAAACACGGTGGCCGGAGGCGATACCGCTGAAAGACATAAACGCCGAAACTGTAGCCCAAGCATTTTTCAACGGTTGGGGGAGCCGATTTGGAACACCAGCAACCATAACCAGCGACAGGGAAACCCAATTCGAATCGAGTTTTTTACAGCGTTCACTAAACTTATCGGCTGTAACCGAATAAGAATGACGGCGTACCATCCAGCCGCAAATGGTATGGTCGAACGGTGGCACTCTACACCACACTGGGTCAACACCCTTCCCGTCTCACTGCTGGGCCTACGAACGAGTTATAAAGACAATTTAAAAGCCAGCGCCGCCGAAATGTTATATGGAACAACACTACGTCTACCAGGGGAGTACTTCGCCAACGAAGAAAAAGGGCATCCCGCGCACGTTTTTGTGGAAGAGTTTCGTAAATTCATGCGGGCAGTACGCTCTGCACCCACTGCTCATCACACCAAATTGCGTAAGTTCGCACATAAAACACTAAATACAGAAACTCATGTTTTTGTTAGAGTGGACGAAACCAAAAAACCACTTCAACACCCATACAGAGGGCCGTACGAAGTCCTCGACCGGATAAATGACTACGGTTTTGTTGTCAATGTAGAAGGACGGTCGAGTACAATCTCCACCGAGCGACTGAAGCCCGCATTCATCGAAAACACAACCCAAACGATAGTACCTGTACGTAAAGAGAAAGCAAAATACCAAGGGCAGCAACCAACATCTAGTAGTGGTCGCCCAATTCGCAAATGTAGGTATAAACACATTCAACAAAATCAGTAACTTGAAGAACATACTACTCCAACCTACTTGGGGGGGCTGCTGTGGCAACCATCGAAATCAGCCAGCTTACTTTCGCTGAATAAGTGCTGAATTTAACTTAAAAAGCAGTGGCAACCACCAAAAACAACCGGCTTATATGCGCTGAATAACTGCTGAGCAGAATGGAGATCGTCAAGGAGACAAAATTATTATTATTGGTTGCTCTCTGGATTTTCGGCATCGACACGTGATAGACGTAAATGCGTAGTATATTTAGATGATATAATAATTTTTAGCACAACATTACAAGAGCATATTAAAGCAATATCAGATATTTTTGAGGTCCTAGAAAAAAAAAATTTTTAAATACAAGAATACAAATGTAATTTTGTAAAGAAAGAAAGGGAAATATTTGGACACGTATTGACAAAGGAAGGCATGGAGTCTAACCCAGATAAATTAAAAGTCATAGAACAATTAGAACTACCTAAAACAGAAAAACAAATAAAGAGTTTTTTGGGTATAACAGGTTATTACCGAAAATTTGTAAAGGACTATGCAAAGGTAGCACAGCTAATTACAAAATATTTAAAGAAAGGAGTAAGAGTTAATACAAAAGTTCCCTCTTACATAGAAGCTTTCGTAAAACTCAAACAATTGATAAGTTCAGATCCAATTTTGAGATATCCTAATTTTAAAAAAGAATTTACGTTAACTACAGATGCATCAAATTACGCAATTGGTGCATTTATATCCCAAGAAGGACATCCAATTTGCTATGCATCAAGAACGCTTAACAATCATGAACGTTACTATCCTGCAACAAACAAAGAGTTTTTAGCCATTATTTGGAGAGTAAATTATTTAAACCATATTTGCATGGAAGAAAATTTAAAATAGTAACGGATCACCAACGATTTAAATACTTACACTCAAAATATTTTTATTTATTTATTTGAAAGAGAAATAATTATAAATAATTAAGTCACTTATGTAATAAAGCACTGGCTGCCAGGGCCTTCGGCTTTAATTAAAATAAAATAAAAGACTAATAGCTAGGATAACATTACTAAGTTTAATAGTGGATGTACTAAGGAACTGGGTATCATATGCTTGGTAGTGTATAGTTAATTTAGAAAAGTATGCTAAATATATGTATATATATACATTAGTACAGAATCAAATTTTTAGTTTACATAATGAAATAAATTTAGCTATTAGATTAATGTTGCTGTCATGGGTGAGTTTAAGTTGATCCGATGGTTTACCATTCCCAAATATCGCAGATCGAGTTTGCTGTAGTTCCGGACAGGAGTCAAGGATGTGGATTACATTAAAGTCAGTAGAGCCGCAAAAGGAGCATTCCGGTTTATTTGTGCCGTTTAGGAAGTGTACGTGTGTGGCAAAAGTATGTCCAATTCTGAGCCGCACAAACATTCTTACATTACTGCAATGAGAGTACGCAGGATAATAGACCTTCGCCCCATTGGGGTTAAAGACTTTATAGTGGTGATTATAATTGCTCCATTCACTTAAGAACTTGTCATTAGTATATTTTTTTATATAATTATATATATCTCTCTTTGTAAAACAGTTATGCATATGTAGTGGTTGCCTGCAGGCTTCTTTAGCCCTTCGATCAGCAATTTCATTGCCCTGTATTCCTATGTGCGCAGGTACCCACATGATTTTAATATGGCTTATGCATTGGTATAGGATGTTGCGTATCTTTATTATTATAGGTGTGTCATTTGATTGGTTGAATACAGCTTGAATGGCGGATTTGCTATCGCAACAAATTACGGTTTTCTTTTTATTGTGGGAGGCAAAACGTACCGCTTCGAGCAAGGCAGCTGCTTCAGCTGTAAATACTGAGCAGTACGATGGTAACGAGTAGACAGCAATGGTGGCACCTAGTTTGTTTGTCACAGCAAACGTAGTGCTGGTGTCTGATTTAGAGCCGTCTGTATATACGAACTCCCAATCTTTGGTGAAGGGTGCTAGTGCTTGGTTATATAGTTGTTGGTATTCGTTGTTGCTGGTACTACGTTTGAGGTGTTGCTGTGAGATATCGATAAACAACGTATTAAGAACAGAGCAGGAGGGAAATATCGATCTTTCAACCAATGCTGGGGTGGCAGTGATAAAGAGCCGTTTAGCGATGGCTACACAGCGCATAATGGTGGAAGGCTTGCCGTTAATGTTGGAGGTGTTCCAGGCTAAGTTAACCTGTGCGTGCACTAACTCGTTTCTGGACTGGAGTAATTTTGGTATAAGTTTCATAGTAACAACTGTAGTCCTTTGATTAACATCGGGAAGTCCGGCTTCCATTAAGATTGTTTTTATTGGTGATGTTGGGAATGCGCGAATACTTCTCCTGGCTGCTGCATGATAGGGTGCGTTCAGAAGCGTAATATGTGTTTTGGAAGTGTGGCCGTAAATTGAAAGTCCAAAATCTATTTTTGATAACAGTAGCGATTTCGTAACATTAACCAGTGTATTTGTGTGGCAATGACAGTATTTGGAAGATAGATACTTAATAATATTAAGTCTAGAAAATAAGCTTATCCTAACTGATTTACAATGTTCTCTATATGTTAGTTTATTATCAAATACTAAACCCAGTATCCTTAGAGTTTTGGAGTGAGGAATTGGAATATTAAGGAAGGAAAGGGAAGGGAAAATACAGTTATGTTTCCGACAAATATGGAAGGTGGAGCATTTTCTTACTGAAATATTGGCACCAGAGCCTTCAGACCATTTGTTTATGTCGTTAAGAATTTTTAAAAACATAGAGTTTACTTCAGTTAGCTCTTTTATTTGCGTAAAGATTAATACGTCGTCAGCGTAAGCAATATGTTCTACAAGGGGATTTGAAGTTATTATAGAATTTACTTTATTAAAAGCTATTGTGAAAAGGGCTACGGAAAGAGGCGAGCCTTGAGGTATCCCATTGTGCAGATCATATACTTCAGACTGACAATTGTTGGCGCGAGCGATAAACTTTCGATTTAATAGAAATGACTTTACAATGTTGAAAATTTTGGTACCAATTTTCCAGCTTTTCAGTTCCTCAAGCACTATGTGTGCGCCAATCCTATCAAATGCCTTTTCAAAATCTATGCTTAGGATTGAAGTATGATTTCGTTTTGCCAAGGCTGCAGAAGCAAAATTCTCGAAGTATAATAGGGGGTCTATTACACCCAACCCTCTTTGAAAACCGAATTGGTGTGGGCTAATAAGCTTATTGGCCTTGGCATACCACATGATGCGAGCAGAAATTATTTTTTCTAGGACTTTCGATATGCAGGGGAGAAGGGATATGGGTCTGTAATTTTCTATGCGGGAAGTGGGTTTGTTGGGCTTGGGAATGGGTATGATTGTAGCTACTTTCCATTGTTGGGGGTATGTGCCAGAATTTAATATGTGGTTGTAGAGGTTAATGAGTCTTGCTTTTAAGGGGTGGGGAATATTTCTAAGGATAGGGTAGGATATTTTATCAGCGCCCGGAGTTTTTCCTTTTAATGAAGAGATTATAGTATCGAATTCTAGTGTTGTGATACTGTCTTCGATAAGGAACGCTTCTGGTGATGGTGAATGGTTGGTGTAGTTTTCAGCAATGGATTGTTGTTTAAGGGAATTAAAACGGGGGGAGAAAGTAGAGCTATAGGAGAATGATGACCAAGTTTCTGCGAATTTGTTTGCGATATGCTGTGGAGTGTAGACCGGTCCTTGATCTGTTTGAATGTGCGATATGTAAAGTGTTTGAGCATAACCAGTGAGGGCTTTTATATCCGACCATATTTGTTTTGGGTTTGAGGATGGGTTTATTTTAGTTGTCATTTTTTCTAACGATTGTCTCTTAGCCGATTTCAATGTCTTTCTAAATGCAGCGTTGGCTTTTTTGTATTCGACAAGGTTAGTGTCCGTTCTGTTATGCTTAAACTTAGCCCACATACGTTTCTTATTGGTTCTCAGAGTGGTTAGCAGGTTTGACCAATAAGGCGTTCTTGCTACAAAATTTCTCGTGCCAGATTGGGGGACAGATGCATGGGCAGCAGATCGAATAATAGTCTTTATGACGGAAGCTTCAGCGTTTATGTTTTCGCGGGGAGGTTTATTGTTGGATAGTTTTGTTGAAAGGGAGCGAAACATTGGCCAATCCGCTTTATCTGTTAAGAACTTTGTCCTGGGCTTGACATGATAAGACTTCTGGGTAAGGAGGGATGTAATGATGGGAAAATGATCACTATTGTGGAGATCATCAGTTGTGTAGGAGGAGAGTTTGGGGGCTATTGAGGCAGAAGCAAGGATAATGTCGGGATTGGTAAAAGTTTTATGTGTCGAAAAATGTGTTGGTGAACCATCGTTAAGGACGACGAGGTCGTATGCAAGTACTATGTCTTCTATAATTTCGCCTCTTCTGTTGGTAGTTGTGGAACCCCAAAGTGGGCTCCAAGCATTAAAATCGCCCATGATAATAATTGGGGTAGAAACAGGATTAAGAATATTGGAGAGGTCACGAATACAGAAGTTTTGTTGGGGTGGAATATAGCAGTTAATTAAAGTAATTTTAAAACCCATGTCTATTTCGATTGCTAGTGTGGAAATATTTGAATTTATCGGGATTTGTTTTCGAATCAATGATTTTTTGACGAAAGTCGCTATTCCTTGCTTACAGGAGGTGTTATGTGCATTGTTGTGAAAATAGCCATAGTACTTGTTGGGCACATGGGCCTTTTTGTTAGACGGTAGATGAGTCTCTTGTAATGATATAATTTCGGGATTAAATTCATTGATTAGAAGGTTTAAGTCTGGGTAATTATTAAAAAGACCATTCATATTCCATTGTAAAATGTTCATCAATTACTCTTTCATTTCTTGATCTGATGGTAAAAGCGGTAGTGGGGAGGGGCCTACTGAAGAGGGAGCAAGATGCGAAAGCAATGATGAAATCATTGCGTGCGCGGAAGAGTCATCGACTGATATGTTTGTTGTTGTGGTTAAAAACTCTGTGGCGTTCAAAAAGTTTGTTGGTATAACTGCATTTGTTGGGTTCTGCACATTTGTTGTGCTGAGTGCATTTACTGTGTTCTCGTTTTCTTTTGATTCATTTTCTTTTGGTTCATAGTTATTGCTATTATTGCTATTGTTGTTGTGTATTGCGATTGGAGTATTATTGTTGGTAGTAATGGTGTTGTTGTTGGAGGATGTTTTTTCAGCAAGAGCTGTTTGGGTAGTATTGTTGTTTTCTTTATTATTATTGGTAATGTTTCTAGTTATATTAGCAAACGAAGTGGAGGCTTCGTTGAAAGTGGGGGGAATTTGCATTTGATGTAGTCGAACTGCTTCACGCATAGAGCATTTTTTTTGTGTTTTTATGGTGATAATTTCTTTTATTTGCATGAATTTAGGACATGTTTTGCTTGAAGCAGGGTGATTACCTGAGCAGTTAGCGCAAACGGAACGAGAGCATACTGTAGAAGGATGAGGAGGAAGGGCACATGAGTCGCACACAGGGGATTTATTGCAGCGTTTTAAGGTGTGGCCGAGGAGCTGGCAGTTTTTGCATCTCATTGGATTTGGGTAGTAAGGCCTTACCTTTGTGGAGTACCAAGAGATATCAATTCTTTCAGGTAGGTTATACAAATCAAACGTAAGCAATACGACTCCACTAGGAACAGGTACTTTATTGACGTATTTGGGGAACTTGAAAATAGAGACGACACCCTGTTCTTTCAAGTTATCAATAATTTCACTGTCTGGAACTTCGTTAAGGCACGGCGCAAAAATTGTTCCTTTAGTGTAATTTAAGTTGTTATGCAGTTCTATTTTTACATCGCATATTCCATGTAGGGTTTTAGTGTGTATGAATTTTTGGGCAACATTGTCGTTTTTGACAAACAATAACAATTTACCATCTCGCAGTTCAGAAATATTGTTGATATCAGTGCTTATGCTTTTGAGGGCTTTATGCACAGCAAAGCATGAGAACTTTGTTATTGGTTTTTGTGTGTTCAAGCTGGATAACAAAAGATACCGCGGATTATCTTTTTTTTGTGTGGGTAGAGTGGGGAAATTATTGATTAAACTATTTGGCGTCTTTTTTCTTTTTAACTTTGGGCTAGATCCTAGCAGGGCGAACCTGTTATCCCCATAAGGGGTTCCCCCGGGGGGCATTTTGACTTTTTCACAAAACCAATAAGTTTAATAGATAACACGTGCTCGTGAAAAAACAAATTAAGTCTTTGTACTTGCGAATTAAGTTCAAAAGAAAAGTAACACAAGAAAGCCACTCACTGCACTGTAAACACAACCGTTCGCGGTGAATATCAGTCGATGACTGCACTCAAAATATAAAGGAAAAGATATGTCGGCGAGACATCAACGATGGTTATTACAGTTGGGAGAAAACCAATTTCATATAGAATATATTAAAGGAAAAGAAAATAGAGTATCAGGTTTCTTAAGCAGAATACAGAATAACGAGGACGTTATTAAAGACAAGGAGGACGGTGAAAATGCTGGTGAAATGATGGAATACGACCTAAATATAATCGACCATCTATAGGATGATGCGTCAATGCAAACGGTCCATTCAGCTGAAGAAAACTTGCTTGGTCATTTTTATATCAAGGAAGAAATAGTAAATAAATATAAAACACAAATCATACTAACAAACAATAAGACAGAAGAGTTAAAGATTATACATACATGGGAAGAGAATTATTTTTATATCTAAATATGATTTCGATAGAATGAATGAGATATTTAGGAAATATATAAAAAAAGGAAAAGTCGGAATAAATTCGGAAAGAGCGGAGCGGAAATATTGTAGTTCAAGAAAAACTGATAGAAATGCTTTCTAACGACAAACAAATTGAGTTTACAAAATGCACAATAAGAGCACAAGGTTTGGAAACTGAAGTAGAAGCGGTTAAACAAATTTCGTTATATCACGTCGGAGAGAGTATGCACTCGGGTATACAGGAAACTTATAATCAACTTAGAAATACAATACAAATAGTAATCAACCAATGCGAAACGTGCCAAGAGGTAAAATACGATAGGAGACCACTCAAACCGAAATTTTCTTATACGAAAACACCTACAGGAAATAATGAAATTATCCATATAACAATGACAGATAAATTTTCTAAGTATGGAGTAGCATATCCTTTAAACGACAGAAATCATATTACTATAATTGAACAACTGGAAGACTACTTCACCAAAATAGGAAAACCAAATAAAATAATAGCTGATAATGAATTTAATACAACAAGGATTAAGGAATTTCTCAGTAATGAAAATATAGAGCTTCATCTAACAAAACCCATCAGTCATATGGGTAATGCGGATATTGAAAGATTCCATAATACCATTGCAGAAAAGTTGAGAATGTTACATTCATTAACCCTTGGCGTTACTTTGTACGATATATCGTACAAACTTTATCTCTTACTTACTCGAATTTTTCTGAAGAATTTAAAAACTTTTTTCGTGAAAAAAAAATTCAGAGTATTTCCTTGAACTATTCACTATTAAATGAAACATAAAAATTTTTAATTTTCATGGACAATTTTTAAGAAAATTTACTTCTTTCCAAAGTCTATTTGAGAAATTTTTATTTTCTGAAGTGTCACTAAAAACATATTTTTATCAATTTTTACAGAAGAGATATGAAGAAATGTTAAGCAGTTTTATTGAATTAATATATATTCCTGTATTAACCAATTATAATATTTGAAAATTATCCTCAAAAATTAAATTGACACTTGCTTAAAAAACGTGTACGATATATCGCACAAAGTTAGGCAACGCAAATGTACCACATATCGCACATAATTATTTGGTCGATAAATCGTACAAATGTCGCGAACGGTTGCGGCTTAGAGGCAAATGTAACGTGGCGGTGAAAGCAAATTCAAATGACAATTTTTCGAGGAAGCGTAACAGGCAATTGCTGTAGTTAATGTGAAATTTAACTCGAGGTTTAGTTCATTCAGAGGAAGTCGATGCTTCAAAAATTTTGTAACATGAAGCCATTTACAGAGAAAGAGATTTTGGAAATTTTGGATGAAATTGATCCAAATGATTCTGATTTGAAGGATCATGAATTACTTGAAACAAATAATGACGAGTTACTGAGTGAACTTCATCCAGACGATGGAATAATTATTGATCAGATAATACATAACAATTCTACAGTCTTTTTAGAAAATGTAAGCATACTCAACGTAGAAAACTTTGATGATGTTGTTAATGATAATGACTTAGACCTGCAAGAAGATATTTTATGTGAACAAACTTTTGTATTGACCCCAAAAGCAGAAATTAAATGGAGACGACGGAAATTTAGTGAGCCTGGTTTTTACTTAAAACCAGATATTCAACCATTATTAAATGTTTTGGAACCCTACCAATACTTTGAGCAGTTATTTTTTGAAGAACTTTTTGAGAAAATGACATTCTATACAAGCTTATGTATATGCTACACAAAATTGCGGAATAAAAATATTTATTGGATTACAAATCGCTATCGGTTGTATGCGGCTTGGTAGGATGACAACATTTTGGGATCCTACACTTTCGATAGAGCTCTTGAAGAACACGATGTCGTTAAAACGCTTCAGACAGCTACGCTTAAACCTACATTTCGTTGACAATATGTTGATTCCTCCTAATTGCAATGACAAATTCTTTAAGGTTCCTCCTTTAATTGAAACAATAAAAAAACGCTGCCAAGAGGAACCTGTGGAAGAAGACATATGTATCGACGAACAAATTATACCATTTAAAAGAAGATTATCTTGCAAAGTATACCAAAAGGGTAAACCGAATCCCTGGGGCAGTGGCGGTTTCAACCCCCAAACCCCTCCCCCCCCGAAATGTTTGGAGTGAATTTAAAAATATATGCAAATAAAATAAAGATTTTGATCTCTTAATGGTGTTACAACTTATAGAGTCTGTCAATACATTGTTTGTAGAGTGATTATACATATGTATGTTTATCTACCAATTGGTACACATTTTTTGAAATGAATCTTTTACTTTGTCTCAAAAGCATATGTATTTGTGTATAATCCGCTCATAAAATAATGTGTCTTGTGAGAGCAACAGTTTTATAAGAGCTTAAAATCATACACTGGCGTTGTTCGCTCTTTGTTATGCGTTCACAGTCACTAAATTCTTTGAAATTCGCGGTAATTGTGTTCTTTTCAGCCAAATAATATCGCGAAAAAATAGCGGGACATCATTTTTTGAAGCACATCGGTCGACGAAAAGAGTTTCAGTAACAAACTGCTGAGTAACCAGTAATGTGAATTGATTCAGAGAAGTTGTGTTTTCATATATTTAAAAAAAAGTAACAATGAGTAAAAGAACAATTAATTATTTTTTTAAAACATTGAGTGCTCCGAAACAATGTGAACACACTCTTGCATCCAGTGATGATAGTGCGCGGAAACAAAGTGACAACAATAGCAAATCAAGTGAAGATAGTGCACGCATTGTGCCTCTTAAGAAATCAAAAAATAATGTATGCAATCTTATATGTATATTAATATTTAAATAATACTTTGAGTGAAATTTGAACAGGATATTCCGTATGATGTAGCCAAATATTGCCGCCGTAAATTGAATGACGAAGAGAAATATGAGATGTTTATGTGGATGCCGGATGAAAATTACAAGTTCCCACAATCAGGTGAACGTAATTTAAAATTTCAATTGTCGTGGCTGCGAGCTTATGTGTGGTTGGTATATTCTGCTGAAGAAGACGGCTGTTACTGCAAATATTGTGTTGCGTTTGGAGCTGATTCTGTTGGCAAAGGTGGCCATGAAAAAACGCAGTTTTTGGTCCAACGCCCATTTGAAAATTGGAAAAAAGCTTTGGAAAAGTTTAAAGAACATCAATCAAAAGCCTTCCATGATAACGCCGTGTTGGATGGACAAAATTTCAAATTGGTATTTGAAAAGAAAAAAAACAATATTGCTTGTGAAATAGATCGTGGGTTAAAACTGACTAAACAAGAAAACAGAAATAAACTGGCACCAATTGTTCGGGCAATCCTATTTTGTGGTAGACAGGGACTCTCATTACGAGGCCATAGAGACGATGGAGCGTTGTCAAAAGAAATGCCTATAGAAAATGATGGAAATTTTCGAGCGCTTCTGCGCTTTGCAATTGCAAAAATTGCTGCAACGCTACCAGTTTCCGTTGCATCAAGCGAACGGTCATTTTCAACTCTGCGTCGGCTGAAAATGTATTTGCGGAGCAGTATTGGGCAGGATAGATTAGTTGGTTTGGCACTTCTTAATGTCCATCGGGATTTGGAGGTTGACCATACTAACGTTTTAGATGAACTTGCTAAAAGACCACGGAGAATGCCTTTCGCTTTATAAAAAATACATTTTAGAATGTATATAAGTCTTCACATAATTATAACTAAACAAATCTTTCAAATTAAAAAATGTTGTGCATATTAATACATTATTTTTTGTAAACCCCCCCCGAAATTTTTCCCTGGATCCGCCCCTGCCCTGGGGCATAAAAAATTACGTCCTATGTGGAAAATCGGGTTTTCCGTATGAATTCGAAATTTATCAACGTAAAAATACTAACCAGGACAAGAATTTAGTCCATACGTTAGGAGTTTCATCCGCAATAGTTCTTCAATTATGTAAAAGGTTAACGAAATCTGGACATAATCTGTAGATAATTTTTTCAACTCCTATAACTTACTGGAAATATTATCACAACGAAATATAAATGCAGCTGGAACAGCTCGAGTAAACAGGTTTGGTCGGACTACATTTCTGTCCGATAAAGATCTTCTGAAGCAAGGAGGAGGATCATCAGACTGTTTGGTAAGCACAGATTGCAAAATTTGCATGGTAAAATGGCAGGATAATAAGCCCATTCACTTAGCGTCTAACTTCGTAGCAATTGGGGAACAAGACGTTGCTAAACGATTCTGCGAAAAGACCAAACAGACGATAGAAGTGAAACGACCAGACATTGTTAAGAAATATAATGAATCAATGGGAGGTGTCGATCTGCTGGACCAGGTAATTAGTTACTATAGAATTTTTTTGAAATCTTCTAAATGGACATTTCGCCTCACTTCGCACTGTAATGACTTCGCAATGGTGTCGTCATGGATTTTATACAGAAAATATTGCAATCGACATAATATTCCTTCAAAGGACATAATGAAGTTGCAAGATTTTCGGATGAAAGTTGCGAACAGGCTTGTTTTGTTTGAGAAAGGTGCAAGTATTCGTAAGCGAAGGCGTCCAATTTCCACAATACATTCTGATGATGGACTAGTCAACAAAATAAGAAGGAAAGTATTAAATTTATAAATCTTTTCATATGTATGTCATTTATATAAATAAGAAATAAATACATATTCTGTTTATTTTGTCATTTTCTTATTTTTCCGATATGAAGCACGTCCACAAAAAGAAATGTCTGAAGATCGAGTGGACCATTTTCCAGCTCATGACGGCAAAACAAGCCAAACGAGATGTAAGAACATAGGATGTCGTAGTCGTACTTATTTCATATGTACAAAGTGTAACATTCACTTATGCATTTCAAAAGAAAACAACTGTTTCTTAAATTATCACAAAAATTTAAACTAATGTTTATATAACTATATATATATATAATTTTTGCGCGTACACTATATAGCTCAGTGTTTGGCCGAGCTTCTCCTACCATTTGTGGTGTGCGTCTTTATATTATACCACAAATGGAGGGACCTACAGTTTTGTGCCGTCTCCGAACGACAGATGTATTTAATGAGAAGCTTTTTCATGGCAGAAATACCCTCGGAGGTTTGCCATTGCCTGCTAAGGGGTACCCGCTATTAGAAAAAACGTTTTCTATTATGTTTATATAACTAATACATTTATATTTTTATTTGCTCAACAAACTTACATATATAAGTATGTACATACTTAAGACGCTAATGAAGTTATATGATCCTTAATTTAATATTTATTATATAAGTATTCAAAAGAATTTTTTTATAAAATTAGTTAATTGTACCCATTTTGCATAAAGTTTGTTAACAGCGTTTTGTTTTTAAATATATAAATAAACGACATAGGCAAAAAAAAACAAAATTTTTATACCTTTCATGAACTTTGCACAATATATCGTACGATCTTTGGGTGGTTGTAAAATTTAACAGAATACATTTTTTTTTTCTTACACTTTATGATTATTTCGCAATAAAATAAACAAACCGATCGATTTTTTTCTACCACTGGTATGGAAAATGAAAACAAAGGGTTAAACAAAGGCATATTCGTTAAGCAGTTAATACAAAAAGCTATTAGAAATTATAATGATAGATTTCATTCTACAATAAAATTCACGCCTAATGAAGTACATAATAACAAAGTGGAGAAAGAGATTGTAAGAAAAAATATAGAACAGAAAAATGAGAAATCGATTACCAAACTGAATAGAAACAGGGAAGAGTATACGGAACAAAGAACAGAAGGATTCATAAAAAACTACAAAGTGGTTAGACACAAGGAACAACCTAAATACAGAAAACAAAAATTAGAGAAAATTAATTTAAGCAATATTAAACGACCTTTAAAATTTACAGATATGGACCATGATAACAGTAAAAATACTAATGATACGACAATGTGAAGGAATAATAACTTTGACAGAACATCTGCAAGAAAATATTGTTTCAGCCAAATATGGGATAATATATAATAATAACAACAATAATTTTGGCACTTACACTATATAGCTCAGTGTTTGGCCGAGCTTCTCCTACCATTTGTGGCGTGCGTCTTTATATTATACCACAAATGGAGGGACCTACAATTTTGTGCCGACTCCGAACGACAGATATATTTAATGAGAAGCTTTTTCATTGCAGAAATACCCTCGGAGGTTTGCCATTGCCTGCCGAGGGGTGACCGCTATTAGAAAAAACTTTTTCTATTATTAAGATTTTGCTTGCCCTGACTGAGATTCGAACCTCGAACTCACCAGCACATCAAGTTATAGCACGCACCGCTACCAACTCGACCACAGCGGCCACCTGAAGAACTAGAAATACTTGAAATAAATATAAAAACGATTGTTTTTAAAAATGCAAAAAATTTACAGCTGAATCACACATGTTATCAAGAACAACCCATTATAAGTGGCAACTAACTAATACCATTTAATAATTGCTCAATCGAAATTAACTATTACTATTTTTCTAATTATATTGAAAATATAAAAGAAACTATGGTAAGCCTAAAATATGAAGATATTCGGAATTTTACAAAAAGAATTACCTTTGATGAAATAATAGAGGAATATAGATCAAATATAGAAAGCATTTTTACATTGAGATTTCATATCTAGTAAAATATCACATATGTATCTGCAATATCTTAAGTATAATTGTAATTGTAATATTAGCTATCGTTATTTTCAATAAACACTGAAATCCAATTAAATAAACGAATTCGGGAGAATTCTAGTCTAAAGGTGGGAAAGTTACATATGTTTATAACTTTACAAAAACACCTGACGGTGCAACTGATTAATACGAAGAATTTTTTAAGCAAATAAACAAAGTAGGAACATTCCGTCACATATACCGCTGTGCTCCCAGTTTCACATTCACAAATTTCCCAGTGGATTCGGTTTGAAATCACATGTTTGGTGCTCCCAATTTCACATTCACGTACATTTTTGTGAATTGAATCCGAATGCTTAGTTGTATGTGAAATGTATGTGATTGGAATAATTTTTAAAATACTCTTTGATGTTTGTAGAAGCCATTTATGACATTTCTGTATTAGTTATTCATTGAAATAAGCGTATTTTTAAGTATTGTTTTCTTCTTTTTCTTGTCCGACAGGGTGAATTGTTGATATTTGTTGGAACGATTTTCCGTCATCCCTTGTCAAGTTTGTTTTGGAGACAAACCGGTTTCGGCGTTTGCCATCTTCAGTGTCAAATTTTTTTAAGTGTTTTGCTGATGACTCCTCAAAAAAGCATACCTATATAGCTGAATCCGAAAGGGAAATTTGAACAACAGCTGTTTGTGAATTTCCACAACGATAACCGATATGTGTGACAGGGATGACCTGATATGCGAAGAAATTTATGAAATTGGGAGCACACTAATTCACTTTCACAGGAAATTTTTAAAATCACATTGTGGAATTGAAATGTGAAACTGGGAGCACGGCTGTATATTTGCGATTCTTCTTTCACGTGTGGCTGCAAACTTGACCTGTAAGCACCGCCCTTTTTAATTCATTTGGTTGGTTGTGTGTGTTGTGTACGCGCTCTTTCGTTATGAGTTAACGAACAATGAGTGGGTGAGAGAGATTACGTATATGTATGCGCTCTGCGTATATATATACCTGTGTTCAAATGAGTATGTGTATGAATGTATGTATATAAACATAGTATATAACTGGCAGGTGAAGCGTTAATTTTTCCAGCGATTTTTGGTACAGTTGATCACATCTCTTTAGGTATATGGCGTAGATACGTTTTTGTGCATGGGTGCTATAACGAATATTTTAATGAATATTCAATATTTTAGCATTGGATATCTATTATAATGTACTTTTTAGAATTGTTTTCTGACGATCATTTGCTTGGTTTACGCCGCGTCCAGCGTAGACACGAGAAATGCGGTGCGTGCGGTGCGGTGCGTTAAATACGGGCAGATTACAAAATCAAACATATGTATGTTGGCAAATGTAAATATCCAACGTATGTAGGCACGATTTTGCGATAATGCGTACATTGCGACGTCCCCGCATCGCACGCATTGTTTGAAAATCAAACTTGTTTGATATTGCCCGCAGAATCGTGCGAGAAATTCATCAGCGAAGATGTAAGTTCTTATTTCAGAAATACAAAAGATAATTCTTTTGTGGAATAAGAGCCATTGTCGCTACAAAGACAGGCGAATTGCAGAAACAGAATGGGACGAAGTTACGAAAAATGTAAATAAACAACTACAAAATTAACCATTTCAAGAAAATTAAAATATTTGTGTTTTAATTACCTTAAAGTTAGAAAAAGCCTCTCTTCAACGGATATACTTACATAGGTTTCTAAAAGTTTGTTGTGCTATGATAACAAATATCATGTATGTATATTTTCTGATATGTAGTCAAATGTTTTTATCTGCATTCTTGTAAACTCGTGAAACTTAATTTCATTTGCGCGCAGTTCCGGGTACAGATGGTGAAATTCTTATCTAATCTATTAATCATCTTTATATGTATATCGCACACGTTTTTAGTCTGTTGCGTTTGTTTTTTTCGATTTTGCAATATTTTTAATTTCAATAAACTGTTTTCTAATAAAAACTTTTTAGCACCCGAAAACGAAGCCATTTCCTACCGAATAATAAGTTTATTGTAGTCACCCGCATTAACGCATAAACGCTTTGTAATTGGACACTGCCCGCATTCCACCGCAAAATCGTGCCGGAATCTACGCTGGACGCGGCGTTACACTTTTATTGGTTGTGAGCAGCGTTGCTACATACTCTGGAGAGTGTTCTATATATTTTAAAAAGGATATAAAAGTGCGATTTCAAAACTGTATAAACAAAGTTTAAAAAAAAAGGAAAAAAAAATAAAAATCGTAGTCCCCGAAATTACTTAAGATTCAACATTCACCAATAACAATTTTTTTACCTCTTTACCTATATTATCCAGAAATATTACGAACTTTGTATCGTCTTTGCTTTCTACTATTTTTTCAGTGCAAAATTTTATATCATTATTCAAAAGCTCAAAGTAGGTTAAATTCAATTGGATCACTTAAGCCAATGTCAAGGCCGTAGAGAGAAAACCGGGGCCCGGGAATAGCAACAATTGTAGTGAATTGTTGGAGAAAAAAATCTGCAAAACATTGTTTCAGAGCACCGAGCCCCCCTAAAAACTCCGTGCCCGGAAGAGTTGTCTTCTGCCTCCCCCCTCTCATTGGGCTTGGTCAATCCAAACATTTTCAAAGCATTGGCTACCTCAGCGCATACAAAAAGAATTATGGCGTTAACATAATATCTGATATATTGTGAAAAATTAATTTAAAGTAAAATGCAAAATGAAAACAAAAAAAAATGTCAGTGCATGACGAAATTATTATTGTAACGGATTTCGAAAAGAGGCATTCCACACTATTTCAATTGATCAAAAACTACTCTTGCGCGAATTTGGAATATGTTGCAGAGGAGCTAGTAAAATGTATGTAAACGCAAAGTAGAGCCAATTTTTTTTAAGTTATGCACCATCAAAAGTGTAAGGTGCATCGGCGTAAGCCATTGTATATCACTTCTTAGCTCGTAAAACATTAGTTTCATCAAAAAAATTGTTAAGTACTTTTTGGTAGACAAAGACTCAGACATTTATAAAAAAAATCTTGGTTTCTTTTAAAGAAAAATTTTGTATTCCTTTGTAAATAAAAAATCAATTTGCTGAAAAATCATGCACGATTTAAATTAAAAAAAAAAAAGATGTGAGTGTTTGAACTCAAGGTAGATGTGTAAACTGTTAAATTTGCAGTATTTAGAAATATTAACCCCTATATAATACTTTACAATCTCGTTAATAATGGTTGTATCTTTAAAGGTATCATGGGCATTCAAGGGTTAAGTCAATCATACATATTTATCTTGTTTAATTTTTAAAATTTAATTTATTTTATTATTTATGTTGCAATAGTTAAAATAGGCTTATGATAGCTAAAATAAGAAACGTACACCTTTGATTCAATACTGGTAAGTAGTCTGGAAAAAACGGCCAGCAGGCATAGCTTTAAGGTCGTTTTTAAACCACAATCTATCACACACAGCGCATGCGTATCCAAAGTCGTTGTCGATCATTTTTAATTTAAATTGTTTATGGGCATTAACATGGTTAAGATAATGCTCATATTGCAATTCAATGTTTTGGTAATTTGGTTGTTGTTGCTGTTGTAAATGTTGTTGTTGTTGCTGTTGTTGTTGCTGCTGTAAATGTCCACGTAGCCTATTAATTTCTTTTTGGCGTTGGCGTTCTCGGTAGGCACGTTGATATCCAGCGTTTCTGGATCTTCTTAATGATTGCGATGTTCTCTACAATAATAATTAATATTAGTATTTGACCTGTAATTTATTTAGAAACATGAATATTACCTGCATTTCGGTTATATACCTCCAGTTTAAACGTTTAATTTATTGTTTTAAAGAACACCAATCAGCTGAGTTGTAGAAACACAAAGCGATCAGCTGTTCAAAAGTAGTACCAACGCAAAGCGAATAAGGGAATTTCAATCAAAATTTAGAGAACACGCTGTGCTCTAATTCACTCAGCAAAGAACGTAGATAATGTACGTTCTTTGCACACAGTTTGTAAAAATTTGCGCCTAATTGCATGCAACTCAAAGGTACAGGGTGCTCCCGATTAAATATAATTAATTTTGCTTTTTGTGTCAATACCAAAGAACGTTGATAATACCCAAGACAGACATGGGAGCTTATCTGCATTAACAGCCTTTATTGGCATTAACTCGTGCATTATTCTCTTCACTGCATTTCTATCTGGCAAGGCTGTCAAGTGGACAGGTGTATGTTCGGACAAATCAAACAGGTTTTTTGTTCCATCAAACCAAGAATGATAGAATACAAGATTGCGCAATCCCGTTGCGGATGAAATATCTTGAGTAATACAGCCCAATTCTGAATTTCCCAGGGAGTTTTTTCGCCGGGAATTTTGTTTTTCCCGAGAATAAAATCCTCCAACTATAATTCCCTCGGGAAAAGATTTTTCCCTAAAAAACGAAGAGGAGGAAATTCGAAGTTCGAAACAGCTGTCTAGAACGTTTTTGACAGTTCTGTATAAAGAAAATAGTTTGCAGATTTGTAACTGTTGCTAAATAAATTAAAAAGAACTGTGAAAAAGTGCATTTTTAAAACTGAAAATGCATAGCATAGCTTTCAGGATAGTAAGGGAAGAGTTAGTTGCTGAAGAAGAGCTGCAGTTCGTCATTCAAAGAGTGGAAAGAAGAACTTTGCGTGATTGTTCCAATCCGATGGAATTGCCACAGTCTTTGTAAGTTCTACATTAGATTTGGACAACCCAATGGTCAAGTGAAAATATTTTTGATGTTTCAGGTTTCAGAAATATTACAGAATCAACAAACCTGCTTTTCAATATTTGCTAAAGGTGCTCACATCTTATTCACAACCCGCTAAGAAAAGTTTTGCGGTCCCTCCGGCGATTAAATTGAGTGGGTGTTTACGCTTTTTGGCTGAGGGTGGATATCAGACTGGAGTAGGGAAATACTCCGATGTGTCGTGTGCGCAATCCACTTTCAGTAAAATACTTGCGGAAGTGTTAGATATTCTTAAAGACAAACTTTGTCCACAATGGATACAAATTGCCTCCTCCTTGTTTCCCTTATGGAAACCACGGGCTATATCTGGCCTGGCCTCCATTAAGGTCAACAGAATTTGCAACTGTTGCTTGTTGGATGTTTTTGACCTATACATATAAAATAAAACCTTTATATAAAACGAATTAGTTTTAAAAACTAAATTACTTACATTTTTGCGTTATCTCCCTTTCAAATTTTTAACGAGATTTCTCCCAAAATAACTCAACCGATTTTACCCTTTTTTGGCATTCGTGATACCTACTTTTTCCCCTAAATACATTTTCCCTTTTCGAACATCGTTCTTGATACCGGGAAAGGGAAAAGAGAACAAATTCTTGGGGAATTTTTATTCATGATGGCGGGAAAGGGAAAAGAGAGAAAATTCCCCGGGAATTTCTATTCAGAATACGTCTGATAATAAACAAAGAATAGTGGGAAGAGAATAATGAGCAATTTGCAATTTTTCAAGGAGAAATGAATTTTTTTGGTGCTTAAGTATAAAACTATGAATAATAGAAAGAATGCATCAAACAAAAATTTATTGAGTGGTACCGCTTCTGTTTCCGCGAAATTAAAATTAAAATCTCCACCCAAGATAAGTGAATGCCACTGAAAATTGTTTCCTAATTCCCGTGCACCAGCAAACCGATTAAACTGTGTCAATCTAAATTTAGAGAACACCCTATGCTTTAAGCCCCATAGTTTATAAAAATTATGCGCCTAATTGCATGCAACACAAAGTTAATTGATTTTGCTTTCTGGGTCAATATAATACTAACACATACGTCAGACGGCACACGCATTTTCACACAGAGTCGTTCTTGACCAATCAAAAACGTCTTACTTTTTTTTATATGGAGTTTTTATGGTAGTAT
Source organism: Philophylla caesio (assembly GCA_963971545.1). Lineage (NCBI taxonomy): Eukaryota > Metazoa > Arthropoda > Insecta > Diptera > Tephritidae > Philophylla > Philophylla caesio. The sequence goes on from OZ020605.1 coordinate 9,274,626, forward strand.
TAGCGTAAGAGATTTGCCCTACCGCGGCTATAGATGTTTACACATCAAAAATATATGTTATAGAACGTATGTATGTATATAAAAAAATAAATTGATCAATTTTTAAAGGGTGTCTTCTTAAGGGGCCTGAGCTATTAATTTTTTCGAGAAGCACTATCTTATAAAATCAAGTGTTTCGATGAGCACATTCATATATTAAAACGATTGGAACAAATAAAAAAAATTAAAAAAGCAAAGCATGCTAAGAGAAAATAAGTTCTTTCGTGGTATCGAATGCACCGAGAAAAATATTAGATACCATGTAAAATTAACATTTTGCAATGTTTTTTGCAATTAAAACACGTTGATTTGGGATATACAAACCAATATTCGCAGCGGGTAAATTAAAAGCGGCTAAGCTCAATTGTAATTCAAAGCGGAAGTAAAGACATGTTTATTGTTTTGACATTTAGTGATACATATGAGGGTTGCATTAAAAGTATGAAGAAAGGTCATTCATTATACAAATTCACAACACTTTTCCTGAATGACCATTCCTTTTAATTTGTAAATAAATTATATATGTTTAGATTTATGATTTAATTAAGTAAGGCCAAGGGCTTCGGAAAGATGAGTGTGCTTGTCCTTGGCTACGCCTTTGGTCAAAATATCGGCAGACATGTCATTCGTAGGAATATAGTGGAGACTGACTCTGCCACTGTTTAAATGTTGTTAAATGAACTGGTGCTTAATATCTACGTGTTTGGTTCGGGTGAGTACGAATTGTTTGTTGCTATTTAAATTGCGCTTTTGTTATCGCAATGCAATATGAGAGATTTCATTACGCCCGCTTCCAATTCATTGTAAAATCGTTGCAACCATAATGCTTCTTGAACTGCTGAAGTTATCGCCATTAATTCTGCTTCGGTCGAGGAAAGAGCTACGGTGCGCTGTCTACGTGTGCCCCATGAAATAGCACAACCTTGATATTTGAACACATACCCCGTGGTCGATCGCCTTTCATCGAGATCACTACCCCAGTCAGCGTCGCAGAATCCAGTTATGTCACTCGATTCTTTGGTGAAAACTAGTCCTTTGTCAATAGTACCCTGTGGGTATCTCATAACACGCTTCACTGCTACCCAGTGTGCCTTTCCTGGGTTCATAGAAAATCTACTAAGCAAGTTGACAGCAAAGCAAATGTCTGGAGTCTGGACGCGTTATTTGTGACGCAAAAAGCAGACAACCGATTGCTTGCATATAAGGAATTTCTGACATTTCTTGCATTTCATATTCAGTAGAAGGAGACATTTTCGAACTAATTTGTTGGTTTAAATCAATTGGTGTTGAAAAAGTTTGTTGTGCTATGATAACAAATATCATGTATGTATATTTTCTGATATGTAGTCAAATGTTTTTATCTGCATTCTTGTAAACTCGTGAAACTTAATTTCATTTGCGCGCAGTTCCGGGTACAGATGGTGAAATTCTTATCTAATCTATTAATCATCTTTATATGTATATCGCACACGTTTTTAGTCTGTTGCGTTTGTTTTTTTCGATTTTGCAATATTTTTAATTTCAATAAACTGTTTTCTAATAAAAACTTTTTAGCACCCGAAAACGAAGCCATTTCCTACCGAATAATAAGTTTATTGTAGTCACCCGCATTAACGCATAAACGCTTTGTAATTGGACACTGCCCGCATTCCACCGCAAAATCGTGCCGGAATCTACGCTGGACGCGGCGTTACACTTTTATTGGTTGTGAGCAGCGTTGCTACATACTCTGGAGAGTGTTCTATATATTTTAAAAAGGATATAAAAGTGCGATTTCAAAACTGTATAAACAAAGTTTAAAAAAAAAGGAAAAAAAAATAAAAATCGTAGTCCCCGAAATTACTTAAGATTCAACATTCACCAATAACAATTTTTTTACCTCTTTACCTATATTATCCAGAAATATTACGAACTTTGTATCGTCTTTGCTTTCTACTATTTTTTCAGTGCAAAATTTTATATCATTATTCAAAAGCTCAAAGTAGGTTAAATTCAATTGGATCACTTAAGCCAATGTCAAGGCCGTAGAGAGAAAACCGGGGCCCGGGAATAGCAACAATTGTAGTGAATTGTTGGAGAAAAAAATCTGCAAAACATTGTTTCAGAGCACCGAGCCCCCCTAAAAACTCCGTGCCCGGAAGAGTTGTCTTCTGCCTCCCCCCTCTCATTGGGCTTGGTCAATCCAAACATTTTCAAAGCATTGGCTACCTCAGCGCATACAAAAAGAATTATGGCGTTAACATAATATCTGATATATTGTGAAAAATTAATTTAAAGTAAAATGCAAAATGAAAACAAAAAAAAATGTCAGTGCATGACGAAATTATTATTGTAACGGATTTCGAAAAGAGGCATTCCACACTATTTCAATTGATCAAAAACTACTCTTGCGCGAATTTGGAATATGTTGCAGAGGAGCTAGTAAAATGTATGTAAACGCAAAGTAGAGCCAATTTTTTTTAAGTTATGCACCATCAAAAGTGTAAGGTGCATCGGCGTAAGCCATTGTATATCACTTCTTAGCTCGTAAAACATTAGTTTCATCAAAAAAATTGTTAAGTACTTTTTGGTAGACAAAGACTCAGACATTTATAAAAAAAATCTTGGTTTCTTTTAAAGAAAAATTTTGTATTCCTTTGTAAATAAAAAATCAATTTGCTGAAAAATCATGCACGATTTAAATTAAAAAAAAAAAAGATGTGAGTGTTTGAACTCAAGGTAGATGTGTAAACTGTTAAATTTGCAGTATTTAGAAATATTAACCCCTATATAATACTTTACAATCTCGTTAATAATGGTTGTATCTTTAAAGGTATCATGGGCATTCAAGGGTTAAGTCAATCATACATATTTATCTTGTTTAATTTTTAAAATTTAATTTATTTTATTATTTATGTTGCAATAGTTAAAATAGGCTTATGATAGCTAAAATAAGAAACGTACACCTTTGATTCAATACTGGTAAGTAGTCTGGAAAAAACGGCCAGCAGGCATAGCTTTAAGGTCGTTTTTAAACCACAATCTATCACACACAGCGCATGCGTATCCAAAGTCGTTGTCGATCATTTTTAATTTAAATTGTTTATGGGCATTAACATGGTTAAGATAATGCTCATATTGCAATTCAATGTTTTGGTAATTTGGTTGTTGTTGCTGTTGTAAATGTTGTTGTTGTTGCTGTTGTTGTTGCTGCTGTAAATGTCCACGTAGCCTATTAATTTCTTTTTGGCGTTGGCGTTCTCGGTAGGCACGTTGATATCCAGCGTTTCTGGATCTTCTTAATGATTGCGATGTTCTCTACAATAATAATTAATATTAGTATTTGACCTGTAATTTATTTAGAAACATGAATATTACCTGCATTTCGGTTATATACCTCCAGTTTAAACGTTTAATTTATTGTTTTAAAGAACACCAATCAGCTGAGTTGTAGAAACACAAAGCGATCAGCTGTTCAAAAGTAGTACCAACGCAAAGCGAATAAGGGAATTTCAATCAAAATTTAGAGAACACGCTGTGCTCTAATTCACTCAGCAAAGAACGTAGATAATGTACGTTCTTTGCACACAGTTTGTAAAAATTTGCGCCTAATTGCATGCAACTCAAAGGTACAGGGTGCTCCCGATTAAATATAATTAATTTTGCTTTTTGTGTCAATACCAAAGAACGTTGATAATACCCAAGACAGACATGGGAGCTTATCTGCATTAACAGCCTTTATTGGCATTAACTCGTGCATTATTCTCTTCACTGCATTTCTATCTGGCAAGGCTGTCAAGTGGACAGGTGTATGTTCGGACAAATCAAACAGGTTTTTTGTTCCATCAAACCAAGAATGATAGAATACAAGATTGCGCAATCCCGTTGCGGATGAAATATCTTGAGTAATACAGCCCAATTCTGAATTTCCCAGGGAGTTTTTTCGCCGGGAATTTTGTTTTTCCCGAGAATAAAATCCTCCAACTATAATTCCCTCGGGAAAAGATTTTTCCCTAAAAAACGAAGAGGAGGAAATTCGAAGTTCGAAACAGCTGTCTAGAACGTTTTTGACAGTTCTGTATAAAGAAAATAGTTTGCAGATTTGTAACTGTTGCTAAATAAATTAAAAAGAACTGTGAAAAAGTGCATTTTTAAAACTGAAAATGCATAGCATAGCTTTCAGGATAGTAAGGGAAGAGTTAGTTGCTGAAGAAGAGCTGCAGTTCGTCATTCAAAGAGTGGAAAGAAGAACTTTGCGTGATTGTTCCAATCCGATGGAATTGCCACAGTCTTTGTAAGTTCTACATTAGATTTGGACAACCCAATGGTCAAGTGAAAATATTTTTGATGTTTCAGGTTTCAGAAATATTACAGAATCAACAAACCTGCTTTTCAATATTTGCTAAAGGTGCTCACATCTTATTCACAACCCGCTAAGAAAAGTTTTGCGGTCCCTCCGGCGATTAAATTGAGTGGGTGTTTACGCTTTTTGGCTGAGGGTGGATATCAGACTGGAGTAGGGAAATACTCCGATGTGTCGTGTGCGCAATCCACTTTCAGTAAAATACTTGCGGAAGTGTTAGATATTCTTAAAGACAAACTTTGTCCACAATGGATACAAATTGCCTCCTCCTTGTTTCCCTTATGGAAACCACGGGCTATATCTGGCCTGGCCTCCATTAAGGTCAACAGAATTTGCAACTGTTGCTTGTTGGATGTTTTTGACCTATACATATAAAATAAAACCTTTATATAAAACGAATTAGTTTTAAAAACTAAATTACTTACATTTTTGCGTTATCTCCCTTTCAAATTTTTAACGAGATTTCTCCCAAAATAACTCAACCGATTTTACCCTTTTTTGGCATTCGTGATACCTACTTTTTCCCCTAAATACATTTTCCCTTTTCGAACATCGTTCTTGATACCGGGAAAGGGAAAAGAGAACAAATTCTTGGGGAATTTTTATTCATGATGGCGGGAAAGGGAAAAGAGAGAAAATTCCCCGGGAATTTCTATTCAGAATACGTCTGATAATAAACAAAGAATAGTGGGAAGAGAATAATGAGCAATTTGCAATTTTTCAAGGAGAAATGAATTTTTTTGGTGCTTAAGTATAAAACTATGAATAATAGAAAGAATGCATCAAACAAAAATTTATTGAGTGGTACCGCTTCTGTTTCCGCGAAATTAAAATTAAAATCTCCACCCAAGATAAGTGAATGCCACTGAAAATTGTTTCCTAATTCCCGTGCACCAGCAAACCGATTAAACTGTGTCAATCTAAATTTAGAGAACACCCTATGCTTTAAGCCCCATAGTTTATAAAAATTATGCGCCTAATTGCATGCAACACAAAGTTAATTGATTTTGCTTTCTGGGTCAATATAATACTAACACATACGTCAGACGGCACACGCATTTTCACACAGAGTCGTTCTTGACCAATCAAAAACGTCTTACTTTTTTTTATATGGAGTTTTTATGGTAGTATTAGCGTAAGAGATTTGCCCTACCGCGGCTATAGATGTTTACACATCAAAAATATATGTTATAGAACGTATGTATGTATATAAAAAAATAAATTGATCAATTTTTAAAGGGTGTCTTCTTAAGGGGCCTGAGCTATTAATTTTTTCGAGAAGCACTATCTTATAAAATCAAGTGTTTCGATGAGCACATTCATATATTAAAACGATTGGAACAAATAAAAAAAATTAAAAAAGCAAAGCATGCTAAGAGAAAATAAGTTCTTTCGTGGTATCGAATGCACCGAGAAAAATATTAGATACCATGTAAAATTAACATTTTGCAATGTTTTTTGCAATTAAAACACGTTGATTTGGGATATACAAACCAATATTCGCAGCGGGTAAATTAAAAGCGGCTAAGCTCAATTGTAATTCAAAGCGGAAGTAAAGACATGTTTATTGTTTTGACATTTAGTGATACATATGAGGGTTGCATTAAAAGTATGAAGAAAGGTCATTCATTATACAAATTCACAACACTTTTCCTGAATGACCATTCCTTTTAATTTGTAAATAAATTATATATGTTTAGATTTATGATTTAATTAAGTAAGGCCAAGGGCTTCGGAAAGATGAGTGTGCTTGTCCTTGGCTACGCCTTTGGTCAAAATATCGGCAGACATGTCATTCGTAGGAATATAGTGGAGACTGACTCTGCCACTGTTTAAATGTTGTTAAATGAACTGGTGCTTAATATCTACGTGTTTGGTTCGGGTGAGTACGAATTGTTTGTTGCTATTTAAATTGCGCTTTTGTTATCGCAATGCAATATGAGAGATTTCATTACGCCCGCTTCCAATTCATTGTAAAATCGTTGCAACCATAATGCTTCTTGAACTGCTGAAGTTATCGCCATTAATTCTGCTTCGGTCGAGGAAAGAGCTACGGTGCGCTGTCTACGTGTGCCCCATGAAATAGCACAACCTTGATATTTGAACACATACCCCGTGGTCGATCGCCTTTCATCGAGATCACTACCCCAGTCAGCGTCGCAGAATCCAGTTATGTCACTCGATTCTTTGGTGAAAACTAGTCCTTTGTCAATAGTACCCTGTGGGTATCTCATAACACGCTTCACTGCTACCCAGTGTGCCTTTCCTGGGTTCATAGAAAATCTACTAAGCAAGTTGACAGCAAAGCAAATGTCTGGAGTCTGGACGCGTTATTTGTGACGCAAAAAGCAGACAACCGATTGCTTGCATATAAGGAATTTCTGACATTTCTTGCATTTCATATTCAGTAGAAGGAGACATTTTCGAACTAATTTGTTGGTTTAAATCAATTGGTGTTGAAAATGGGTTGCATTCAGCCATATCGAATCGTTGCAATAAATCAGTTATGTACTGAGATTGGTCTATCTTTAGCGCATACCTAATACTGATGATGCTTCGCCGAGGCCTTTCATTTTAAACCTCGACTACAGCTCTTGTTTTAACTTTAGTATTGATTCCATATTGTTGGAGAAGAAAAGCACATCATCGACGTATACAGCATAATACAAGATAATACACACATTGGTCGATGTTGCTCCGAGTTAAATCAAGGTTCAACAAGGCATCGTTGAACTTTTCATTCCAAACTCTGCTCGACTGCTTCAGCCCATAAAGTGATTTTTGAAGCTTGCATACACGCCCAGACTAATCGTCGAAGCCATCTGGCTGCGCCATATATATTTCTCTCTCAATTCCGCGTTCAAAAACGCGGTGACCGCATCCATTTGATGAATAAATAGGCTGTGTTTAACTGCAATGGCGAGTGGCAACCGAATGGATGTGTACCTAACAACAGGAGCGAAGGTCTCATTGTAGTTCACACCCTTTTCTTGACTGAACCCCTTAATTACTAGCCTTGCTTTACGTCGAATAATTTCACCATTAGCGTCTTGCTTTGTCTTAAAGACCCATTTCGATTTAATAGCTTTCTTGCCTGGTGGTAATTCAGTCAAGATCCATGTATTGTTGAAGCGGAGCGACGACATTTCTTCGTTTGCAGCTAGAATTTAATCTTCGGCGTTGGCACCAGAAATCGCGTCGTTTAGGGTTTCAGGATCTCCCAGTACGTATTTAGTAGCAACAAAATTAAAATAACGTTATTGGCTGCTATTCTTTTGGAGCGCCTCAAAGTAGTTTCCTCAGAACCTGAGTCAGAATCAGCACTTTTAAACCTAGATTAGCCTGTGCGCGCATCTTCGTCCAATGTCTCTTCAAACTTTACATTTGGTTCTTCTTTAACTTTCAAAAATTCACCACCCGTTTCTGCCCCTGAATTGAGAACGTCATTGGGGTCGGATAAATCAAAAACAAATTTGCTATTATCTGCTTTTAACTCTTGCTTTTCAATGAAAACAACGTCGCGACTTGTGATAATCTTACGTGTTTTTGGTTCAAATAACCGATATAGTTTTTGTCGCTTTTCTTTTGGTACGTGTACCATGGCTTTACTCCCACACACTCGCATATGCTTTGGAGATGGTTTTCTGTTTGACCAAATTTCTTCAGGACAACGAGATTCCGCGCCGCACGGAACTCTATTTAAAATATAAGCTGCAGTTACCGATGCCTCTGCCCAAAACTTTTTATTTAAACACGAGTCAACAAGCATACAACGCACTCGCTCTACAATTGTTCTATTAAAACGTTCTGCCACACCATTTTGTTCAGGTGTGTACGGCGATGATGTTTGGTGCACGATACCATTTTTCACCAGAAAGTCTTTAAATTGTCCATTTATGTATTAAGTGCCATTAACCGAACAAAATATCTTGATTTTACGCGAGCACTGATTTTCTACTAGCGTTTTAAATTTTACAAGTTCGTTAAAAACTTCGGCCTTATGCTTAATTGGTATTACTGTAACTTTCCGCGAAAAATCGTCTATAAATGATACAAAAAATCTGCAGCCCGAATGTGATTTTACTTGGAAAGACCCTGCAACATCTGAATGTACCACGTCAAGCACTTTTTCAGTACCACTGTCCTTGAAGGAAGTACGAGTTTGTTTGCCCTTAATACACACAACGCATTGTTCCTTCTCAATTTTACCAAAATTTACACCACTGAAAGTATTTTTTATATTTCTTAAATTTTCGTTACAAATATGACCCATTCTGCGATGCCATAAATAACAGTCACTATTTGCAATAAATGAATTATTAACTTTGTTTTCACGAATATTTAAACGATATAAGTCATTAACTACGGTCGCCGTAGCAATCAGATTACCCTCATTATCAAAAATTCGGCAGCAATTTTCTTCAAATATTACTTTGTTGCCGTTTTTGGTCATTTCACGCACAGAGAGTTAAGTTAGTAAGTTTTTTTCTTAGGAATTCTCAATGGCTAAAACCAAAGCTCGAAATTCATCTGGTAAACCTGCCAATATTAATGATGCAATGACTTCATCATTAATGTTTAAACCAGCATTTTTCGCTTTTAATGACGTCATCACCAAGGAATTCAAATACTCCTGCATTGAAGCGAAATCTGAAAGCTTGCATTGAACGAGTTGTTTTAGTAACTCAACTTTACAGGTTAGTCCGGAATCTTCATATGCCGATATCAACACGTCCCAAGCCTCCTTTGTTGACTTTGCTGTCGCGATATGAGAAAAATTAATAGGCTCAATCATCAATGTGATTTCTGCAAGAGCCCGCTCATCTGTTTGCAATTCTTTCTCTGATGAATTTGCTTGTAGTCCCGTTTCCACTACCTTCCAGCATCCTTTTATCACGAGATAAGATTTTGCATGGAGCTTCCACACATCAAAGTTCTCAGGGCCTTTTAGCCTATCAAACGCGAAATTAATGTTGTTCGTCGCCATGGTGATGTAAAAATTTTATAATATTTCATTTATACAGCCAATCGACAAGATTTAATTATACGACTTCGAGAATTAAACAATTTACAATTCACACGCGTTAGGTTATAGGCCCATAACCTGTTGATTTGGGATATACAAACCGATATTCGCAGCGGGTAAATTAAAAGCGGCTAAGCTCAATTGTAATTCAAAGCGGAAGTAAAGACATGTTTATTGTTTTGACATTTAGTGATACATATGAGGGTTGCATTAAAAGTATGAAGAAAGGTCATTCATTATACAAATTCACAACAAAACAAGAAAGTGTTAATTTCACATTTTAAATTGTAAATTAACGTTATTTTTTTCATTTTTATAAGAAAAACATATCTACTACATTGTAATATCAATTTTTAATGTCAAAATTACATTATAACTTCGGCAGCCGCATTTTACATTAAACTAACAATAAAAATGCAATGTACTTTATTCGTCATTTGGCTCGACGCAGTAATACGAACGTATGATCGCGTGTTTTCGTGTCGGCATGCATTTGTTGTACGCACGCGTTTTGGTGATACATATTTAATGTAACAAACAGCTAATAAAAATGGAAGAAAATTGTATTCTCATTTAACTGAATTCGGAGGAGGTCACTATTTTCGCCCGGGTAGAAAAAATTGAGCATCGAATTGATGCGACACAAAATTTGGAGGCCATTGAATCTGACCTGACGATGACAGCGAGCAAAAATAAAATATCAGTCGCGGAGTTCGGATGTCGTTGAAAGAATGTTTATTCCAGCATTACTAATTTAAGCTTCTTAAGAATCCAGAGACTGCATTGTAATTGCTGTTAAACTCTGTAAAACCAACTTCTCGTCGTAACATAAACGTCGACGAAAAGAGGTTTATGTAAAAAACGACGATAAGAGAAGCAATACACAGCAGTATTGTACACATAAAATGCATAAATGTAATGTAGATGATTCGCGAAGAAAAAAAACGAAAATCTTTGGAAAGAAAAGTTACAATTCAGTCATAGGTATATAATAGTGGTAGGCCAATTTTTTTTATCACTAAACGAACTTTATATATGCGCTGATGAAACATTGTATAAGTTTAATTCAATAGTGTCAGCACTAGATACTTCTTTCAAGATTTTTCATGTCTTTAACTTTGTCCAACGGAGTCGATATTAATGTGGTCACTTTCAGTCTTACATATATCCTAGAGCCAAAACATAATAGTTTTGAAATTATTAATATAAAAGTTTCACTGGATCACATACATATACATACATTTATATTGTATTCCTGATGGAACTGCTTTAATAAGAAATAAAATATTTTGAGTTAAATTTTTATAAATAGCATTTGTTTTAATAAAATTGTTTAGACACATATTTTCAGTGTTTTATTTAACAATTACAAAATATCAAAATGATATTAAACTAGTTCAAATATACATTTTTATCATATCTAATGTACATATTTGAAATGTTAATTTAAACTTTAAAATGTCCACACTCAGGCCCGGCGAGAGGGTGTGGGGGGGGGGGGGTTAGAAGGTGGGATCGGTGGTGATTCCCCGGGTCCAGAGTTTTCGAAGGGGCCACAATTTTCGTTTTGTCTTAATCTGAGAATTTTGTTGTCTGTACAAACTGTTTGTAAAAGTCTCTTAATGAAAATTTAGATAAATCGAGTAAAAAACTAGTACCGCATTAAATCAAACATAACGAAGCAGGGACGGACACAGGGGAGGGGTCCTGGGTGTCTGGAACCACCCCATCCCCCCAAAATATGGGAGGTCTCAGAAAATTTCAACCGTGTTTTCAAATTCATAGTACACACAAGAACTCACTCTAGACAAGAACATTACAAATTATTACCCTGTAACTGGAATACAAATGGATTGCCTTATTCAAATAGAATTTAATTGATTTTGGTGGAGAATTCTCATTTTAAGACAATTAATAACAATATTCTTTTTTTATTATATTTAATTGTGTGGTGCATACGAATATAAATGAATTAAATAAAATATAAATATCGCTATTCTAATGCCCTTAACTGGCGTCTGTTTTAGTCGTTATACAAAAAGTCGTCGATAAAATCCATGGAATGATATTTGATGACCGGAGAATGAAAGTGCGTGAGGTGACTGAGGTTGTAGGTATCTCAACTGAGAAGCCACATCACATTTTATACGAATATTTGGATATGAAAAAGCTATCCGTGCAATGGGTGATTGCTTACACTCGAAAAAAGCGCGAATGTACACGTGTGTTGTCACCATGGCGAAAATCCACGCGACTATTTTATATTTCCAAACCTGAAGAAATGGCTGTGTGGTAAGAGGTTTGGGTCAAAAGGAGATTATGTTATTAAAGAGAATGTTTCTTGCCGAAAAAGTATATATTATTCAAATTTCAATATTAACATTTACTAGGCCAACAGAAAAATGAACAAACATTTGTAGACAAGGATGAGCACGCCTTAAAAATGCATATAATGGAAAGTAAAACAGAATTTGCAAAATAAAAACACAAACAAGTTAAATAGCGGCAGATCAGTTGCTCTTGTTTGTAGTTGGTTTGTTTAAGGAAGATGAAATAAACACAACAGCCAACTCGGCTAGCGTAGCACAATAGGTAGCGTATTGGCTCTGCAACTCCGAGCTCCCGGGTTCAAAGCCTGAGAGAAGTGGTTATGAAAATTAAATTAAAAATAATTTAATTTAATAATCAAAAAGAAGTCTGATGAGGAAATGTGGTGATTTCCGAAATAGTACTATAACTTCAACCATTAAAAACTGTTGTTGTTTTTTCACAAACAAATCTTCCATAAACTGGCCTTGAGCTCAATAAAATTATAAAATATTATTCAAAAAGTTAATGACTTATCAAACCGCCTTCGTAATTTGCAATTTTACAAACACATTTACCGAATTTTTCAAATCAGTGCAACGTTGCCAGTCACGGTAGCTTCGAGTGAACGGTCCTTTTCTTCTTTACGGAGATTGAGGACGATCTGCGCTGCTTACTATTCATAGAGACATTGAGGTTACTAGTGACCAAATACTAGATATTTTGGCAAAGGAAAATAGAAGAACCGATGAAGCACTTTAAATCCCTGACGTTTTATGATTCTACAGATTCAAATGATATAATCATACCCTAACGATAGCTTTTTAAAAATGCATTAAACATTTTACCCAATATTATTATATCCATGTTTATAATGGATAATAATCAAATATCTTAAAATATCGTAAAAAGTTGAAAATAAATAGACCCCCCCCAAAATATTTTCTGGATCCGTCAATGTAACGAAGTGCGCGTGTAACTGAATGTATGAACTTCTGTAAACGAGGGACGGCTCGGTTTCGAATATTTTGTGTGCTACAACTGTCGCGACGGACCGTATTAAATCAAATATAACGGGGGGGGGGCGGGGGGCACGAAATAATCCCCGGGCTCGGATTTGCTCTTGGCGGCCCTGTCCACACTATATTGCATAATAGTGATTTTTACATTTTAAGTGTCAGTTTTGCATTAAAATACCATCAATTTTACGTTTTTTAATACAATATTTATAATGTTAAAATGATAATAGTGTAATGTCAATTTTAACATTTTTTAATGTTGGATGAATTTTGTAGCCAAACAATTTTAATTTTACGGCTATTTATAGTACATTTTTGGTTCAGTGTGGTTAAATTTGTTTAATTCGTATCATATAACTATTAGATAAAAATACTGCATTCGTGTGAAGGATTTTTTGTACTACTGGAGACGTCGACTGTAGTAGACAATTTTTTGTTTAGGAATTTGTTTGTTAGCAAAACCGATTAACAAAAACAATTCCAAAAACACGTAATGTCCAATATTAGAGGGATGCTAATTTTTTATGTTAAAAAAAAAATTAATAATAAATTATATCCTAACTAAAATTATCGAAATAGGAAAGGAAAGTTTCCTAATATTGTAATGTATTTAACATGTCAACATTTTCTCTGTGGGTATTTTATTTTTATCTGGTTCGACTATTTCTATGAAGTGTTCTGCGTGAGTTTTAACGATGCACTCGACGTGAAAGGCTAAGGGTCGATTTGCACCATCTCCGGTAAAGCGCTTAATCGAAACCAAAAGCGCCGGTTAAGACCATTCGTCAGATAATTAAGAGCTGAATTGCTGCTAACCGCCTGTAAATTTAACCAGAGATGGTGCAAACGGCCCTAAGATTTGCAACAACAACAGAGTGTTGTTTACCATAAGACTGGAATAAAAACAAACATGGCCTATTGTGATTCATTCTCAAACAGCAAATTTTCGATTAATACTCACATGGAACTAAATAGCACGAAAATCATATTTTCTGATAGATAGATAGATAAGTCGTATATGAAATATGTTTAGCCTTCTTATTTGAGACAAACCCACAAGCTATCCAATAGATTTCCTTGCTGGCGTCTTAGATTTTCTCAAATTTATTGTATGCGGTCCGGTTTCTACGAATATAATCACTAATATGATTCAAAATATGTCTTGGTTTATTATGTATATACATAAGTATATATATAACCATTATTTTATGTAGTTTCTGTATTAACGAAACTTGCACTTCAGTATTGGTCCGTACGCCTTTTATTAACACATCCAACAACATGGCCACCGTCTTTGCTGTTTTGAACTGCTCCACCATAATGTGTATACCAATTTCATGATACTTTAGACAATTTTGCACGAACAAAATGTGAAGAAGTAATCGTTACTATATTTCCCATGTATGTTTTATACATACTATGGCAAGAATTGGACTAAATGTAAGATTAAATATCTTACAAGTTATTTTATATACTTACCATAAATGGAATGAGGTGCGATGCTTATTATCGACTCTCTAAAAAAGCTCCTTATTATTCTTCAAAACTACACACTCGAAATTTTTCTACTTTTGAGAAAAAAAGTTTGAACATTTCATAAAACTGTCTTAAATTATAAACTTTGAGTAAAATTCGAAGTTTGAGTTTACATGGTTTTTGCTGGAGACTGAGCTGCTTTTTAATTGAAACAAACTGAAAGCAAATTGGAGGAAAATCAACTGTCAAAATTTGTCAAATAGAACTACTACTATAATTTGTTCACAGGTAATATGTATGGTAAATTTAAAATAAATCAAATTTAACAAACTCAGTATTTTTTTTAGTTAAACACATTGATGTGCCACCAAAAAAGTATTGCGCTTAAAGAGGTGACGCAAGAAAAAATATATGCATATTAAAGTGGTTTTACATGTAGCTTCATCAAGAGCTAACAATCCTTTTCAAAGTATAACTAGAGCATCATTATTTTTTGATTGCTGCTCAAGGATACGGTCGTCGTACTTCTCTCGGTTTTTGTATAAGTATGTTTCAGCACAACATCAACGAGTTTCGGGAAACATCGGGAACATCCTCATATGCAGTGGAGCACACTCTATCCTATAATTAATACAAAAATTTACTACGATTTATTTAAAAATCGGATTTGATCTTGCCTCGAATCCTAGCGATTGAGCAGGAATCCCATCAACCGCTACCATACCCAGTACTACTAATCATCCAAACCAGCAAGTTTTGACTATCTAGCTCGAGTACGCAATAGTTTTTTCTTGTTTGCTAGTGACTATAGATATGTACATATATGTACATACATATGTACATAGCAAATAAGAATTTTTAAATGTATTTTGTTCGCACCTCCGTCCACTTTAGTGAAGAAGTTGACGGCCCTTTCGGCGCCTTCAAATTTCTTGCCACTTCCTCCCATATTTCTTGCACGTTCCGTGGCTGCCTCGGCATATATTTTTTTCCGCCAGCAGCTCTGAACTATTTTTAAGAATGCAATATAGCATTGCAGTTGCTCTTGTGCTGCCCACTTAAATTTTCTGCAAAAAATTTATTAAAAAAGTCTAGTTACTTTATACATAAATATACTTACTTTTCTCGCTGTTGTTGCTCCATTTTTCAAATTCATAATTTGAATAATCAACTGTCAACAGTGCTACCAATTTTGACCAGATTTTACTTTCACCACAAAGTGAATTTTCCCTAGCTACGTAGTTGCCAGAATGCGAATACCAAATATTGGTTACACAAATGGAATATATTAAAAGTTTCAAATTATTTTAACCAAATTGTTAGAATAGCCCGGTTAATGTCCACTCCAATAACACTGCCTTCCGTTTGACTCAATTGCGTTAGGAAACCAAAGTTCTTGATAATCAGCTGCACCTGTAAATGTGGGGCGTGTGGTCAGTAACAATAAGTGCTGCCGTTGGGTTTTTATCGTCTACCACAGAAACTCCCGGGTTTGAGAATGCCAGTTTGGAGAACAGCATGGAACGATCAGAGTCCATAGTCATCTTAGCTACATCGTTATCTCAGACACATCGTCATCCTCATTATTAACATTTGAACTGCTTCCATCACTATTATGCCTTGGCTTTAAAAGGACACCAACCAATAAGTTTCTGCCGAAACACAATCTTGTAGTTCCGCGTCAGACCCATGCTCATCGGCCTCAATGTCATTCGATTTCTGATCGCTGCTTTTAAACTGTCGAATGTCTGCGATAAGCATGGGTTTCACACTCTACCAAACGAGAAGACGCCTCTAACGCGGCTGATAATTTAAAATGCACGGCAGCAAAATCATTAACATCAGAAGTTGTGGGTGAAGAACTATTAGATGGCACCACCGTGCTTTTGCTGCTACATGGAGTTTTCGTTTCCATACCGTCATCAGATGACGTCTTGCTCGACGTTGAAGTGACATCAGCAACCGCGGCCGTGTTTGGGATGCACGTAGAAGAGTTCACTTCAATTCGCCGCACTCGCACTTTCCCTTTTGTATTATCTACGCGCTTCCATTAGTTAACTCTATGGATATGGCTTTTATTAAAGTTGAAATTTAATTGCACCAGCACAATTTAATTACAGCATTTGATGACGCCGCAATTTGGCGTTGGATCAAGTGTAACTTCGGCCAATTCTTTTTCTATGCGCTGAAGTACCCAATTTGGATTGGCTTAAGTGATCTTAAATGTCAATTGAATTTCACTTACTTTGAGCTATTGAATTATGATATAGAACTTTGCACGGAAAAATTAGTATTAAGCAAGAAGATACAAAGTTCGTAATATTTCTGGATAATATAAAGAGGTAAGAAAAAATTGTTATTTGTGAATGCTGAATCTTAAGTAATTTCTAGGAATACGATTTTACTTTTTTCCATTTTTTTTAAATTTTTTTATTTTTTATTTTTTTTTATACAGCTTTTATATTCCTTTTAAAATATATAGAACACTCGCAGAAGATGTGGCAACGCTGCTCACGCAATAAAAATGTAAACTAAGCAAATGATTGTCAGAAAACAATTATAAAAAGTACTTTTTAAAAGATATCCAATGCTAAAATATTGAATATTCTTTAAAGTATTCGTTATAGCACCCACGCACAAAAACGTACGTCATACACCTAAAGAGATGTGATCAACTGAACCAAAACTCGCTGGAAAAATTAACGCTTCACCTGCCAGCTATATACCCTCATTTAGATACATATGTACATACATATGTACGCAGAGCGCATACATATACATACGTCATTGTTCGATAACTCACAACGAAAGAGCGCGTACAAATCACACACACACATACCAACATTGCAAAATGAATTAAAAAGGGCGGTGCTTACAGGTCAAGTTGGCAGCCACACGTGAAAAAAGAAACGCAAATTAGTGACCGATATGTACAGCTTGTACATAGTATTCTACTTTTTCCACAAACAGTTTTTTTTTGGCACCTTCTCAACCCTTTTCTCACTTAAATATTTTTTTTGTGCATTATCGTGCCTCAAATCGTCAAAACGTATTTAATCTTAAAATCAACTTACAATTATTTTACGCATTTTTGAAAGTCAACACATTTAGAGTAAATTATGCCAGTGACCGGATACCACCCAATAAGAAAACCGTTACAAGTTTTATGTTACACAAAAATTCAATAAGAGCAGGCGTTCATTTATAACGGCTTAACAAGAGCCATTTCCTAATAATTGCGACGGTGACTTTATTTGAGAAAAAATAATTTTTTTGCTAGTGACACATAGGTTTTTTTATAAATAAAAATTAAGAGTTATTATGCGTGGAAATGTGTTGGATATTATTTAGTTTTGGTGATAAATGGTGTACATATGATTTGTGACACCAATTTTGTTAAAAAAATCATGTTGTTAATAAATTCAACTGTCCGGTTAATGGAATGGAAATGAAGGTGAATTCCGGTTAATAGAAATATACTTATTCCAGTATCCGGACGGGTCGTTGTTTCAATATTGTATAAGTTATTTTCATTTAAGCAATTTTGAGATAAGGGAAATATGGAGAAGGCATTAGCAGATATACAGAAGAATGCTTAAAGCGTCCGAAAGCAGCTATTATTTACGGAATCCTTAAGTCTACTATCCAAGGTCGTCTCCAGGGAAAGGTACCCGAGTTGCCATAAAAGTTGGGTTCCCAATCATTTTTAAGAAAGGATTTCCCTTTAAAAAGGACGATTTTCTGACCACATTATTAACAAGTAAGGAAAGCTAAGTTCGGGTGAAACCGAATTTTTTATACCCTCGGTGCTACGATAATTTTTCAAAATTTCTTTGTTTAAAATTGATCCAAGTATCAAATTTTACTCAATTTGTTCCAATACATACCGAAAAACGAAGTTTTTGCATTATTCAAAACTTCCGTTATATGGAAGGTTGGCCTGGTTATTGACCGATCTGGATCATTTTCAGTACCAACCTACCCTGGCCAAAGATCAATATATGTATGTATCTATCAAGTTTAATTAAGAAATCTCAATTTTTTCTCAAGTTATCGTGTTCACGGACAGACGGACGGACGTATAGACAGTCAGAGCTAAATAGAATTATCTTTTCATTCTGATCATTTTGGTACATATGAGACTATTACCTTGTTTATACGAAGCATTATCCGAGATCGTATCGACTAAAACACTTTATTTGTTTCTGTTTATACAAGTTAACGCTACACACGCAGAAACCTTCTGCATATACATACATAAATATAAAAGCATATTAACATAGCAGGGGGTCAATTCTCGTTCTGTGTAAACGTGAAGTGAAAAAAACTTTTCATTTTCGTTTTCACAACTAGTTTTCACTCCCTCTTTTCACGAACGCATATTTTGCGATTCTGGTTCTTGCTGTGAAAATGGTATTTCATTTCCACTGAACACGTGAAACCTTTGCAACTTTGTTATTGAAATTTTTGGGCTAAATGTCAAACACGAGTAAAACGTAAACAAGTAATGTCGGGAATATTTATAGTTTTGCATTTGTTGGAAAGAACTTGAGATGAACAAAGGTAAAAAAGGTATTATAACTATATCGTATACAATATTTTAAATTAGTGTATTGCAACAGAAGTAATTTGAGTGTACATACGAAGGCGCAGACATCGCGATGGCCAAAATCCCTTAGAGATGACCACCGACGAACATTTTATAGATTTGTATCGGTTCCCTAAGGCGTTATGTTTGGAGCTAATTGATGAATTAATGCCATTTATGCCTAATTCGCAGCGGAGATGCGCTCAAAATTAATTTTATGGAAAAATATCAATTTCCTGGAATAATCGGCCCCTAAAAGAGAAATTGAGCACGTTTACTTTTGACGGAAGGGGGGCTTCTCGAAGGATGATTTGATCTTATGTGATGCGGATTACATCATATTATGTGCGAATAGTCAGATTGGAGGTACTGCTCATGACTTATGTATGGCGTCGCTCCTGAGCTTCCAGAGTAATTGCAGAAGAACTTTATAATGCCGGTGAACGCGATTTTTGGCTTTTAGGCGACAGCGGCTATCCCCGCAGGTGCATACATATCTTTGTTATTGTTATGCGGATTACATCATATTATGTGCGAATAGTCAGATTGGAGGTACTGCTCATGACTTATGTATGGCGTCGCTCCTGAGCTTCCAGAGTAATTGCAGAAGAACTTTATAATGCCGGTGAACGCGATTTTTGGCTTTTAGGCGACAGCGGCTATCCCCGCAGGTGCATACATATCTTTGTTATTGTTAACTAAAGAAAAATGCTAATAAAAAATAAAAAATATTTTAATAGCCTTGGCTCATGACTCCAATTAGTGCATCCTCTAAAGCCGAAGAGCGGTATAACATATGTACATAGCTCATAAATCAACCCGAGCTCTTGTGGAAAGATTTATTAGCTTATTAAAAAGCCGGTTTCGCTGTGTGTCAAGGGAAAGGGCCCTCTTTTACAGCATAATAAAATATCTACTTTTATCTTTAAAATAATAGACTTATTTTTATATCTCATGTCAAGTATTTTATTTTTTATCACAAGTATATATGTATGTATAAGGTAATATTTCGAAATTATAAAGCTACCTGTAAAGGGGCAGTATTATATCACATGTTAGTATTGCAAATAAATGTATTAAGTTATGTATTTGGTTGGAAAATTTTGGAAAGATTTTCCATCGGTTTGTTTCCAAACTAAACTTAACAAGGGATGATGGAAAATCGTTCCAAAATACATCAAGATATGTATTCTTAAACGGTGGTAACAAATTAAATCTTGTTTTCACGAATAAAACTTGTGTGTTTATTTTTTTATCATATGAAAAGATTTTGACATTTGTTTTCAGTTTTTCATAAAACGCGAATCGACAGTGATGTGAAAATGTGAACAGTTTCGTTTCGTTCCACATTTTTTTTCTTATGAAAACAGTTTGACGTTTCTTTTCATTTTATCACCGAACGCTAATCGGACCCCCAGATAACAAACAAAATGCTGTTGACTAAGCATGCGACCTGGACAGTAACCGGCATCCCACAGGCAAACTACACCACACGCGCAACATCAATGCAACAACAACAATAGGTATCACCTTCGTAGGTTAAATTAGCTGTAAGAATTATTATGTTGTCAATTATTAAGTGAACTCTGACGAATAAACAACGACACAAGTCGTCTAAAATTTTTTTTTTATATCTTTCATTCATAAAGATATAACTGGCACCCAACGGCCAGTCGCGTCCGCTCAAGTGTTAAGGCCCTAAAGTAGTGCCTCGCGATCCGTGTAAAAATAAAAACGCAAAGCGAACTCCTGAGAAGCGGTCCTAAAGCAGTGCCGATGACGGACTGACCACCAGTGGTAAATTTCCTAAGAAAACAGCGACGCACCACGAAGAGTGCGCAACGCATGAGCCTCAGTAGGATAACCAAACAGGACAACTCTGCTGCGCCGTGGGATATGTTAAAAGTAATGTAAGAATTTAGATTAGGGTTAAAGAAAAAATATATAATAATAAGTAATTTCCGAAAATATCAATAATTAAACGTGATTTGAGAAATAATTTTACATTTGCATTGAAAAAAAAATACATATGTGCTTTGAAGAAATATATATGTTGATAAAAATAATTACAGTGCATTAAAATAAGATTAATGAGGAAAAAGTGATTTCATAACAAATAAGAATAACAACAGGCTCATACAGCCTATAAAATAAATAAAAATCTTTAGGATAAAATTATAACAACTCTGCGATTCACCTCCACGGGACCCTCCAGAGATTGCTAAAATTCATCAGAAATAAAAAGTTGGAAAACCTTTTAGTTTATTAAGTTTAAACATATAAATGTTTCAAAATGCCAGACAATTTAATTAGGTCATCTGTCCAAAATTCCAATGTTCGCAAATGCCATCTGAAATATAGTGTCACAGGTACTTTCGGCGGAAGCGCCAACTTTTATACAAAATGTAATAAACCCTTCACGAGAAAAAGTGACCGATCAGATAATCGAGCCCAGGCATGCAAATAACTTAGCAGGACTCGACAGGGTACCAGACGTCGTAAGATGTCTAAGAGACTTTTCAGGTGACCCTAAAG
The DNA here is from genome assembly GCA_963971545.1 of Philophylla caesio. Taxonomy (NCBI): domain Eukaryota; kingdom Metazoa; phylum Arthropoda; class Insecta; order Diptera; family Tephritidae; genus Philophylla; species Philophylla caesio. The sequence continues at coordinate 9,295,958 of OZ020605.1, forward strand.
AATTTGCTTCATGGAAGAAGAGCGTTGAAAAGATACTTAGGATATATGAAAATGAGAAAGACACTCCACTTTAGCATTCTAAATGTAATACGTAATAAAATAACAGGAAGCGTGGATATAGCCTTGGAGTCCTACAACACTCCTCTTAACTGGGAGGCAATTTCCAAATGTTTAAATACTTATTGCGCGGATAAAAGAGATATAAGTACTCTGGAATAACAGATGTCAACCATTTTTCACGGAAATAAATCAATAAACGAATTCTACCAGGATGTATTTTCTCACCTTTCCTTGGTATTAAATAAAATCTCTTGCCTTGAAATAGGCCCAGAATCCCTTAACATTCTAACAAAAACATACCACGATAAAGCCTTAGACAGTTCGTTAGAGGATTAAATGGTGAACTTCCAAAACTACTTGGAATAAAAGAGCCTACCGATTTACCCCAAGCACTCCAGTTGTGTATAAAGTTGCAAAACCAAAACTTTAGAACACAATACGCATTCGGCAACCAACCTAATTTAAGGAAAAATAACGTACCCCCACATCCTCCTAGGAAACAACTGCCCTTCTACCCTAACCTCGCCTACCTACCCCAACCAACGCCTCGCATAGGACATTTAGGACAACCAGGAATTTATAAGAATCCACAAACAGGAATTTATACGAATCCCCAACCTCAATACCAACAGCTTCCATACCACCAACATAACCAACAATATCCAAATAAATCCTAATCCCCAATACCAACAAAACTTCAACTACGCTCCGAGGCAACCACCCAAACCCAATCAGTTCAACAACCCTCCATCAAGACTCATCCAACCGAAACCACCAACCCCAATGGAAATAGACGAAGAACGTTAATTATATGAATAGACCAAACAACAACTTCCTTACCGGAAAAAGACCAATCTCTCCCTCAAACCAAATACGTCAGCCTTTCAAACAAAATAAGATAAATAATCTAGAAACCACTGAAACAGACTCGGGACAACAAAATGAAAAAGAAGTAGACGGACAGACATTTCAAGATTACTACAACCAATACACTGCGTATGACAATAGCACATATGACAATACACCAGAAGAGAACACATACGAATTTTCCGATGTCCATTATTTAGGTTAACAAATTCCACGTTACCCTACTTCCAAAGTAAAGACGGTAACAGCTAAATTAAAAATTTTTAATTGATACAGGGTCGAATAAAAACTACATTCCCCAATGAAAAGTTTTCTATGCAACCTCAGTAGGAGGAAATATCAAAATAACCCATCACACCTTTATTAACCTTTTCGGATTAAATGACGAAAAATTAAAATTTTGTATACTACCCACACTGAAATCCTTTCACGGGATTCTCGGTAACGACAGCTTAAAGCAATTAGAAGCCATAATTTTTACATCAAAAAATCACATGCCAATGAAAAACAGGATAATAGCAACAAAGGACAAAATTCGTGAACAATATCGAATTAAGAACAGAACACCTTACAGATGAACAAACGGAAAAACTTCGAAATGTATGCTATTTATATCCACAACTTTTTTCCGAACCAGAAGAAAAATTTACATAGACTACTATGGTAAAAGCCGAAATAAGGACTACCACCCAAGATCCAGTATATTCTAGAAGAAAGATCCTTGCTACAGCAAGATTTGGACAGCATAGTCAATTGGTGCAGCATTAATTATATGCCGCTTAACCTTAACAAATGTAAATTCATGTGCTTTTCTCGACGAACCATTCAGCCGGCCTCCTACAAAATAAATAACTACGCCCTAGAACATGTAAACAGTTTTGTTGACCTGGGTGTTGGTATGGATTGTAAACTCAATTTTAATTTTCATATTAGTTCCACAGTTAATAAAGCAAGGGGTGTACTGGCTTTTGTAAAGCGTTGGTCAAAGGAATTCCGCGACCCGTATATAACTAAAACACTTTTTACTTCATTAGTAAGACCAATACTGGAGTATGGTTCCATAGTTTGGAATCCGCGTTATCAGGTACACTCAGACGAACTAGAGTCAATACAAAAACAATTCTTACTTTTTGCTTTGAGAAATCTTCGATGGGATTCGCCATACAATCTTCCCCCTTACACTAGTCGTTTAAAACTTATTAATCTACTCTTTCGAGTCGCAGAGAAATGTTAGGTATAATATTTCTGGTAAAATTAGTCAATGGATGAATCTCAAGTCCATTTCTTCTAGAGCAAATTAATTTTAATGTACCCTCCCGTGCAACGAGAAACTTTAAACCACTTTTCTTGAAACTATGCAGAACTAACTTTGAGTTGAATGAACCGTTTCGGGGTTTATGCCAAGACTTTAACAATCATTCCAGCACCTTTGATGTATCGGACTCACTTTTTATAATTAAAAGAACTATTCTATCCTCTCTTAATAACAGCTAACGATCCAATTTTCTTACTTTGCATTTCTCTAACTTTGTATTCGGCTGATGAATTCTTATTCTGTAGCTGAGCAGCTTGGGATCTCGACGCTTAACAAACTTTCTTCCGTCACGACTCGGCACCTAAGATTTGTATATTTAAAAAACATCCGTACGTTATGCGGATTGAGCCCCTCGTGCCGGTTGGGCGGGAAAGTGGGTTTCCGTTGGGTTATAATAATACTACCCCTACCCCATGACCCTTAAGGACGAAGTAGAAAAACAAATAGCAAAATTACTTGAAGACGGAATAATAAGACCTTCCCGTTCTCCTTATAATTCGCCTATCTGGATAGTATCAAAAAAAGCTGACTACCGTAAATTAAATTTAATAACAATACCTGGCCGCTATCCAATTCCGGACACAAACGAAGTACTTTCTTAACTTCGGAAAAACAAATTGTTTACAGTTCTCGGCCTGAAAAGTGGCTTTCATCAGATCGATTTAGTTGAATCTGATATTGCAAAGACATCCTTTTCGGTCAACAATAGTAAATACGAATTTAAAAGACTCCCTTTTGGAGAGAGAAATACATCGGAAAAATATGCTTCGTGTACATAGATGATATCATAATTTTCGGCAGAGACGAGGACTCTCATTTAAAAAACGTAGAAACCATTTTTCGGACGCTACAAAATGCCAACATAAAAATTCAACTTGACAAATGTGAATTCCTTAAAGAAGAAGTAGAATTTTTGGGATTTGTTGTTTCCCAAAACGGAATAAAAACAAATCCAACAAAAGTAAAAGCAATTTTAGACTTCCCACCCCCACAAAATTTAAAAGAACTTAAATCCTTTCTAGGACTTTCCGGTTATTCTGTCATTTTATTAAAGATTACGCAAAACTTGCCAAACCCCTAACAGTACCTTTAAGAAGGGAGGAGGGACGTATGTCCAAAAACCTTTCATCCCAAAATAAAAATTAATCTCGACAATCAAGCAATAGAAGCGTTTAATAAATTAAAAAAATCACTCGTATCCTCTGACGATATGTTACAATACCCAGGCTTCGGAAAGGAATTTCACCTGACAACCGACGCATCAATGCATGCCATAGGAGCAGTCCTAGAGCGGCAAACCAATAACATTCATTTCCAGAACATTGACAAAGACCGAAGAAAACTACGCAACTAACGAAAAAGAACTTCTAGCCATAATATGGGCTTTAAAAATCTTTAGAAATTACCTTTATGGTTCAACCACCGTAAACATTTTTACATACCACCAACCTTTAGATAACATATTCACTTAGTAACAAGAATACAAATAATAAACTGAAAAGATGGACATCAATATTGGTAGAATACAATTATGAAATCAAATACAAACCTGGCAATAACAACGTTGTAGCAGACGCACTTTCTTGACCACCACAGCAGATAAATTCCATGTCAGCAACTCAGCATAGTGACGAAAGTTCAGCTCAAACCTTAATACCCTATACGGACGCACCTATTAACGCATTCAAAAATCAAATATTTATTTCTACAGGCGAAACATCTTCATACCAATTTAAAATACCTTTTCCAACCTATCATAGACATATTGTAATTGAAAGAAATTTTACGGAAGAAAGTCTTAACAACATATTAAAAAGATACCTTAACCCCTCAGTAACAAACTGCATAAAAACCGAAGACAGTATCTTAGGCAAAATCCACATAATTTATCAAACTCATTTCAGCAGGTACAAAGTACGTTATACTCGAAAATTTACAGAAGACATTATAAATGAATCCGAACAGGAAACTGCAATTATTAACAAACATAATAGAGCTCATCGCAACCCGACGGAAAATAAAGTACAACTGTTAGAAAGATGCTATTTCCCACAAATGATCGCCAAAATAAAACGAATTACAAAACAGTGCAAAATTTGCTAAGGATGAAAGAAATCCAGTAAAACCCATTCTGAAACCAACTCCCATTCCTAATTACCCAGGTCATATTGTTCACAGAGACCTCTACTATACCAATACTAAAATAGTGCTGACAGCAATAGACAAATTTTCTAAGTACGCACAAGCAAAAATCGTACCTTCCAGAGCGACAGAAGACATAAAAACCCTTTTAAGAGACCTCCTGACAATATTTGGAATCCCAGAAAATATCGTAATAGACAATGAAAAATCCTTAAGTGCAGCCCCCATAACTTTTATTTTGGAAAACCAATACGGTATAGAAATATGTAAATATGTAACTTACAGTTCTCTTACTGAGAACTGTGAAAAAGTTAAAGTTCCGGCGAACCAACCGTTCACCGTTCATTAATTAAAACACTGCAATTCAATATATACAAGGTTTTTATTGTGCACTACTCGCACGACTAATTACAACTGCCTTAAACAATTCTAACTTCTTACCAAGTAACTTCTTAGTTTTAATATAATTATGCTAATGTTGCAGTTCCCACCGCTAACCGGCATTCCGCACTCGATGGGTTGCGCGTGTAGGTCAATATTGCTTACACCGCAGTTCTCACGCCTTTCTTGAGTATTTGTGTTATCGATCGCTTGCGCGTGTACTGAGTCAGCGAAAGTCCTATGGTGAACTTTATGTAGGGCAGTGAAGTCACATGTACAGCAACGTGAGCACCGGGTGTGCCGTAGCGTAGGGTTAAGATAACTCCTCCCCCTTTAAAGATCTGCGTCTCGCAGATGAAGTGAAAAACCTGAAGGGGCTATGGTATGTACGGAGTGGTTATGGCTCCCTGTTGGTAGGATAGTTTCTGGGTAATCAATTTCAAATGAGGATGTGCCCTTCGTGATCCTGTTGGAGTTGGTGCCACTGCTCCAATGTTCGGAAATTTCTGGAAAGTTTGGCTTTCTAGTGTACCATACCCATAGGATGACGGCGACCACGATTATTGCGCATATTGTCAGGGTTTCTGTAACGATAGAAGCATTGATTTTCTCATTAACGTACCCTAAATACTTAATGTTCTCCATTGTGATGTCGTGAACATATTCCAGGTTGATCTTCATTGTGTGATTCCTGACACTCGATAGGACGGCTGGCAGAGCTTGCGCTGTTATGGCCTCGTTGCTGGAAAACACTTGGTCACCGATCCTGACTGTTTCGTTACTAAGTTGGATGACGTAGGTGCCATTAATAGTGCTTGAGGCATTGCTGCCCCTGATTACGCCTTGATAATTTGAGAGGAATATCGTGTTGTCGTTTACCAATTCCGTAATCGATCCGTTTCGCCTGATGAACTGGCAGCTAGCATCTCCTCCTTTTAGTAGTCGTTGTATGCAACTGTCTTCCTCCAATTTTGACAAGGATTCTGGCCTACATACTGTGGATGAACTGATTACTACACAACTTCCCGTCACTCCGTAAGTTTCTTCTTGGTTTACGAGCATCCTGCCAAACGGTAGGTCTAGTTGTTTATGTTCGTAGATGCCGGCACGAGTGATCAGCATATTATATTTTTTAGCTGTCACTTTCGGCATTGAGAGCACGTAGAGAAGTAGTGTCCCATTTGTGTATACTGATGGTTGACCATACTCAATAGCTTCGATTACGTTCTGGTATGGAAGAGTCTCCATTTCCGAAAGGACCTGGTTGACCTCGTCCGTGTCAAGTAAATTGGTGTTCACAATTCCGCTTTTTGCCAGCTGGCATGCCCGCACGATTTCGTTGACCTCTTCACGAACGAGTAGGATGTTGTGCAGTGCATCTTGATCGAATTCCGTTGCCTCATTTTCTTTCGCTATGTAGTTTGTGCGACCCACCACCTCCTCGATTTTCCTTAAGACATCCTGGGTGGCGGTGAAGAGTTTTTCGTTGACTTTATATTGGTGGTTGTTGTTTTCAATAACTTCGTTTTGGCTTTGGAGAATATTGTTCCAATCGGTTGCATCGGGTGATCCTGCTAGCCATTTCCATGCTGAGCCTATCCAGTCGATAGAGCGGGTGATCCTAGTTTTGCCTGCGCTTCCCGTTAGTTCTTCAAGTCTCTCTAATGTCTGGTTAATATAGAGTTGTGCTAAAATCTGGTCGTCGGCTCGCTTCATTAAACGGTATGTCGAATCTTCCATCTGTACCATAGTTGTCACGTATTGTTCAAGATTGATGACATGGACTAGCTTGAAAGATCCGCCAATGATCCAACCGTCTCCATTCTGGATAGTTACGATTGGCGCTTTATAGTGGAATATATGGAGGGCGCTGATGGCTGATGCCAGCAGTGGGAATCTGCAAGGGTGTTATTGTTGTTAGTGTGTTAGTAGTTGTTAACTTAACTGATAAATTTTGTTTCACAAGAGCATTTGTAGTTTTTCCTTTTAAGTTTTGCTTAAGGTTGCCAAATTCTGTGGTAGTTTTATATTAAATATTATGTCTGTAAAAAGGACTTAAATGATTAAAAGAACATTTTTGTTACGGAATTCTAGTATTATGGTAGTGTAAAAGAAGAGAGGAAAAATTTCGTTATTGATTTTACTTTACAATTTACAATTGTTTGTTGCTCTTGTTTCAGTTAGTATGTTAGTGTTAGCTATTAATTTCTTTCCTTTTTAGCGGATTAGGCGCAAGTATATTAAAATGCGGCCTTTTTTGTTTTGTTTTCTTTTATTTTTTATTATTTTCCTCCTGCGGATTAGGCGCAAGGATTAAGTGTCAATATATATTTGCGGAGTAGGCTCAAGTTTGTAAAAATTCGCTTTCTTTTTTTTTTTTTTTTTTTTTTTTTTTTTAGGATGGGTGTCCATACTGTTCTCGAACCAGCTATGGGGGATCGTGGAATCCGTTTTGGGAGTAACGTAGCCATTTGTCAAATTCGATGGCGCCACAACCTACTAAGGCACGATTTGTCCCACTAACAAGCCCGCTCTTGTAGTAATGAACATGTCCTTTGTTTTTGTTTTCGATCGTTTTGATTTCAATCAAGAAATAATTATTTTCTAGAGCTTTTGTTAACTATTTTCTGTGTATTTACTTATTTTTGCTCTTTATTATTTTCATTTGTTACTCATTTTGCAAGCAAAAACAATAAAATTTTGCTTTCGGTCTCAAGTGCTAGGATGTGTATTCCTACGCTTGACGTTTCTAATGTGGGTTTTGTGTATTTTTTTCCCACTGACTGTGATTACGGAAACTCTGTTGTCTTTTGCGACAGTTTCCTTCTTGTATATGGGTTTTTGCTTTCCCTTGATCTGTTTGTCCTTCACGTATATGACATCATTCTCGTCATAACGCTCCGGTAGAGATCTTCTTTTGTTATGGCGTTCGATCTGGGCCATTTGTTTCTGAGTCAGTAAGGTTTTCAAGTATTCATTGGTTTTTTTGCTTTTTTCTATGAGTTCCTGGTAATTAGCTGCTTTTGCACGGTTAAAGAATACCTCACTGGGTTTTCGGTTTATAACGGAGCGAATGGAGTTATTGTAGCGATCTACTGCTATATTTGCTAGCTCTTTCATTCTTAAATTCGGGTTATCTATTTTAAGGCATCTAATAATCTCAATTAAGGTGGAATGGAACCTTTCCACTTGGCCGTTCACCTCGCTTCTCTGAGATGGTGTACGATATAGCCTAATTCCCAATGACTCTAACAAATTTTGTATTATTGGGCTAACTAAACCTCGCTCGTTGTCGGTCACAAGGATATCTGGGGTCGTAAAGTAGTGCAAGAGTTTTACTATTTTGTCCTTAAGGTGCAAAGTGGACTTGTTTCTTAAGTGAAAAAGTTTTGCAAATTTTGAAAATTTATCGATGCAACTGAGGAATTTCTCTCCTTGTATTTCGAATATATCTACGTGAATGATTTCACAAGGACGCGATGGGATAGGTGTGTTCTGTAATTCGGGTTTATTGGGATGTCTATCATATTTGCTGATTTTACACGTTTCACATGACGAGACGTAGCCCCTGATAATGCTGTTCATTCTTGGAAAGTAATATCTCTCCAGGATTTGTTTCCTATTCTCGACGGCACTACGATGAGCTATTTTGTGCTCCGCCCATACTACCTCACAAATTCTGTCAGGATCTCTCAAATCCTCTACAATATACTGAGTTACTCGGATCTTATACTGGATAAAATTTTCTAGGTATACCTTTTGCAGCAGCCCTAATTTGCCCTCTGGCATTTTAATGCCGTTGATCACATTTGGCCTAAGTTTCTCCTTGAGCACATTGATGAGCTCTTCTTCGCTAATTCCTTCTATCCTTAAATAGTGCCGGGAGTAACCTGGATGAGGTTCCTCCAATATCTCTAGTCTCCCCCCAAATACAAGTTGGTTTCTGAATACATTTAGAGGCACTTCAACGAATGGTATAAGGTCGGAGTTGTCCTGTTCTGCACTATGGACGGTGTCACCGTCTTCGCCTTCCGAATCCGCGGTTGACCCTGTTGTTGCGTTCCGACTAGCGGCTTCGGATGTGGATATTGTAAGGGGGTTTGCCTGGGTTTTGAGTCGAGACAGAGCGTCAGCCACGACGTTAGATTTACCTGGTTTATAAATTATCTCGTAGTTATATTCCTCAATTCTCGCCTTCCAACGCTTTAGCTTGGCGTTGTAGTTGCGGTTGCTTAAAGAAAAGGTTAGAGGTTGGTGGTCAGTAAATATACGTATTTTTTTTGCACCATAAAGATAGTTCCGGAGGTTATCCAAAGCCCATACGATAGCACGCATTTCCTTTTCATTTGTTGCGTACGCCTCTTCCGTAGTGTTTAGGCTTCGCGATATGCACGCTATGGGCTTGTCTTTGCCATCGTAGTCCTGGGATAGCACCGCTCCAATAGCGAAGTCGGAGGCGTCCGTCGTAAGGTTGAAAGATTTGTCAAAGTTAGGAAAGGTCAAAACTTCGGAGGTCGTCAATATTCCCTTGAGTTTCACGAATGCTTCCTGCGCTTCTTTGTTTAAATTAATGGGCACCTTTTTTGATTGCGTCGCTCTTACCTGTGCGTGTTCTCCTCGCGTAAGGTTAGTAAGCGGTTTTGCAACCTTTGCGTAGTCACGGATGAATTTCCGATAATACGATGTTAACCCTAGGAAGCTTTTAAGGTCTTTTAGGTTGGACGGTGGCAGCATATTCTTAATGGAATCCACCTTTTTTGGGTCAGGAAGTATTCCCTCAGAGGTTACAATATAGCCTAGAAATTCTACGCTTGTCTTCAGGAACTGTGTCTTCTCAAGGTTGACTTTGAGGCCCGCTGCTAAAAGTCTGGCAAGGATAGTCTCAATGTCTCTTAGATGAGTGGCTTCGTCCTTACTAAAGATTATGATGTCGTCGATGTACACAAAGCAAATACGACCTATAAATTCTTTTAGCACGTCGTCTATCATGCGCTGGAAGATGGAGGGTGCGTTTTTGAGACCGAAAGGAAGCCGCAAAAATTCGTATTTTCCATTCATTGTGGAAAATGCCGTTTTTGCGATATCGCTCGCTTTCATTGGGATTTGATGAAATCCTGAAGTAAGGTCAAGTGTCGTAAAATACTTTGCACTGCCGAGACTTGCAATAGTGCCATTAATATCAGGTATGGGATATGTGTCGGGGATCGTTACGGTATTCAGCCGCTTGAAGTCTATAACCATTCGGTACCTTTTTTCCCCATCTGGCTGAGAATTTTTTTGGTACAATCCAAATGGGCGAGTTGTAGGGACTTTTGGAAGGACGAATTATGCCTTCTGATAATAAGTCACGGATTTGCTTTTCCACCTCCTCGCGCATATTAACGGGGTAGGGGTAGCTTTTTGTATAAATGGGGTTTTCGGTTTCGGTTTTAATTTCTGCCCTGACATTGGTTTGGATTTCCGTGCCTCGGTCGACTGGGCCGAACACGATTTTATATTTCTCTAGTATCTGGTTGAGCCTCTTGTTTGTAAGGTCGGTGATATTATTATCTAGAGGGATGTTTGCATTGATGCTGTTGACCTGCTGCGCTTTTTTCCGCTTTAGGGGCAGCAGAATGTCTGGTTTTAGAATAAGAATGTTGAGTTCCCTATCTAAAACTGCTTTTATTTCTGACAGCGTATCATCGCCTATTATCCCGTCGAATGATTTGAGTCCTGGGAGAACAAAAAATGTTGTGGGAAGGTCCTTGTCTAAGAATTTAAAAAAATGTCCGCATATTTTTCTGTCTACTTTTATAGTTCCCCCCGCGGAAATTACCTGAAACGGCTTTTCCACTGGTATGGTATTTTGAGCTACGCGCTCGCTTATATAATTCTTATTTGCCCCCGTATCTACCAGAAATTCCAAAATACCAAAATCCCGCGTAGCGTATTCTATATACGGTACGCCGGACACGAGGCTCCCATGGTAAAATTTACCTGATCTCCCGTGGGTTGCTCTTTGTTAGTTTCACCTGATATCCTCTGGCTTTCATCTTCGGCAACCGGTATTAAATGGAAGAATTTCTGTTGTTTGCTTGGGGTTCTGTTGGAATTTTCCGTTGAATTTGCACCCCTTTTCGTGTTGTCGTATCTGAAAAATTTAGTGCCACCTGTCTGTCGGGTCTGGGAAGACGGTTCTTCGTCTGCTCTTACAACAGCCAAGGAAGCGTTGTTGTTTCTCCAATTTTGGGTCGACTGGTTGCTCATCATTGTTTGTCTTGATCCTGAGTAGGAGGAACTTGGTCTTGGCCGGTTGCTATCATGCCACGCGCGGCTGTTATTCGACTGGCTTGAGTTTCTTTGAGCCGAATAGCCTTGATCTAAATTAGAATAGTTCCTTTTATCGTGGGAAAAAAATTTATGGGGTGTATTTTGGTAATTTCCATTAAAATTTCTATTATCCTTGTGGAAAGCTGGACGGTAGATAGCATTTCTGCGATCTACGTTCAAGATCTTGAGGCATGCTGAATAAGCCTCCGGTAAGGTTTTCAAGTTTTGGACTAGAAGCAGGGCAGGCAGATCTCCGTTTAGGCCCCTTATGAAGACGTCTAACGCTCTCCGACGATGTGCTCCTGCCAATGCTTCTACAGTTTCCCCGTGTGCGTATTTTTCGGCCTTTATTGTATTTATCATTAGCGAAAGTTGTCTCTGTACCTGTGCATAAAAATCGGACATCGTCTGACGTCCTTGTGACATTAGCGTCAATTGCTGTTCTAGGGTTTCGATATCCCTAATGTCTGCGTAATGCAGGGAGAGGATTTCTCTTATCCTGCCCCAGTCGGAATCTACTATATTATGCGCGAGTAACGCAGAATCTGCCGCGCCTCTAATTTTTCCCCTAATGTGCCTTAAGATGGCTCTATAAATCGGCTTATGCCGCACTATCTCGTAGTCTTTTATAACCTGCTCAACGCTATGGACCCAGGAGCCATAGTGCTCCCGTGATCCATCGAATACCTGTAACTCTTTAACACAGTCTGGTAATTTCGCGACCTCTGCTAGCTCGCCTTCCGTCCGAGGGCTCACTAGCGGCTCTACCACTGGTTCCGGCCTGGCATCCGAGGATTGTCTTCGCACCTCCCGCACTTGGGCCTCTAGCCTCTCTAAGTTGCCGCTTAATCCAGACAAGGACTCGTCGCTACTTATCGACTCTACGCTTTTAAGCCGTTGGTCTATCTTCTTAAGCTGGGAGAGTATGGCATTGATCGCGCCATTCGTCTCCGTCAGTGATTTTCTAATTTCATCTGAGTCCATGATTTATGCTACTGAATAAAATAAAAAAGAGGTAATAAAAAATGGTTAGAGGGTACTCACAAAGACCAATATTTCATTGGAACTTTTTCCACAAGATTATAACCACAAACTGTTCTTAATTCTCCTTCTTTTTTCGTATTTGAAATTTTTTGTTCACTTTTCACACGTAAATTTTCCAATGTTTTTTTTTTTTAAATTTATTTCTATATATTTTATTTTTTTATTTTTCTAATTAGTTTAATTAACTAAGTATTTTTTTGTCCACTTCGCACCGACTAGCTCGGGCGCCACTTACAGTTCTCTTACTGAGAACTGTGAAAAAGTTAAAGTTCCGGCGAACCAACCGTTCACCGTTCATTAATTAAAACACTGCAATTCAATATATACAAGGTTTTTATTGTGCACTACTCGCACGACTAATTACAACTGCCTTAAACAATTCTAACTTCTTACCAAGTAACTTCTTAGTTTTAATATAATTATGCTAATGTTGCAGTTCCCACCGCTAACCGGCATTCCGCACTCGATGGGTTGCGAGTGTAGGTCAATATTGCTTACACCGCAGTTCTCACGCCTTTCTTGAGTATTTGTGTTATCGATCGCTTGCGCGTGTACTGAGTCAGCGAAAGTCCTATGGTGAACTTTATGTAGGGCAGTGAAGTCACATGTACAGCAACGTGAGCACCGGGTGTGCCGTAGCGTAGGGTTAAGATAACTTGTATATACGATGTACAAAAGCAGAAAATACCCACACCGGGTTTGAAGACCTCCTCAATAGATCTTTATATAAATATAATTATTCCATTCATTCTACTACGAAACGGAGGCCAGTAGAAGTATTTTTCGGAAAAACAGTAGGACCAAATCCGATGGACCTAGACAAAGAAGAAAATACACGCCACGAAAGAACATGACATAAGAAAAAAAGCCGAAGTTACCAATTCCTCCCACAAGAAGAGAAATTTACCCGATCCTTTTTATCCCTGCTGAAACCCAGGAAAACAAAAAGAGCAATAGATTCACTCAGCACAGCCTGGAAATGGCTTGCTGGTTCCCCTGATCATAAAGATTTTAAGATATTAGATGATAAAATGAATAACATACTAAGTAATAATAAACAACAAGTAGTAATAAATAAATCTATATAAGGAAGAATAAATAATTTAACAAACATTTTAAATATAATTTTAAGCCAAATGAAATCGAGCGATGCTCTCAAATTAGAAGTAGAAACAAATGTTGAAAGAAAATTAAAATTTCTTAAAAAAGAAGTATCAAACATTGATTACTCAATACAATGGGCAAAAGCCGGAATTGTAAATTCATTTATATTATCTATGTAACGAAGAACTCATTGTAATTAAAGAGATTTTACAAAAGCAAAATATGCCTTACATAAATTTAATCGAAGCAATCGAGTTTACTGACGTTAAAATTGCAACAAATGCATCTTCTATTATTTATATTGTAAAATTTCCCTTAACAAGTAAAGAACCTTGTAAATCAATAATAATAAAACCTGCAAAGCAAGGCAATAAAGCCATCAAACTTGAATACGAAAATCTAATAATTTGTAATAAAGAAATATTTGGTGTAAGAGATAGTTTGTTATGTGGGTGTCGACTGGCTAAGGCGAAGTGGTACGCAGGCATGGTTGCATAGGCCCGGGCTAGCTCGCCGGATGGGGCGGTTTCCACCTGCCTTACCCACCCCACATAGACAAAAATAATCATGCCTTAATGTGGTGATCGTAGCAAAGAAGAAGAAAAGGAGAAAGGAAGGTGACGTAGGAAAGCCTGTTCCGTCAGGTGGAGTCGTCCACCCCTTCTGCGTGTCTTGCAAACGCGGCCTTGGGCGCTGCGTCGACCCCGACCACCTTTGCAGCGCCCCCTTACCTGACATGGTTCGTCTGTCTACGCGTCTACCAGTCTTGTCACGGTCCCGTCATTAGTCAACGTCCTCACGTCCCTTCTTACGCCCTAGAGTAACACCCACACCAGAATTTGGGGGTTTACCACTCCATATTTACCATTATTCCCTCAGCCAGTAAATGATATGAACTTCATATTTCTCATTACAATTACAATTTTTCTTTATTCTTCTAAACTTCTACAATAGCACTAACTCTTTTCCTTAGTATAAAGAATAAATTCAATATGGTAATAAATCAAAAATTATAACCAGACTGTTCATTCATAATTTACCCCCGTTTTTTTTTTTTATAAACTAATCCCAATTAACATATTTATATATGTATCAGTATGTTGAAAGGTAAATAAGCCTTTCCCTTTGTTTCCCTCACCATTCCTTTCGCACACTCTTCATATTTACATATAGACATATTTATATGCACCGAGATTCCCATACGTAGATATGTATATCTACGTATGCATATTTGGTACTTAGCAGAGAACTGCAATTATTCAACCTTTTACTTAATTGGTTGACTAACACACGAAATAGTATGAGTGGATATAAGTCAAAGAAGATCATCCACTAATACACATTTACGCACGACACACATAAAGTGAGTATGAGTAATGAGTAAGTTTCTCTTAGTTCAAACCGGTTTAGTGCTCAATTCGCTCAATGAGCCAATAAATGCGTAGCAGTAAACCAAAATGACTCAGCTCACCACGAAACACCAAGAGTGCAGTGGAATGACTTAAGTGATGTGAAGGAATGTAGAATACAATATTGCGCCACCGTGAGAGAATGATAACGTCACACATATGTACATATATACATATATGCAAAGAGACTTTTCGCATTAAACTTAGTGCTTTTTAACTAAATCAAAATGTTGACAAAAAATGCAACTCGATAATGTATTTTAACAGTTTTTATTTAAAAAAAAAAAACAAAGCGAGATCATTCATGTTTTAAAAGAAACTTAAATTCATAAAACTCATAAATAAAATAGACATATAAAAGTACATAAGGTTATCAGTAAAAAAATATATATGTATACATACATATAGTGAACATACATATGTATGTATGTATTTTATAATTTTTTTTTATAAATAGAATTTAAAAAAATAATATTGTCAACTATCTTTGGGGCGATTCTGTTCAGCTTTTCTGTAATAATATTGCCGGCAAGCGAAAACACTCTCATATGTATATATGTTTATATCAACGAGTTTTTTTTTGTTTTAGTGGGAATGAGTATTAGTATTTTTTTGAATTATTATGAGTACGCATTTGCACCAATTGTTATGGCTCATGACTTAAGTATACTAATTTTTGTAGTACTCATTGCAGATCTCTGGTACTTAGCTGTGTACTGTATTGCAAAAATATTTCTGATAACAGACCTGTATATGTAGTTATGTGTATTTAAGTATGTATGTACATATGCAAGCAGCAAAATACTTTTCCACTTACCTCAGCTGTCTCGCGATGATGGTACCAACATGCAGAGAGGATGCTGTAAACAAAATTACTGGAAAGTTACACATACATAACACACACACCCAATCGACAGCAGAAATCTGTCAGCCTGCCCGGTTCGGTCTGCTAACCACTCGCTCGTGTTAGCGGGCGGCGAGCGAGTCACTATTTTCCGTAGCGATGAAAAACCAATTAGTTAATAAATTGCACGACAATAATTTAATTTAATTTTGTGGATCTTTGTAAATACTATTGGAATCTGTTAAACGGACATTGGCGATTGAACCGCGGTAAAAAAAAACTAGGAGAGGAACGGAATAGTCGTGGTGATAATAATATAGAAATTATGAACGAAAAGTGAAATGGCGAAGAACAAACAAAAAGAAAATCGCTAGGGTAGCTAAATTAAGCAAAAACTTAAGAGTTCTACAAACTAAATACTAAAACGATTTCAGTAAAATAATATGCGCAAAATCTAACACCAAAAGCAAAAAAAAAAAAGGTGATCTAAAATCTTACATGACCTAAAAAAAAAAGCGTTGAAAAGTCCTACCGAAAATCAATTCAATAAGTAAAAAAATAAAGATATGTATGTATGACTGCATATATACATGTATGTATGTATGTATGCTGCACTATGATGCCGCGCTGCGGGTCGTAGTGGTCGCTGGTCGCTCTCCGCCTCTGTTGGGGGTGATCGCTTCGCTGCAAGCCGCGTAGACGTATGTATGTAGGTAAGTATGTACGCTTCTGTTGGAGAGCGTCAATTTCTTCTCCTAATTCTGCCCGCTGGAAATACGTTCGCTCCCGCGCTGTTGGATTTCCTTCAGGCAGCGGCCGTTGACCCACTCTCACAGTTGAATGTTATCCCAGCTGATCTGCCTATGTACCTTCTGTTCGTAGTTGTTGTCCTCGGTGTTAATTTTGATGGTTGTGCTTCAGTGCGTGTGCACGTATAGTTTTGTTGCAAATATCTGCTGCCTGTGTCTGTATGTGGAAGGATGTGTGTCGAATTCCTTCTAATGTTGGTGTACTGTTGGTGTGTAGATGTTGCTGTTGGTCTGCAATTGTTGCAAGTAGATGTAGATGTTGCTGTGGGTGTGTTGTTGGACGCATCTATTAGCAATTCCTATTATGCTAGGAGAGGTCCTTTCGTACTACGTACTGGCGACCTAAGAAGAATTAATTTAATATTTCCTCATTAAAATAGATAGCGCTTTTTGTTTCATATAAATTTTATTTAATTTTACTTTTTATTTCTCTGAGTGCGTGTACATACTTACACACATTCAAATGTGTTCATGTGTATATGTGTGTGGGTACACATTCTATTTTTGTGTACGTATGCAGAAGCACTCAATCTGCCTAATTTTCTATATTTTTAATTTAAGAAAACTTACCTCAACTCCAAATTTCGCTGACTAATTAGCAACTAGAGCCGGGCTTCACCGTCCTACACAGATTTCACGCTCGTTCTAGTATGGGTCACTATCCATCTACACACGGTCACTTTCTACAAACTACTCTTAATCTATATCATTGGCGAATCTACTTACACTATATTACGGGTGTTGGTAACTATACCAGGAGTCATTATGGGTCAAAATATTATAATACGTAGAAAGATAGTCAGACACCTAAAAAAATCAGAATTTAAAGACCGCTACATGTAGTCGTGCACTTATGTACATTCATTATCACAACATCACAGCAATTAACATCAACGATACGGAAACTACGCTACAAAAATATCTTTCGCATGGTATACCCCAATTCTCTTCCCGTTGGTGTCACCTAGCTCATACATTGAGTTTCCAATTGTCCTTAAAACGATGCATCTGACTTACTTTAGGGCCAGCTTAGCATTATAATCTTTTATTTGGGAACTTTGCTTGAAATTTCGGCGGTATACCACTTGTCCAATCTGAAACCTAATATCCCTACACCTAGTATTATAAGTCCTTTTACTTCTCTCATGTGCCAACTTCAGTTCTTTCATTATTTTGTTCCTTATTAACTGGGATTTGTCTTGCCCTGTCTCAATTTCACATTCTGCACTCCCGACCTTACCCAACCTTCGGTATAGCTCATACGATGCAGCATGTTGTATCATAGGCATACCGAACAGGGCGTAGTACGGGGAGCTATTTATTGCCGTGTGTACTACGCTGCGCAACGCGAATGCCGCATCGCTAATGTGTTTATCCCAGTTTCTCTGACTTTCGCTGATGTACGACCTCACAATTTGCTGGACAGAGCGATTCACTCTTTCGGCCGCATTGGCCTGGGGTGAGTAAAAAGCAGTCCTGACATGTTTGGTCCCATACCTCCCAAGAAAAGAGTTAAATATTTCCGCAATAAATTGCCTTCCATTGTCCGAGTGGACATATTCGGGCACACCAAAGATGTGGAATACTTCTTCTTCAAGGAATTTAATCACATTAGCTGACGTGGCACTTCTCATAGGCTTCAAAAACACAAATTTGGTAAAATGATCTACACATACAAACACGAAGACATTACCACTACATGTACGTGGATACGGACCCATGAAGTCTATGAATAAACGCTGAAAAGGCCTCTCGGTTATATGTTGTTTCCCCATTAATGGTTTGTGAAAGGCACTCTGGGTTTTGTTGGCTTTACAAATTTCGAACATCGGTCACCATTCCTGGCCAAAAATAGCGATAACGTATTCCAGACCGTGTTTTTTGGATACCTCCATGACCTGCAGATGGTGCATCGTGCGATGATTACACTATCCCTTGACGCAGCTCCGTCGGAACCCAGAGCTTCCAGGCGTGGTCCTACTGAAGGTCATCCCCCGTGTTAAACTGCGTCCGTTTGTACACGTAACCGTCCGATACGGTCAGTTCCGGTAGTTTGTCTGCATTATCTGTCACCGTTTTCTTCAGTCCTTCGTACTCTTCCGTTTTGAAAAATGGCGAATCGAGGCTCACATCTAGCATTCGGCCATTCTTTGTAATTTCTTCCATGTCGGCGCGAGATAAGGCATCTGGCACGATGTTTTGGGACCCCTTCCTGTGTTGGATATCAAAATCGTAGCTTTGCAGTTTTAAACTCCACCTCGCGAGTCTGCCAGACAGGTCTTTTTGGTTCATTAGCCATTTCAGACTTGCGTGGTCAGTATTTACGGTAAAGGGAAGTCCCTCCTCATATGGCCTAAACCGTGTCACGCTAAGCACCGCCGCGTAACATTCCAGTTCGGTGATGCTGTAGTTGCGTTGCGCCTTATTTAATTTCGCCGAAATATACGCTATCGGGCGCTCGTTGCTTTCATCATCCAGTTGGAAGAGTACGCCACCCACGCCGCCAGTTGACGCATCACATTGAATATAAAAGTGTCTGTTGAAGTCTGGGTGTGTCAGTACAGGTGCTGAAATTAGGCTCTCTTTTAAACGGTCAAATGCATTCTTGGCCTCGTCCGTAATCGTAAATTTCTTTATTTTGTCCTTCGTGAGGCAGTTGTGCAGCGGAGCTGCAATGGTCGCGTAGTCTTGTATGAATCTACGGTACCACCCTGACATCCCCAGGAACCGTCTAAGCTGCTTCGGCGTTCGTGGTTCCGGAAAGTCCTTTACCGCTGCTATTTTGTTTGCGTCAGTACGAATGCACCCATTTCCTACAACATACCCGAGATATCTTACTTCTTTAAAACAAAACTTGCTCTTTTCAACGTTTATAGTCAATTTAGCTTCACGGAGACACCTAGCTACTTTCTCTAACAAACACAAATGGGACGAAAAGTCTATAGAACAAATAAGTAAGTCATCCAAATACACGAACACGGACTCACGTAGATAAGCGGGTATAACCTTGTCCATAAGTCTACACATACGTTGTGCAGCATTGCACAACCCAAAAGGCATGACAGTAAACTGATAAAGAGGTCTTCCAGGTACAGTAAAGGCAGTTTTCTCTCTTGACCTCTTCTCCAAGGGTATCTGCCAGAATTCATCTTTCAAATCGATCGCGGAAATTAAGCGAGCATTCTGCAAACGACTCAAAATGCCGTCGATATGGGGAAGTGGATATGCATCCTTTACGGTACGTTCATTGATTTTTCTGGCATCAAGACACAGCCTGTTTTTGGCGCCCTTTACTACAAGTGAAACTGGAGAATTCCAGCAACTGTTACTTTCCTCAATCACTCCCATTTCCAACATTCTATCTAATTCTGCATAAACAAGTTTTTGGATGGCGGGCGAAATAGGGTAGTGTCTTTGTTTAACCGGGAGATTTTCGTTCTCCACTTCTATCGCGTGTTCCTCTTTATCTATCTTGCCCAGCCCTAGCACAGAAAAGGAGGGAAATTGGGCCTTAATTCGCTCTAAGGACACGCTCTCTTCGTGGGTGAGTTCATGCCGAACTGCATCAAATGCCAAGTCGCCCTCGGCGGGTACAAGCTCTGCAACAACAGTACCCTTTTCTTTTACGGTCACACCCCTACTCACTACGCTCATGCCGAATGCCTGCCAGAAATCGACGCCAAGATAAACTTCTTGCTGAAGCCCTGGAACTATTAAGAGTTCGAGGTCCTTAGTCACATTGTCCCAGAGGACGGGCAGAGTGATAAAGCCCACCACCGCAGTCTCCCCCCCACTAGCCGTTCGAATATTCTGGCCTTTAATTGGCATTATGAGGCTTTCCTTGCCCTCGAGGAGGTTCTCCGCGTTTTTGCCCAGGCAACTAGCACCTGCACCAGAATCTAGGAGCGCGAGAACTTCATGATCTCCTATTCTTGTCTTAGCAAAGAAACGATTATCCCCCTTTAATGTAACTATAGTCGAAATTATTTTTCGACATATTCTTCTTAAGTTATTTCTTTTTGTTCTCATCTTCTGTATCTTTCTATAGTTCCTACTCTTCCTTTCGTTTGTTACCTCCTCACAGAATATTCACCTTCGTGCTTCTTCATATTCTAGTTTTCTTTGGTGTAGACTTTTTCTTTCTTTCCTATCTTCTACTGTTCCTAACCTATCTGTAACTCCCCTACTACCTATTTCTCTTCTTAAAATGTTCATTGGGTTGCCTCCGGGAGATTCTTCTGCTGGCAAGAGTTCCCGGATATCTCGGCCAGCTTCGGATTTCCCGAATTCGGCTTGTATACACAAAAAGACGAGTCACTACCACAAGCAAAACAAATCATACTATGAAACTTGGACCCTTCCTTTTGTGCATCAAGTAGGTTTTTCGCGAAATGGTCAACAGGTAGACCACACTTAAAAAATAACATTAAGTGGAAAGGAGATGGACAAAACGAATGGATAGTGGATTTTTGGACATCGGGATTAACGGACGGGGGCACTTTACTAGGGACTAAAACTGTTTGTGGAGGTCTGCTAACCAGATTCCTACCTATTGCTTCCACGCACTTATCTTCTTTATTACGTTCGCCCTTTTCTTCTCCGATATACTCCAGCTCATTTACTATCTTTGGTCTATTTTTATTTTCTTTAATAACTTTCTCTGCCCGCTTACATTCAGATTTTAGCTCTGCCAGAGATGACATTCGTGATGCAAATGTTAAATTCGCTAAGTACGGCTTCAGATTCCATCTGATTATGCCTATCAATTCGCGCTCCGGGATCTTTTTCTTGAGGTGGAACGTGAGGTTGTGAACGTCACTGTAAAACTCCTCGAAGGATTCTTGAGGGGATTGTTTTCTTTCCATGATCTCTCGGATCACCTCATAATCAGATTCAGCCGCCCCGAAGTGACCCAACAATTCGGCCCTCAGCTCGAAGTATCCAAACTCCGGGTCATCAGCGTGGTCTTCGAGTACTTGCCAGTACCATTTCAGTGCTCTGCCAGTAACAAGGCAATGGAAGTCGGTAAATAGCTGGTAGTAGGAGATACCGTACTGCTCCCTCATCTTTTCGGCACGAAAAATGAAACTCTCGATTGATATGCCCTTAGTGGAACCATCGAACTTTAGATGCCACTTTTCTAAATCTATTTTCTTCCACGACTTTGCCTCATGTCTCGCTTGATAGTCCTCGTCGTTTTGGAGCCTCGGGGCTGTGCTGCGTTGGCCCCCTGTCGACTCTTTATGCCTTGTCGCGTCAGGTGTTGATGCCATTGCGGGCCGATTCCCTGGTGCTCTTGCAGAGGTCTCTACTCCTGCTACCCTGCTGTTAAGGTTCCCCACATTTTCTCTCAATTGGCGGACCTCATTCATGCATTCTGCCATCATGTCGCCCTGTTGGGCCATCATCGCCATCATGCGGCTCAACTATTCGACGCTTATGCCTGCAGAGCTCGGCACACCTCTTTGCGACTCCTCACCCCTTGATTCCTGTACATCCTGGGGCATACATACATCCCCCAGGACTCCCTTGCTCCGACATCTGACAAACCTCTTCTACTTTTCTAGAAAACGTGCGACTATTATCGGTCGTGTCTACTACTAGCTGATCGGTCACCCTAATGCTCGGCTGGCGTGACTCCTGGCGCGCGTTCCCAAAAATTAACGCTGCACACCTATTAAAAGGGTTGACTTCGGTATAATGCACCACTTGCATTTATATGCACACCACTAGGAATATTCACATGAAATTTTGCAGGAACATAGCTTAAGTGTTTCTTTAACTAAAATTAATTATTTAATTTTTGAGTTAATAATAGTTTTTATTTTATTTGTTGTTAATATGTATGCACTTTACAGGTCAACTTTTTGATTATTAAGCGTGTTAATGACTAATGTTTCCACAAATAAAGTATCTCCTAATAGTTAAGATTAAGTTTATTTGCTTTTTATTGAGTTTGTTTTATTGTTTCACTATTAAAAACGCGTTTATAAATTTGTTTGCATAAATGAAAACATGAATGAAGATGGCCGCAATTACACGAAGGAATGAGTTGCCATAGGAAGGAAAAAGACGTATTGCCAGATGTATTATAATAATAATAATACAATTTAGAAATATTTACTAAATATCTTTACAGAAAATATTGTTTTGACTTACTTTCTTATAATATATGTGATTTTTGTATTTAATACACATTTCTACGCAAAAATACTGTTGATGGCGTAGCCGAAGTTTGCTCGGCCAGGGTTATTTTTTTGAAGCGCGGCCGAAGGCCGCCCACGCGGAAAAGAGTTCTACGCAAAAATACTGTTGATGGCGTAGCCGAAGTTTGCTCGGCCAGGGTTATTTTTTTGAAGCGCGGCCGAAGGCCGCCCACGCGGAAAAGAGTTCTACGCAAAAATACTGTTGATGGCATAGCCGAAGTTTGCTCGGCCAGGGTTATTTTTTTGAAGCGCGGCCGAAGGCCGCCCACGCGGAAAGAAGTTCTACGCAAAAATACTGTTGATGGCGTAGCCGAAGTTTGTCCGCTCATGCGTAAAATATATTTGGTCTAAACTAGTTCAAAATGCTCCCTTTGGGTAACTAAATCTACTCATTACAATTTTGGTGTATCTGGCAGCGTTTTTAATTTGTTATTGATCAGGCATCACGACCAAACTCATTCGCAAGTAAGTTTTACTTATACACTGCCATTCCTATGTGTTAATTAATTTTGTGTTTTTCAAAAATGTATTAAAAATATATAATTTAGGCTAACTAATGAGTGCTGTAAAATACAAAAAGATTAAACTGTTGATTTATATGTGTTTTGTGCAGTTTTTTTTGTTAAAATCTGTTGAAATTCATCTTTTCGATGTGGTGAATTTTAAAACTTTAAACGCAAATATCTTTTAAACGAAAAGTTTCCTCGCGGTTTGGTTTACAGTTTCGTCATCTGTACAACCCCCTCTACCCCCCCGTAAAAGTCATTTTTTCCAAAGCGTGGAGCACTATACCGAAATTTTCCCAGTGGGCAAAAAATCTACGGGATGTGGAATGCCGGTGTCAATTTGTGTAAAAATAGAGCCGGCTACCTGGTTCTCCAGGGCTCTGGTTACGCTTCGCGTTACCCTGCGATTCGAATTAAACAATCCCAATCCACCAGCTCTTTCTATATCTTCACACTCTCGATCTTCCATTCACTCAAAATTTCTAGCTATAACACTCGGTACCTGGCCACGAGCAAGCCAGAACAAATATTTAAAATTCAAAATAACTTCTTTTTAATTCAATAACTCAATAAAAAAAACCCTTTAAATTGTAAAAGAAAACTAAACGAAAATCGTGTAAATCAAAAAAAAACCAAAACCGAAATTGAAATATATGTTTACTTAAATCAGTAATCCTTAATTTAGAAATTAATGAAATAAAAAAAACAAGCAAAAATAAAAGAATAATAACTAAAATTTTACGTTTTATAAAAAAATCCTTTAATTTATAAAAAAAATTTAAAATTCAAAGATTAAAATGAAACTACAACAATCCAAATCAAATATCAAAAAGGAATAAAAAGGACCCTAAAAAAATTAAATATATACAAAGAAGAATCCAAAATTATATGTTTATCAAAAAAAGTAAATTTAAAAGCGTATAAATTCAATTATTAACGCAGTAAAAAAAAATTTTATTTAAAAGAATTTATAAAAAAATGCAAAAGAAAAAGCGTAATTCAATTGTTAACAAAGAAAACAAATTTATTTAAAACGAATAAATATGGACTAAATTTATTTCAAAAGTCAATGTGCAAATACAAAAATTCAAAACCGAAATTCAAATCTAAGTATGCGTACTTATGCCAGTAAGTCTTGAATTAATAAAAAAATGCAACAAAAATAAAAGAATAAAAATATAAAATTTAAACGCAGTTTTTGGACTTAAACTAAATAGCAAATCTAATACCAAGAAAAATCCAATCTACAATCCAAAACTTAACAAAACGGGGTTAAAATTAAAACTCGTAACCGAATAAAAAAATAAGAAAGTGCAGGTTTCAAGACCCAATAAAAACGTATTTAAATATACAAATATACGTATGTTTATATATATTTATAATGTAAAAAACAATAATACGCATGTAATATTATTACGGTATAGAACGAAAATTTTAAAATGATTTAAACAAAAAATAAATAATAAATAAATAATAAAATAAAATTTTAAACACACCCTAAGGCGTAGATATCTTTCAATTCGCTTTAGTTAGCGGATAATGTTTTATTGTTAGTAATAACCTTTTTTTTATTTTTTTTTTTTTACATGTGCATATGTATATGTTTACAAATTATTATTCTATTTTTGGAATAATATTTATCTTTTCTGGTGTGTGAGTGGTATCACACTGGGCAAAGTCATTGTGAGGACGTCAAGTCCGTATGTATTCAGTCCAAAGTCGTCTAATCATCCTACTAGCGTGTCATGTCAACCACCAGCGCCGGAGCGCCAAAGGCGGATGCAACAATTTTCCTACTACCCCCTTTTGCAGGTAAACCACGAACCTCACCAGTATGCGATGCCAGACCACACACCAGGTAGCTCTAATGGTTTATCTACACTACCTAAACCAACAAACACTTATAGTGACACTACAACTTTTGAATCCCACTTCATCAGTGCGTTGATGCAACCAAGAAGGTACTTCAAAGCTGTAATTTTCACTCCCCCCTTTTATTAATCACTAACTCACAATACACTTCCGGTGGCCGCAAGTGACGTTGCCCTAGTAACCTTAATACGTCCAATAAAAAAGTCAAAGAGAAGGAAAAAGAAATAAAAAAAGGAGGAAGAAGAAGAAGAAATAATACAGCAAAAGGACATAGAGGCATGATATAAGAAAATAAAATTGACTTTGATTAAATCGTTGGGCGCCATTGTTATGTGGGTGTCGACTGGCTAAGGCGAAGTGGTATACAGGCATGGTTGCATAGGCCCAGGCTAGCTCGCCGGATGGGGGGGTTTCCACCTGCCTTACCCACCCCACATAGACAAAAATAATCATGCCTTAATGTGGTGATCGTAGCAATGAAGAAGAAAAGGAGAAAGGAAGGTGACGTAGGAAAGCCTGTCCCGTCAGGTGGAGTCGTCCCACCCCCTTCTGCGTGTCTTGCAAACGCGGCCTTGGGCGCTGCGTCGACCCCGACCACCTTTGCAGCGCCCCCTTACCTGACATGGTTCGTCTGTCTACGCGTCTACCAGTCTTGTCACGGTCCCGTCATTAGTCAACGTCCTCACGTCCCTTCTTACGCCCTAGAGTAACACCCACACCAGAATTTGGGGGTTTACCACTCCATATTTACCATTATTCCCTCAGCCAGTAAATGATATGAACTTCATATTTCTCATTACAATTACAATTTTTCTTTATTCTTCTAAACTTCTACAATAGCACTAACTTTTTCCTTAGTATAAAGAATAAATTCAATATGGTAATAAATCAAAAATTATAAGCAGACTGTTCATTCATAATTTACCCCCGTTTTTTTTTTATAAACTAATCCCAATTAACATATTTATATATGTATCAGTATGTTGAAAGATAAATAAGCCTTTCCCTTTGTTTCCCTCACCATTACTTTCGCACACTCATCATATTTACATATAGATATATTTATATGCACCGAGATTCCCATACGTAGATATGTATGTATATCTACGTATGCATATTTGGTACTTAGCTGTGTACTGTATTGCAAAAATATTTCTGATAACAGACCTGTATATGTAGTTATGTGTATTTAAATATGTATGTATGTACATATGGCAGCAGCAAAATACTTTTCCACTTACCTCAGCTGTCTCGCGATGATGGTACCAACATGCAGAGAGGATGCTGTAAACAAAATTACTGGAAAGTTACACATACATAACACACACACCCAAGCGACAGCAGAAATCTGTCAGCCTGCCCGGTTCGGTCTGCTAACCACTCGCTCGTGTTAGCGGGCGGCGAGCGAGTCACTATTTTCCGTAGCGATGAAAAACCAATTAGTTAATAAATTGCACGACAATAATTTAATTTAATTTTGTGGATCTTTGTAAATACTATTGGAATCTGTTAAACGGACATTGGCGATTGAACCGCGGTAAAAAAAAACTAGGAGAGGAACGGAATAGTCGTGGTGATAATAATATAGAAATTATGAACGAAAAGTGAAATGGCGAAGAACAAACAAAAAGAAAATCGCTAGGGTAGCTAAATTAAGCAAAAACTTAAGAGTTCTACAAACTAAATACTAAAACGATTTCAGTAAAATAATATGCGCAAAATCTAACACCAAAAGCAAAAAAAAAAAGGTGATCTAAAATCTTACATAACCTAAAAAAAAAGCGTTGAAAAGTCCTACCGAAAATCAATTCAATAAGTAAAAAAATAAAGATATGTATGTATGACTGCATATATACATGTATGTATGTATGTATGCTGCACTATGATGCCGCGCTGCTGGTCGTAGTGGTCGCTGGGCGCTCTCCGCCTCTGTTGGGGGCGATCGCTTCGCTGCAAGCCGCGTAGACGTATGTATGTAGGTAAGTATGTACGCTTCTGTTGGAGAGCGTCAATTTCTTCTCCTAATTCTGCCCGCTGGAAATACGTTCGCTCCCGCGCTGTTGGATTTCCTTCAGGCAGCGGCCGTTGACCCACTCTCACAGTTGAATGTTATCCCAGCTGATCTGCCTATGTACCTTCTGTTCGTAGTTGTTGTCCTCGGTGTTAATTTTGATGGTTGTGCTTCAGTGCGTGTGCACGTATAGTTTTGTTGCAAATATCTGCTGCCTGTGTCTGTATGTGGAAGGATGTGTGTCGAATTCCTTCTAATGTTGGTGTACTGTTGGTGTGTAGATGTTGCTGTTGGTCTGCAATTGTTGCAAGTAGATGTAGATGTTGCTGTGGGTGTGCTGTTGGACGCATCTATTAGCAATTCCTATTATGCTAGGAGAGGTCCTTTCGTACTACGTACTGGCGACCTAAGAAGAATTAATTTAATATTTCCTCATTAAAATAGATAGCGCTTTTTGTTTCATATAAATTTTATTTAATTTTACTTTTTATTTCTCTGAGTGCGTGTACATACTTACACACATTCAAATGTGTTCATGTGTATATGTGTGTGGGTACACATTCTATTTTTGTGTACGTATGCAGAAGCACTCAATCTGCCTAATTTTCTATATTTTTAATTTAAGAAAACTTACCTCAACTCCAAATTTCGCTGACTAATTAGCAACTTCGACGATTTCCAAAAAAAATAACGTTTGCGGATTGATCCCGTTTACTGCTCGTTTCTGTCTCTAACGTTATGTAAGTATATATGTATATATAAAGTATATAATTCACTGCACTGATTTTCACCCGCGTAACGATTCAGATTTGCTGACACCGACACTTTTGTTCAACTAACTCTTTCAGCCTTCATCAGCGCTATTTTATTAGCGTTGGTAAAGCCGAAGGAGTTACTCATTCCCTATCTATTTGGCGCCAATTGGCCGAAGTTCAAAATTGACATTCGCTCAATTTGTAGCACACGTACACATATATGCTCAATACTGCCTTATCGTATCGCCGGGTCAGCAAGGTTTCCCACCATTGGCGTTTACTCTGGTATGCTTATGCAAATTATGGTTACTTTACATCCGGCTGATACTTCGATTCACACACACATTCATACCGAGTATAAGGCTGTCGTAACAAGTTGTAAGAATATAGTTTAATATTATGTAAGCAGAATAACATTAAAGAAGTCACGTTAACCACTTGCATACCAAACTTGTTAAAAGGATATTCATCAAATTGCACCTTTATAAACAGCCACCATATACCCACAATAGAGGAAATAACCCCCGGTTTATTATTCACTAACAATTACAATGGACCTTTAAAAATAGACAATAAAGAAATATGTTTGAATGGTACTTATTTGATAAAGTATGACAACTCAAGTTTATCAATAAAAGACAAATATGTACTTAACCAATAAAAATGAACTTACCCTTACCAGCAATCATCAAATCGACCAACTCTACAGCAAATCTCGAAGAAGTTCTTTCTCTCCAAATACTCAACAAATAGATAACATAAACACTAAATACAAAATTAGCACTTCCATATGCTCTACGCTAATAATGCTATCAATAATTATTCTAATAGCAATGGCAGATAAAAAGATCATTTCTAAGAAGAAAACTGGAATCGATATCCCGGTCAATACAAGCAGTCCAAAAGATAGTCGCCCAACGCCCACAAAAAGATCAACTCCATCAAATGAAACACCATCCAACGAGGACGCTGCATGGTTTAAAGGGGGAGGAGTTAACGCTACACACGCAAAAACCTTCTGCATATATGTAATCATATAAGCATATTAACATAGCAGATAACAAACACAATGCTGTTGTAGCCGGTATCCCACGGACAAACGACAACACACGCGCAACTTCAATGCAACAACCACAATAGGTATCACCTGCACATTCAACGTGACTTCGTAGGTTAAATCAGCTGTAAGAATTATTATGTTGTTAATTATTAAGTGATCTCTGTCGAATAAACAACGACACAAGTCGTCCAAAAAAAGTTTTTTTTTTAATATCTTTCATTAATAAAGATATAACTTACATTCGAATTTAAAGCGTGCCCCGCGAAACCGTATTGTAATCTTAACAGGTGATTTGAATTTCACATCGATAAGTGTAGTCGTTTATATGCTCCTTCTAACCGAAGCGAGAAATAAAGTACCGATTTCAAAGTGAGTGTGAGTGAATTCACTGAAGCATTTCAAGGCGTATTCAAAATCAGTTTATATGTACATGCGTTTCGAAGTGATGTGTATTCGATGAAACCGTATTATGCTCCCGCATAAACGTAGTATATCTATCTCAAAGTTCATATACCCTTGTATACAAGTACGTTCGGATATAAAAATAATCAAAGACAGTGGTAGAAAAACTCCTTTTAAAGATGGTAGAGCAAGGCGGAAGTGGCTTATGCCTTTTTTTTTTTGTTAAATGTACTTCTGGTTTGTCAATGAGAGAATCCGAAACCATCAATTTTATTTTTTATTCAATAATGTAAAATATTTCAATGAATTCCTATTATTAATTAAAAAAAAATGTTTGTTATTCTTAACCCGTTTGAACCGAAAAAAAACTGCTGGAGATACAATTTTGACAACAGTGTGACCGTAAAAATTAGGAAAAAGTTTAACCGAGCCAAAATTTCACTTTTCGCCGCGAGAGGCGCTGTGGGCGGTGAGATATTTAATCCCAATCAGTATTTTTGATTTGAAATTTGGGATATAATGTCCCAGCAGTGTTATTAGCATTAGCATTATTAAAATTTCTAATTGGTGAAATTGTATCATTTTTAATTATTTAAAAGAAATATTACATATGATAAGGCGTAAAGAACTTCGCATGTATTGCATGTAAAGAATGTACGCTTTTCGTTTTTTCCACCTTTCTTATCCTTTGAGCAATTTACTCATCGGCGTCGCGTTTTGCCTCTGATTTTGGTAGCACAGACTCTCTCCTTGTAAAATGTTAGGGTGTTTGAGTTACGGAGCGCAGGGTGCGCTAAAGAATCAAATTTTCTAATTAATACAAAGAATTCGATTATAAGGATATAATTATTCAATTTATTTAATTCACGAAATAAAATGCTATGATATACATAAGTGCGGATAAATATGTAGGATTTGCCGGAGTGGCTAAATTTTTATCTTTAAAGTGCGTGCGGCGGCGACGGCGGTTGGTTATCAACTGTAAAAAACTGTTTTACTTGCGGATACGGGTCGCCCCGTGGTGCTGCTTACAAATGCAAAAAGGAGGTAAAATTCGAAGATGGATGACATGACAGAGCGATACAATATTTAGCGTTGCCAGCCGCACGCAATAAATTACAAATCATAAATACTATTATTCGAAGTCAATTAGAGGACCCATGTCCTCAACATGCCGGCCCGCCTGCGCCGGTGCGAGGTGAAGCAACTCCTGCAGCTTCTCAAGAGTCAGGACAGCCCGGTTAAAGAGGTTGCGGATGCGGTTCTGGACTGGATTACGTCCGCCCTGGGCCTTCTTGACTGTCGGTTTGACCACACGGCTAGCCAGGGTTGTTCTGTCCGGGTGGACGCGCGTGCGAATGTCTCGGCGATTACGCTCTACGGTCGACGTCGTTGGACGATGCAGCATGGTGTGATGTGCTTTCCCGCACAAATGGCAGCTGTCCGAGGAGTTACAGGCGCCGGTGACATGTGAAGTCGCCAGGCAGTTGATACAGTACTTATGTACCCGGGCAGACTCGTACCGCTCGTCAGGCGTCATGACCTGGAATGCTCGGCAGAATCGCAGCGGGTGGTGACGGCAACACAGCCGGCACTGGCTAAAATCCATGGCATTACGGTCCATCTGTGGAGAAAACGAGAGCAGAAGGTGTGAAAATAACATTAGTCACGTATCACGGCGTAAGAAATTTGTGGAGTCATGGAGTTTGGATGAAGGGGAAGTGGCACACGAGCCATTACGAGGGGGGTAGGAGACATAGCTTGGCAATGTTGCGTGTGATAATTCCTGCTTGAGTATGGATATCTGCTACGCGAGCGTTCCTATCCTGTCCGGGGTGAAGATTTACTATGCGCCCGAGTCTCCACTCGTTTGGGGGTAGAAGATCGTCCTTTACGACGACGAGCTCTCCCTCCTGGAGGTTGGGTTCTTGGCGCTTCCACTTATGCCTTTTATGGAGTTCTTTAAGGTATTCGTTCTTCCACCGAGTACTAAACTGGTGATGAATAACCTTTAACTTTTGCCATTTATGGGCTAGCGAGAGATTGTCGGCTTGGGGTTCATGCAAGGAGTGCAATGGGGCGCCTATTAAGAAATGTCCCGGTGTGAGAGCAAGTAAATCAGTAGGATTCTCTGACATAGGAGAAAGAGGTCGCGAATTGAGGACTGCCTCAATGCGGATAAGGAGTGTGGTGAATTCCTCGAATGTGAACTTGAGGTTTCCTGCCACCTTTGTGAAATGTGTTTTAAAACTTTTTACTGCAGCTTCCCATAGACCGCCCATGTGAGGAGCGTAGGGTGGAATAAACTGCCAAGTCAATCCGTGGGAGGCGTATCTTTCGGCGATGTCCGTAGCGGATTCTTTGAGAAATTGGGAGAATTCTCTTTGAAACGATCGTTTTGCGCCCACGAACGTCTTTCCGTTGTCGGACATTATTTTGGAGGGGATTCCGCGACGACCGACAAATCTAGTGAACGCGGCTTTGAACGTTTCGGTAGTGAGATCAGAGCATAATTCTAAATGTATCGCTTTTGTGGAGAAGCACACAAACACACACACATACGCCTTGGTATGAGAAGCACGTCGGAGCATGGAGGTTTTGACCATAAATGGCCCGGCGAAATCTACACCTGTTGTATGAAATGGGCGAGTATAGGTGGATCTTTCAGGGGGCAATGCGGCCATTATCTGCGAGCGCATGTTTTGTTTGTAAAGGGTACAGACTTTGCAACGGAAGACGCACTTTTTTACCTTCTGTTTCAAACGGGGAATGTAATATTCTTGTTGAACCATTCGAGTCATTAGCTGTTTATCTGCGTGCAGCAAGGTTGAGTGGAGGAAATCGAGCAACAGCGTACAGAATTTGGAGTTTTCTGGAATTATAATCGGGTGCCGCTCATTGTAGCTGAAGGCTGCATAAATTAAACGCCCGTTCACACGCAGGATGTCTGAGCTGTCCAGCATTGGATTGAGAGTAATAGGACTAGAGGCGCTAAGTGAGCTAATTTCGACGCTATAGAATTTACGTTGAGTTTGGGTAATGAGACATTTTTTCACCTCATTTATTTCGTCATGCGTAAGAGATAATGACGTAGGAATGGTTCGCTTTTGAGCTCTGTGTATAAAGCGATAGACAAATGCTAAGACGCGGAGTTCTCGGGGAAATGAAGAGAAACGCTCCAGAATGTCTTCACTATCGATCGTATGCAGTGACTCAATTCGTCGTTGTTCCGGAGGGGAGGAGTTGAGAGAAGGTAGTTTTGGCCATGAAGTAGTGGGTTCTTTTAGCCATTTTGGGCCATTCCACCAAAGGGTACGCATCGCAAGATCTTGGGGTTGACATCCGCGAGTACCTAGATCAGCTGGATTGTCCGCGCTAGCTACATGCCGCCATGTGGCATTTCCCACATTTTGAAGTATGAGCGTGATTCTATTGGCGACGTAAGTTTTCCAAGTGTGAGGTGGTTTTTCCAGCCACGCTAACACAATGGAGGAGTCTGACCAGAGGAAAAGCTCATGATTTGAGAAATTCATGTGGGAGCGAACTTGATGGACCAGTTTTGAGAGGAGTACTGCCCCGCAGAGCTCGAGCCGTGGGAGGCTTACGGTCTGTAGGGGGGCGACCTTACTTTTGGCTACGAGCAAGTGTGATGAAAGGGAGTTTTCATCGATTTTCACCCTGAGATATATACAAGCACAGTACGCTTTTTCGGAGGCATCGGAGAATCCATGTATCTGAACCTGTTGAGAGGGGGTATATTGCACCCAGCGGGGGATGCTAATGCTGCTGATGGCTGGAAGGTTTTCACAGAGCGTGTTCCATTTGTGAAAAGCGCCGGGTTTTACGTGCTCATCCCAGTCTGTTCCTTCCATCCAAAGTTGTTGTAGGAGAATTTTCGCGGATCGAACAATTTCGCTACCGCCGATAATATTTGCCGTTTAGTTTTCGAGTGAGCAGCTGGTAGAGGGTCGTAAGTGTAGGAGATAGAGTCTGAAAGAGCATTCCATTTAATGCCTAGAGTTTTGGTTGAGCTGGCATCCTGGAATTTCAGGAAATCGACATCTAGCAAATCGGAAGTTGGGATTGAGTTCAAGATTTCTGGGTGGTTGGCAGTAATTTTTCACAGTGGGAAACCTGCTGATTTTAATGCGCCTATTACTTGTGTCATCGAGTTTTTAGTGGACTGTATATCATGCCCGCCAGAGAGTATATCGTCCACGTATGTTTCACGTAGGAGGATATCGGTGGCGAGTGGGAATTCGTCTCTACAATCCTGCGCTAACTGATGCAGTGTGCGGATTGCGAGATAGGGGGCGCAATTGACACCAAATGTTACGGTTTTCAACCTGAAATCTTCGATTGGCTGATTTGGGGACCTACGAAAGACGATTCTTTGAAAGTCTAAGTCTTCCTTGTGGACGAGAATCTGGCGGTACATCTTTTCGATGTCGCCATTGAATACGAACTTGTAGAGTCGCCATCGGAGTATGGTGATCATCAAGTCGTTTTGAAGGGTTGGGCCAGTGTAGAGTACGTCATTGAGCGAGCTTCCAGAGTGGGATATTCTGGAAGCATTGAAAACTACTCTTACTTTGGTGGTTGTGCTGTCGGGTTTTATGACGGCATGGTGCGGTAAATAAAAGGAGAGATATTTACCGCTCTTAATAACTTCTTGGGATATGGTGGGTTCCATGTGATTCATGGTGACGTACTCTTCGAGAACTTCTGAGTACTTCGCTCGCAGTTCTGGTTTTCTCTCCAGAGTCCTTTCGATGCTGAGATATTGCTGCTGCGCTGCTAGTCGGGAGTGTCCTAGCGCGATCGATTCTGGAAACTCTGCTTTGAAGGGAAGCTTGACCATGTATCGTCCATCTCCTTGTCGGATTGTGGTTCGTCGATACAGGTCCTCACAGAATTCATCTTCGGTGGATCGGGGTTGAATGATTGCTACCTCCTCTTGCTCCCAAAACTTCCTCAGTAGTGTATTGAGCGATTCATCTTGGGGTTCCGTTACCTGGGTGGTAAACGCTGAGATTTTCTCCGGGATCGGGCCGCTCAAAATCCAACCGAATATGGTGTTCTGAGCGATGAGACTACTGCTGTGTTGCAGTCCTTGCAAGAGGATTTGGGGGATTAAGTCACTGCCGATGACCATGTCTATCTTACTAGGGGTGAAGAAGTGGGGATCGGCGAGTGTTAAATGTTTTACCTCATCAAGATTAATATTTGTAATATTCGAGGTAGGGAGAAAATGAGTTAATTTGGGTAAGATAATCGCTTGCGCTTTAATTTTTTGGGTTCGATCTGCTGAGCACAGTGTGATTTCGCAGACATTTTTGGAGTTTTGCACCACCAGTCCGCCCATTCCAGAAATTTCGAAGTGTGCATCTGTCATGGGCAAGCGTAAGAGTTTTTGTATCCGGGATGATACAAACGTTTTTTGGGAACCTTGATCTACCAGGGCGCGAATATTGTGATATTCGCCATCACAATAGATCGGTACCATTGCCGTTGGGAGAAGGGTTGTGACGCTAGAACTCGCGAAATGTGACGAGACTTTATTTACGTCTTTTTGTTGGGAATTTGAGGCGGGAGTTGCCTTTGAAATATATTTTGAGCAAGTTGGTTGCTCGTCATTATTTGCTGTCTGAATCGTTAGCTGACTAGAAACTCTTTGGGGGTTTGAGTTTGTTTTTGTAAATTGCGATTTTTGGGGAAAATGCAACAGTGAATGGTGTCTTCGTTGGCAATATACGCACGTGAAGTTACTTTGGCATTCATTCTTCAAGTGAGAGTAAGAAAGACAATTTTCGCAATAACTGTTTCCTTTGACAAACTTTAGGCGATCGGACACGGATAAAGCTTGAAATTTTACACATGTCTTCATGGGGTGTCTAGCGTTGCATAATTTGCAAGAAATGGGTGGATTAAGTTCGACATGGAAATTTTGAGTTCTATTTCTATTTATAAATGAGGAGCTTTGATTGACTGCTCTTGGAGTGAAATTAGGGTGGGGAGGTTTTGGTTTTCCTGGTCGATATGCTTGAAGTCTCTCTACTATTTCATACCGGCTAGTGAGGAATTTATTCATATCTACCCAAAGTGGTAACTCCTTGCGAGAGCTAAGTGATTGCTCCCACAGAGATAGCGTTTCACTTGGCAGTTTTGAAGAACAGAGATACACAAGAATGGGGTCCCAGTCGCTAGTTGGGATTCCTTGTGCTGAGAACGTTGCGAGAGAGTTATTAATGGTGGCTTGAATTTTTTGGATTTGCTCACCATTTTCTGTATATAATGGGGGTATGTTGAAGAGAATTTTGAGTTGGTTATCGACCAATACTCTTCGGTTTTCATACCGTGATTTGAGGGCATCCCAGGCGAGTCCAAAATTGTCGTCAGTTAGGGGGAACTGCTTAACTATTTGTCCTGCCTGACTTCGGGTTTTTTGCCGTAAATGATAGAGTTTTTGAACTGGAGTTAATTTGGGGTGGTTTTTATAGACTGCCGTGAACATATCTCTGAACGCCGGCCAGTCTTCGTATCCACCGTGGAAAATCTCTGTGTCGCACGGTGGTACTTTAAGAAATACTTCTTGGGAGTTTGAAGTCTGTGTGGTGTTTGCTGCGAACGATGTGCTTGTTTGTGGCTGAGAGTTTTCTCCACAAAGCTGTAGCGAATCTAAAATTTGCGATTTGCAATTTTCATAACTCTCTGAGCATTTATCATATTTCTGCTGAACTGAACCGCTGGATTCGGAAAAATTTGTTGAGTGAAATACTGCCTTGTACGAGGTTACAAGACATTCCCAGAGTTTGTCAAGCTGCTGTAACTTGACATTGAGAAGAGATGGGGTATGGTCACTTATGAAGGTGGCGGACCATTTTGAATAAAAGGATTCAAGCCTATTGCTCTCAAAAATGAAATCTTGCAGGGACGGATCTATCAAAGATTTTTGTGGGGTATCCTGAGATTTTGGCATGATTGAGATTTATTAAAGGGGGTGAGAGTATAAAAAATTCACTTGAATCAATGAAATAATCTGGTAATTGTGTGTTGCAATATTTTTTTGCTCTTTGAGAATTTTTGTATATAATTAATTTGAAATACACCAAATTAATATAAAATTTTATTATTGAGAGAGATACTGTGTTTTTTATTTTGTCCTACTGTAGTGCTATTTATTTTCGCTCCACTGTACTGCCTGAGCGCGTCTGAGTGCAGTAGCAGCGCTAATTCTTTTTATGTGAGCTACCAAAGGGGTGGAGTATAAACTTTTAATTGTATTTTTTTTTTTTTTTTTTCAATATATATATATATATACGTATGTGTGTGGCAAGGGTGCCTTTATTTGTACGTATGTATTTATATATGTGTAATAGTGCGTAAGCGAGTATTCGAGTGTGAGAATTTATGTATCTGCATATGTACATATGTGCCATGAGATTTCTGTACTTACATACATATGTACAAATACATATACCTTTTTGGGCGCGAGTTTTCGGGAAAATTTTAGTTTAGCATCCCCGGAATTGGAAAACAAGGGGGTGATGGGGGGGTAGAGGGGGACCTCCTGATCACAAATATCTAGTTTTTAGCTGCCGCTGACTTATAGTTTTCGAGATATTTATACTTAAAGTTGAAAAAATGCCCCCTTTTATATTGGTTATTTCATTGAATATTACACTAAATACACTATTCCGTTCGTAAAAGGCAAATAATTAACATTTCCGAGCGCGCACAAGTAAGAAAATTAATATTTAAACATTATATTAATAAATATTAAATAAATAAAATGAAAATAATCGCGCACTTGCATACACGCAAAATGGTTGACAATAACATTAGATGAGTGTGTTGCCATATGGGTGATGTGCATAAAAGAATAAGAAAAATAGTCATAGTCGTCTTTGATTGCATTCCAAGCGAATTCTGTAAGTTAAATTGTAAATGAGGAAATAGCGCCGCAGGCGAAAATCGCGCGATTTTTTATTAAAAATTTTCACAAAAAGTCAGTATAAAATAACATATTAAGAAGACATATTTTTCGTATTTTATGCACATCACAAATATGGCAACACACTCATCTAATGGTTGTGCCGACCATTTTGCGTGAATGCAATTAGGTTATTTTTATTTACTTAATATTTATTAATAAAACGATTAAATATTAACTTTCTTAATTGTGCGGGCTCGGAAATGTTAATTATTTTCATTATACAAACGGAAGTTATGTGTATTTAGTGTAATATTCAATGAAATAACCAATATAAAAGGGGGCATTTTTTCAACTTTAAGTATAAATATCTCGAAAACTATAAGTCAGCGGCAGCTAAAAACTATATATTTGTGATCAGGAGGTCCCCCTCTACTCCCCCATCTCCCGCTTGTTTGACAATTCCGGGGATGCTAAACTAAATCCTAGCCGAGTTTTCAAACGGTAGCGAATATGAAAATTTAAAAGAGAAATTCCGCTAATTACTCTCTTGTATTTAAATGCGGTTATTAAGGAGGGGAAATGAATTTTTTGCGCGGGATTTATATGCGCATATATCTACTGTCTTAGCGCGTCTAAGCACAGTAACGGTGATTTACTGGTCAAGAGAGACACAAAAGGGGGGTGGAGTTAAGAAATTCGCGAAGGTTAAGTATGCGGTTCTTGTGAAACGGTATGTGTGTATATATAGTTACATACATACATATATGCATTTATGTATGGAAGCAAATGTTCGGGGGAGTCTTGAATTTCTTCCGTTATTTTTGCATATACATATGTATGTTGTGCTAATGAGTTAAAATGCACTTACTTGAAGTCAGGTACTTTTTATGAGACTGTACCTGCACCTTGCGATATGTGCTGCGGTCCGTTACCCCAATTCTCTTATTGCTTTTGCTGCTGTGGCTTGCTACTGTTGTTGTTGTTGCTGTTGCTGTTATTTTTGTTTCTTTTGTTGTTGCTGCTGTTGCTGTTTCTGTGCTTTTGTTGTTGTTAAAATGTGCACTTTAAATTCTGGTTTTTTTATTTTTTTTTTATATCTTTTAAAATTTAAATTTTCGCGCACTTAATAATTTTTTGAGTTTGCAATAATTTTTGAAAAATTAATTTCTATCTTATGCGGTTTTTGCAAATATTTATGTACCTGTGTACAACTGTGAGCACTCACATAAAGCCAAAGGCTTTGAACTATTGATTTCTTTTGTCAAAGTTGAATACTTTAAATGATTATTTAAAAAAGAAACGAAAATTCACTATCGCGTCGTATTTCGCAATTGCGTACTGCTATTTAAATACTCGCAACTGTATGTATGTATGTAACAAAACTTTTTCCAATTATTTTGCTTTTAGCTAATATTGCTATTTCACTGTGACTTTATTCTACTTGATCGCACGCACCGGTAAAATAAACGCCACTTGTTCATATATACATACATGTGTATGTATGTAGTAAAAACGCAGTCTTGTATGTAATGCAAATTACTTGATCGCACGCACCGGTAAAATAAACGCCACTTGTTCACAGTATGTACATATGTATATACATATGTATGTATGTATGTATGCAGACTTTATGTAATGCAAATTACTTTTGAATTTGTTTGCACATTCGCAAAATAATTAAAAATTTTTTTTTTTTTTGTATGTTTTCGGCTTCGGAATACCTTTTTATTTCTTTTAACTTTTTTGCGCACACCGGTAGATTTTGCAATCCAGTTTCACTTGTAATTTGTCTTTACACTTGGATTTTACAATCTAAATTTCGCTTTTAATTTTTTCTTTACACTTTTTGTTTGTAAACGCCCGCACTGATTTTCTTTGTTTGGTTTTATTTTTAGTTAATAACTTTTACTTTATTTTTTTTTTTTTTTTTTTTTTTTTTTTTTTGTTTTTCAACACTTCAGTTTTTTAGGTTTTGTCTTTCACTTTTTATTAAGCCGTACTCATTGACCGACCGATCGCACTCAAAATTTTAACCGACTGTTGGTTGCGTTTGTACATACATACATACATATGTATTCATATACATTCAAATTTCGCTTGGCCGCGGGTTGCCTTTTTAGCGCGAAAGGACCATGTAAAATGTTAGGGTGTTTGAGTTACGGAGCGCAGGGTGCGCTAAAGAATCAAATTTTCTAATTAATACAAAGAATTCGATTATAAGGATATAATTATTCAATTTATTTAATTCACGAAATAAAATGCTATGATATACATAAGTGAGGATAAATATGTAGGATTTGCCGGAGTGGCTAAATTTTTATCTTTAAAGTGCGTGCGGCGGCGACGGCGGTTGGTTATCAACAGTAAAAAACTGTTTTACTTGCGGATACGGGTCGCCCCGTGGTGCCGCTTACAAATGCAAAAAGGAGGTAAAATTCGAAGATGGATGACATGACAGAGCGATACAATATTTAGCGTTGCCAGCCGCACGCAATAAATTACAAATCATAAATACTATTATTCGAAGTCAATTAGAGGACCCATGTCCTCAACACTCCTCTTTTCAATTTCTGTGTACATGAGGGAAGCTGCTTCCGATTGGAGATAATAGTACCGCCGGCAGGGAATGGTAAGATGTTGAAGAGGTGCACTAAGGAAAAGAATCTATCAAAGAAAAGTGCAACATTGGTTCGCCTTATAGATTTCGCCAACCCTAAGACGACCTTCTCGCCCAAAGCCGAGTACTCAACCGCCTTTTGCGGTTCATCCTTTTCACAATATATATTAAAATCATATACATAGCCAGAGTCAGATCTTTCCCATATTTTAATTCCACGTTTGATGGATTTCATTGGAAGGTATTGCTTTAATGTCGATCTTCCTTTTAACTTAACCATTGATTCGTCTATGGCTTGAAATGGGCTATTTTCGCGCCACTTAGGGAAAGTCTTCTTTAGGCAACTGACCACTTTGTCGATATAGTATATTTTCGAACAGCCATTTGGTTTTTCAGGAGAGCTGCAACAAAATTTTGAATCGTCATCCATCGAAGCTAGATACTCAGAGCCAGTTTCTTCAAACGGCTCCGACTCCTCTGAGGAATCGTAGAGATCATTTTCGATGTCGTCGTCTGTAAGCTTAGCTCTATTGCTGGTCATTATGCTTATTAGGTGTACACATTTTAATATGACTTTGTTAAACTTATAAAGATTTTGTGCACTCCTGGGATATATAATCCCCAGTCAAAATACTACAGGGACATATAATCCCATAAGAATAAAAACCTAATTATATCACAAATTACTTTATTTTTAAATTGGAATTGTAAACGTTTATCACAAATGCATAATTATTTGCATTGTCGTGTTCGGACGTGTTTGTTGGTTGCTCCACTGCAATTGTTTATTTACATTGTTTCATTTGCGCTGCCAAGCTTTGCGTTAATAACAACTTGTGTGCATAGCATCATTACATAAATTTGAGAACACTAAAAGCTTTAGTTTTGAGCTAAATTCGAAATGTATATAATTATATTTGGATTTATTTCGAAGCTAGATACTCAGAGCCAGTTTCTTCAAACGGCTCCGACTCCTCTGAGGAATCGTAGAGATCATTTTCGATGTCGTCGTCTGTAAGCTTAGCTCTATTGCTGGTCATTATGCTTATTAGGTGTACACATTTTAATATGACTTTGTTAAACTTATAAAGATTTTGTGCACTCCTGGGATATATAATCCCCAGTCAAAATACTACAGGGACATATAATCCCATAAGAATAAAAACCTAATTATATCACAAATTACTTTATTTTTAAATTGGAATTGTAAACGTTTATCACAAATGCATAATTATTTGCATTGTCGTGTTCGGACGTGTTTGTTCGTTGCTCCACTGCAATTGTTTATTTACATTGTTTCATTTGCGCTGCCAAGCTTTGCGTTAATAACAACTCGTGTACATAGCATCATTACATAAATTTGAGAACACTAAAAGCTTTAGTTTTGAGCTAAATTCGAAATGTATATAATTATATTTGGATTTATTTCGTGTAAATCTCTGTGTTTAGCCAAAATGACAAAAACAACCGCATCAACATCTCTAAAACGGCGCGCTAGCAGAGAATCCCCGTTTGCTAAGGCTGCTAAGTTTGATGAGAGTTCTGCTCTTCCTACTGTTTTGGCGGCAGTTAAAGAGCTGGAGGAAAGAGTGAAGCTGCAAACCGAGAAGCTAAGTTCTCTCTTTGAAAGCCTCTCTTCGAAAATTACGGAGTTAGAAGAAAAGCTTGTAAAGAGGATGGATAGTGAAGTGGCTGCATTAACAACAAAAGCGATGGAGTCAGCTGAGCGTATTTCCCAACTAGAGACGGCCATAACAAAGCAAGAAGGTGAGATGTTAAAACTACGCACGTCTCTTAAGTGTGTGCTGTTGCAGAAGGCTGTTTCCGACTACGTTGCTGATGCTGTTGCGTTTGTGGTGCCATATGTGGAAGGAGAAAATTTGAAGAGCGTCTTTAGTCAGATTTGCCTCTCCATTGATTTCATGGTACCCCAAATTAAAGATAATTTCCGCACTAAAACTTATTCTGTGAGCACTAACGGTGCCATCATAATAAAGTTTTATTCTCCCCATGACCGCAACCGCACTCTTCGCGCGTTCTCTGAATACCGCAAGCGAATTAAATCTGCTATCACTCTTAATAATTTGGGTATTGATAGAAGGTTTAGCATATATGTATGAGAAGCTCTCTGCAGAAAATAGAAAACTACTGCAATATGCAATCAAAATCAGACGGGAAGAGAAGCTGATGGTGGGGTTTAAGAGAGGAGGTTCTGTTTTCTTTCGGCTTAATTAGAGCGAGCCTCCGATTAAGATCGCTAATATTAGTGACCTGCAGAGATTTCGCTAGTAATATGGCCATAAATATAAGTTGTTATTTATATAAATATGTAAAGATGGTCATTCTCTTAATTTATTGTTGTTACTCTTTTAAATTTGGGGTTGCTTTTGCTTGTATTTCTCATGAGCTTGCAGGACAAGTCTCCTAGTGCTGTTGAATTCAGTCTTGCTATGTTAAATGTTTTATGTAGCCAACAAAAGGGGTTTAACATAGTGCATTTTAATGCTTGGAGTTTAAATTTTGATAAAATGGACTATGTTAGAAATGTGTTTGAGTGTTCGTCAATAGATGTTGTATGTGTATCTGAAACATGGTTTGATTCTTGTATTTATTCTTCATCTGCTGACATGAAAACTTTTTGCCTTTTACGCAATGATACCCCTACCAAACGAGGTGGCGGAGTTGCTATTTATTGCAGAAGTGATCTTCAAATGAAACTCCTAACTAAGTCAGACTGAGATGGTACTGAGTTCCTTGTCGCAGAAGTGGCAGGTAAAAATTTTAAAAGCCTTGTTTCCTGTGTCTACAATCCACATACACAAATTTTCTTTAAGCTCCTTTTTTGACTCTATATATATATTTCTTCTTGACTATGATCATAATGTTATCTGTGGCGATTTCAATGTAAATACTCTCGTGAGTGATTGTTATAGTGATTGTTATCGGAGCCTATTATCCCACGCCCAAATTTGCAAAACACTTACTTATGGTGAAATGTTTGAAATATCTGTTGGTTATAATTCATATAATTAATTACATATGATTTACAAGTTTATAATGGTTCTTACTTTAGTATTTTAAGGGATGGTTCTCGATTTTTAATATAAATGTTGATTTGCACGTTCTTTGTCCGTCGAAAATAAGGAAGAAAAAAAGTAAAGCCATTATGCAAACGTCAAGCAATTCGCTTGTCAGTTGCGTAAACAGGGTGGCAGGTCGCAGTCAGGTGCTGCCGTATCTTTCGTAACATTCCCCCCGGTATATCCTTTGGATCTACCTTTAAAAGCGGAGCAGTAAGAGAAAGTACGGCGAGTCTCGTGGCAGGTCTCTCGTAGATGCCGGCGCAAGTCTTCACCACTGCGCTTCTTACCTGTCGTCCGGAGCCCATTCTTACGGATATGACCCGTCCCTTGGGCCAACAGTTTCCGGGTCCGTTAGGATCAATCATATAAACGATGTCACCTTCCTCGATAGGTTTTACGTCCTTGAACCACTTGGTCCGTCGCGTTATCACTGGTAGGTATTCTCGCAACCAACGTCTCCAGAATATATCAGCTAATTGTTGGGCACGTCTCCACCCTTTGCGCAGTTCAATTGCATCGTTGGTGAATTCAGCTATTGGCTTCATGCCGCTTGAACTCCCTAACAGGAAGTGGTTCGGCGTTAGAGCATCATCTTCGTCGTGATCGATAGGTATGTAGGTGAGCGGCCGAGAGTTTATGACCGCCTCGATCTCCATTAAGGCACCACGTAGCAGCTCTTCAGAAGGACGTTGTGTTTGTAGGATCCGTGGAAGAATATCCTTTACTGAGCGAACGAGTCGCTCCCATGCACCGCCCATGTGTGGCGACGCCGGTGGTATAAAGTTCCATTTTGTGTTGGAGTTTGTAAAGGCGCGTACGAGCTTATCTTTGTTCATAGCGTTGAAGGCAGTGATTAATTCCCTTTGTGTGGCCTTGAAGTTGGTGGCGTTGTCACTCCAAATCTCAGTGAATTTGCAATCTCTATATGCACCGCTCTCGTTGTAAGACAGGTTAAGAGCACGCCATATCTCTTCTCAGTGCTTCTACGTACCGCTATCAATATCGGCCCGAATTAATCAACGCCCACGTACGAAAATGGGCGGACAAAGGGTGTCACTCTTGCCGCGGGCAGAGCGCCCGTCTTCGGTGGCCGGGGAACTGCACTGCGATTTCCACAAACCTGGCAGTCACGGCGTATTTTGTTTACAACTGTGCGTAGTCGGGGAATCCAGAAAGTTTGGCGAACTTCATTAACCACTGTCTCAGAGCTACCGTGAAAATATTTTACATGATAGTCCGAAACGATAAGTCAAGTTACTTGGTAGTCTTTAGGCAATATGACTGGGTCTTCCTGCCCTTGCAGATTTGATCTACTACTGAGCCGAAGCAGTGATGTATTATCTAAGTACGGTGAAAGCTTGCGTATAGTGCTCGTACGAGCGACCGGCTTTCCTTTTCGTAGCAAGGCGATCTCATCGGCGAATGCGTCAACTAGGGCTTCTCTCCAGATCAGTATTTCAGCGCGCTTAAGATCGTCTTGTTCTAATAGTAGAATATTCGGTTGGCTCCCCTTGCGAAAGATCCTCCAGATACGGGCGATTCGTACAACAATGGCCGTTACCCGCAGGAGGCGAGACCGTCGAGAAAAACGTCCATATATTGACAAAAACGTTTGAGGCGGGTACACCTCTCCGTGGTGACCTACGTACTTGGCTCTAAGTTCTTCGCCGGTTGTCTGGTTGCTCTGTGTATCGCTCGGCCAGTACGAACGCGCGAATTTCAAGAATGGCGGCCCTTTGAACCAACGGCTCTCGTTTGAGAAATCCGGTGGTTTTTGCCACTTTGCAGAGTCATCTGCCACATTCTGCGCTGAGAGAACCCAGCGCCAGTCGTTTATCTCTGTTAGCTCCAAAATTTCGGTGACCCTAAAGGCTACAATAGATTCACTCAGCACAGCCTGGAAATAGCTTGCTGGTTCCCCTGATCATGAAGATTTTAAGATATTAGATGATAAAATGAATAACATACTAAGTAATAA
Source organism: Philophylla caesio (assembly GCA_963971545.1). Taxonomy (NCBI): domain Eukaryota; kingdom Metazoa; phylum Arthropoda; class Insecta; order Diptera; family Tephritidae; genus Philophylla; species Philophylla caesio. The sequence goes on from OZ020605.1 coordinate 9,340,671, forward strand.
TAAACAACAAGTAGTAATAAATAAATCTATATAAGGAAGAATAAATAATTTAACAAACATTTTAAATGTAATTTTAAGCCAAATGAAATCGAGCGATGCTCTCAAATTAGAAGTAGAAACAAATGTTGAAAGAAAATTAAAATTTGTTAAAAAAGAAGTATCAAACATTGATTACTCAATACAATGGGCAAAAGCCGGAATTGTAAATTCATTTATATTATCTAACGAAGAACTCCTTGTAATTAAAGAGATTTTACAAAAGCAAAATATGCCTTACATAAATTTAATCGAAGCAATCGAGTTTACTGACGTTAAAATTGCAACAAATGCATCTTCTATTATTTATATTGTAAAATTTCCCTTAACAAGTACAGAAGCTTGTAAATCAATAATAATAAAACCTGCAAAGCAAGGCATTAAAGCCATCAAACTTGAATACGAAAATCTAATAATTTGTAATAAAGAAATATTTGGTGTAAGAGATACATAGTTGTAAGAATATAGTTTAATATTATGTAAGCAGAATAACATTAAAGAAGTCACGTTAACCACTTGCATACCAAACTTGTTAAAAGGATATTCATCAAATTGCACCTTTATAAACAGCCACCATATACCCACAATAGAGGAAATAACCCCCGGTTTTTTATTCACTAACAATTACAATGGACCTTTAAAAATAGACAATAAAGAAATATGTTTGATTGGTACTTATTTGATAAAGTATGACAACTCAAGTTTATCAATAAAAGACAAATATGTACTTAACCAATAAAAATGAACTTTTTGCGAAGCCCTTACCAGCAATCATCAAATCGACCAACTCTACAGCAAATCTCGAAGAAGTTCTTTCTCTCCAAATACTCAACAAATAGATAACATAAACACTAAATACAAAATTAGCACTTCCATATGCTCTACGCTAATTATGCTATCAATAATTATTCTAATAGCTATGGCAGATAAAAAGATAATTTCTAAGAAGAAAACTGGAATCGATATCCCGGTCAATACAAGCAGTCCAAAAGATAGTCGCCCAACGCCCACAAAAAGATCAACTCCATCAAATGAAACACCATCCAACGAGGACGCTGCATGGTTTAAAGGGGGAGGAGTTAACGCTACACACGCAAAAACCTTCTGCATATATGTAATCATATAAGCATATTAACATAGCAGATAACAAACACAATGCTGTAGTAGCCGGTATCCCACGGACAAACGACAACACACGCGCAACTTCAATGCAACAACCACAATAGGTATCACCTGCACATTCAACGTGACTTCGTAGGTTAAATCAGCTGTAAGAATTATTATGTTGTTAATTATTAAGTGATCTCTGTCGAATAAACAACGACACAAGTCGTCCAAAAAAAGTTTTTTTTTAATATCTTTCATTAATAAAGATATAACTTACATTCGAATTTAAAGCGTGCCCCGCGAAACCGTATTGTAATCTTAACAGGTGATTTGAATTTCACATCGATAAGTGTAGTCGTTTATATGCTCCTTCTAACCGAAGCGAGAAATAAAGTACCGATTTCAAAGTGAGTGTGAGTGAATTCACTGAAGCATTTCAAGGCGTATTCAAAATCAGTTTATATGTACATGCGTTTCGAAGTGATGTGTATTCGATGAAACCGTATTATGCTCCCGCAAAAACGTAGTATATCTATCTCAAAGTTCATATACCCTTGTATACAAGTACGTTCGGATATAAAAATAATCAAAGACAGTGGTAGAAAAACTCCTTTTAAAGATGGTAGAGCAAGGCGGAAGTGGCTTATGCCTTTTTTTTTTTGTTAAATGTACTTCTGGTTTGTCAATGAGAGAATCCGAAACCATCAATTTTATTTTTTATTCAATAATGTAAAATATTTCAATGAATTCCTATTATTAATTTAAAAAAAATGTTTGTTATTCTTAACCCGTTTGAACCGAAAAAAAACTGCTGGAGATACAATTTTGACAACAGTGTGACCGTAAAAATTAGGAAAAAGTTTAACCGAGCCAAAATTTCACTTTTCGCCGCGAGAGGCGCTGTGGGCGGTGAGATATTTAATCCCAATCAGTATTTTTGATTTGAAATTTGGGATATAATGTCCCAGCAGTGTTATTAGCATTAGCATTATTAAAATTTCTAATTGGTGAAATTGTATCATTTTTAATTATTTAAAAAAAATATTACATATGATAAGGCGTAAAGAACTTCGCATGTATTGCATGTAAAGAATGTACGCTTTTCGTTTTTTCTACCTTTCTTATCCTTTGAGCAATTTACTAATCGGCGTCGCGTTTTGCCTCTGATTTTGGTAGCACAGACTCTCTCCTCTTTTCAATTTCTGTGTACATGAGGTAAGCTGCTTCCGATTGGAGATAATAGTACCGCCGGCAGGGAATGGTAAGATGTTGAAGAGGTGCACTAAGGAAAAGAATCTATCAAAGAAAAGTGCAACATTGATTCGCCTTATAGATTTCGCCAACCCTAAGACGACCTTCTCGCCCAAAGCCGAGTACTCAACCGCCTTTTGCGGTTCATCCTTTTCACAATATATATTAAAATCATATACATAGCCAGAGTCAGATCTTTCCCATATTTTAATTCCTCGTTTGATGGATTTCATTGGAAGGTATTGCTTTAATGTCGATCTTCCTTTTAACTTAACCATTGATTCGTCTATGGCTTGAAATGAGCTATTTTCGCGTCACGTAGGGAAAGTCTTCTTTAGGCAACTGACCACTTTGTCGATATAGTATATTTTCGAACAGCCATTTGGTTTTTCAGGAGAGCTGCAACAAAATTTTGAATCGTCATCCTTCGAAGCTAGATACTCAGAGCCAGTTTCTTCAAACGGCTCCGACTCCTTTGAGGAATCGTAGAGATCATTTTCGATGTCGTCGTCTGTAAGCTTAGCTCTATTGCTGGTCATTATGCTTATTAGGTGTACACATTTTAATATGACTTTGTTAAACTTATAAAGATTTTGTGCACTCCTGGGATATATAATCCCCAGTCAAAATACTACAGGGACATATAATCCCATAAGAATAAAAACCTAATTATATCACAAATTACTTTATTTTTAAATTGGAATTGTAAACGTTTATCACAAATGCATAATTATCTGCATTGTCGTGTTCGGACGTGTTTGTTCGTTGCTCCACTGCAATTGTTTATTTACATTGTTTCATTTGCGCTGCCAAGCTTTGCGTTAATAACAACTTGTGTACATAGCATCATTAAATAAATTTGAGAACCCTAAAAGCTTTAGTTTTGAGCTAAATTCGAAATGTATTTTATTATATTTGGATTTATTTCGTGTGAATCTCTGTGTTTAGCCAAAATGACAACAACAACCGCATCATCATCTCTAAAACGGCGCGCTAGCAGAGAATCCCCGTTTGCTAAGGCTGCTAAGCTTGATGAGAGTTCTGCTCTTCCTACTGTTTTGGCGGCAGTTAAAGAGCTGGAGGAAAGAGTGAAGCTGCAAACCGAGAAGCTAAGTTCTCTCTTTGAAAGCCTCTCTTCGAAAATTACGGAGTTAGAAGAAAAGCTTGTAAAGAGGATGGATAGTGAAGTGGCTGCATTAACAACAAAAGCGATGGAGTCAGCTGAGCGTATTTCCCAACTAGAGACGGCCATAACAAAGCAAGAAGGTGAGATGTTAAAACTACGCACGTCTCTTAAGTGTGTGCTGTTGCAGAAGGCTGTTTCCGACTACGTTGCTGATGCTGTTGCCTTTGTGGTGCCATATGTGGAAGGGAAAAATTTGAAGAGCGGCTTTAGTCAGATTTGCCTCTCCATTGATTTCATGGTACCCCAAATTAAAGATAATTTCCGCACTAAAACTTATTCTGTGAGCACTAACGGTGCCATCATAATAAAGTTTTATTCTCCCCATGACCGCAACCGCACTCTTCGCGCGTTCTCTGAATACCGCAAGCGAATTAAATCTGCTATCACTCTTAATAATTTGGGTATTGATAGAAGGTTTAGCATATATGTATGAGAGGCTCTCTGCAGAAAATAGAAAACTACTGCAATATGCAATCAAAATCAGACGGGAAGAGAAGCTGATGGTGGGGTTTAAGAGAGGAGGTTATGTTTTCTTTCGGCTTAATTAGAGCGAGCCTCCGATTAAGATCGCTAATATTAGTGACCTGCAGAGATTTCGCTAGTAATATGGCCATAAATATAAGTTGTTATTTATATAAATATGTAAAGATGGTCATTCTCTTAATTTATTGTTGTTACTCTTTTAAATTTGGGGTTGCTTTTGCTTGTATTTCTCATGAGCTTGCAGGACAAGTCTCCTAGTGCTGTTGAATTCAGTCTTGCTATGTTAAATGTTTTATGTAGCCAACAAAAGGGGTTTAACATAGTGCATTTTAATGCTTGGAGTTTAAATTTTGATAAAATGGACTATGTTAGAAATGTGTTTGAGTGTTCGTCAGTAGATGTTGTATGTGTATCTGAAACATGGTTTGATTCTTGTATTTCTTCTTCATCTGCTGACACGAAAACTTTTTGCCTTTTACGCAATGATACCCCTACCAAACGAGGTGGCGGAGTTGCTATTTATTGCAGAAGTGATCTTCAAATGAAACTCCTAACTAAGTCAGAGGGAGATGGTACCGAGTTCCTTGTCGCAGAAGTGGCAGGTAAAAATTTTAAAAGCCTTGTTTCCTGTGTCTACAATCCACATACAAAAATTTTCTTTAAGCCTTGAAGTTGGTGGCGTTGTCACTCCAAATCTCAGTGAATTTGCAATCTCTATATGCACCGCTCTCGTTGTAAGACAGGTTAAGAGCACGCCATATCTCTTCTCAGTGCTTCTACGTACCGCTATCAATATCGGCCCGAAGTAATCAACGCCCACGTACGAAAATGGGCGGGCAAAGGGTGTGACTCTTGCCGCGGGCAGAGCGCCCATCCTCGGTGGCCGGGGAACTGCACTGCGATTTCGACAAACCTGGCAGTCACGGCGTATTTTGTTTACAACTGTGCGTAGTCGGGGAATCCAGAAAGTTTAGCGAACTTCATTAACCACTGTCTCAGAGCTACCGTGAAAATGTTTTACATGATAGTCCGAAACGATAAGTCAAGTTACTTGGTAGTCTTTAGGCAATATGACTGGGTCTTCCTGCCCTTGCAGATTTGATCTACTACTGAGCCGAAGCAGTGATGTATTATCTAAGTACGGTGAAAGCTTGCGTATAGTGCTCGTACGAGCGACCGGCTTTCCTTTTCGTAGCAAGGCGATCTCATCGGCGAATGCGTCAACTTGGGCTTCTCTCCAGATCAGTATTTCAGCGCGCTTAAGATCGTCTTGTTCTAATAGTAGAATATTCGGTTGGCTCCCCTTGCGAAAGATCCTCCAGATACGGGCGATTCGTACAACAATGGCCGTTACCCGCAGGAGGCGAGACCATCGAGAAAAACGTCCATATACTGACAAAAACGTTTGAGGCGGGTACACCTCTCCGTGGTGACCTACGTACTTGGCTCTAAGTTCTTCGCCGGTTGTCTGGTTGCTCTCTGTATCGCTCGGCCAGTACGAACGCGCGAATTTCAAGAATGGCGGCCCTTTGAACCAACGGCTCTCGTTTGAAAAATCCGGTGGTTTTTGCCACTTTGCAGCGTCATCTGCCACATTCTCCGCTGAGAGAACCCAGCGCCAGTCGTTTATCTCTGTTAGCTCCAAAATTTCGCTGACCCTAAAGGCTACAAACTGCGAGTAGCGTCGATGGTCAGAGCGAATCCAGGTTAGTCCTGTACGAGAGTCGGTCCAAAAGGTCCCACGTCTGATGCGAAGCGATTACGCCTGCAGCCAATCGGGCACCTTTGACAGCGGCCTGAAGCTCTAGTCGCGGAATAGAAAGCATCTTTTTTGGTGCCACCTTCACCTTGCTGCTTATTAGGCTGCAATTTACAACGTCACCACGAGTATGGCGTAGATAGCATGTGGCAGCATACGCGTTTTCGCTGGCGTCAACAAGCACATGCATCTCCAGCTCCGACTCGCGCCTCAAGTTGCGGAAGTAACATCGTGCTATCTTCAAGGCCTCCACCTTAGGAAGTAGATTGGCCCATGTCAGCCAGCTAGAAAGGTGCTCGTCAGAGAGGCTATCATCCCAAGCGCAGCCGGAATGCCAGACTTCCTGAAAAATTATCTTGGCGTGGACAGTGAGAAATTAAGCAGTCCCAAGGGGTCAAAAAAGCTCATAACAACGCTCAATACTTCCCTCTTGGTTGGACGGCGACGGTCACAATTTTTGTGGTGCTGAGCGAGTCGAAGGTAAAACAATCCTCTTTGGCGAGCCACCACAGGCCCAAGACCTTCTCGCCTGGTAATTCTTGAGGGTTTTCGAGGCATATTTCCGAAACTTAAGCTTTAACTTTAAGTGTGTCCAGCACCGCCTCGGAATTCGAACGCCAGTTTCTGATGTGAAACCCACCTTTACCGTGAATGAAACTTACGTCGCTTGCAAGCTGCATAGCTTCCTCTGCTGTGTCTACGCTGCCGAGCATATCGTCAACATAGTGGTTCTCGACAATACATTCGACGGCTCTCGGATAACAGTCGTGAAATTCGACGGCATTTCGGATTTTTATATACTGCGCAATACTAGGGGAGCAGGTGGCCCCGAAGATCATCACGGATAAGACGAACACCGCAGGTTTGCTATCTCCAGGCCCGAGCCACACGAAACGCTGATAGTTTTTGTCTTCGGATCGGATTCGGACCTGGTGAAACATCTCTTCTATGTCTCCGCTTATGGCTATAGCTCGCTGACGGAACCTCCGCAATATGGACACCAGGCATGTCAACTGATCGGGTCCTTTTAGAAGTAGCGAGTTGAGAGATATGCCCTTGGTTTTAGCGGCCGCATCCCACACTATTCGGACCTTTCCCGGTTTGTTTGGATTAAACACAGGAAATATCGGTAGATACCAGCAACCTTTGTCCAGTAGCGACTCAGCTGGCAAGGGTCTGGCGTATCCTTTCGTTACATAAGTAGCGATCGTGGACGACAATACCTCGGCAAGCTCCGGACACCGCTTAAGTTTCGCTTGTAAGCATTGAGCTCTCCGCAGAGCGGTCGAGAGGCTATCAGGAAGGGCGACGTTAGGGTTTCTCCAGATCAGTCCGGTTTCAAAGCGACCGTCGACGCGTTTGGTTGTCGCCTTTAGTTGTTTGAGAGCATGTTCGTCTTCTCTGGACATAAGACTCGGCACCTTATGTGAAAGATCGAGATTGTCAAGACAAACGTACTCTTTGACGGTACGCAGCAGTTCAGCGTTGGCAGCGGCGTCGCATTCGCAGGTGTGGAACGTGTGATAAGCAGCGACTGGGTGTTGCTTAGCAAGGAGCCCCTTCAGCGTCCACCCTAGGCGTGTCTTCTCGGCCACGGGTCCATTGTCAAGGCCCTCACGGTAACGTAGACTTAGGGCTAGTCGGCTGTTGTTCAAGCCTATTAGAAGTTTTGACGTGGCATTTCCGTCCAATTAGTATCTTGTCTGCCCTTTCCAAAGTCTTTGAGAAAATTATGGCTGAGCAGATTACAAGACATACACAGACTTATAATCTTCTCTCAGTTTTCCAATCCGGTTTTCGAAAACACCCTAGTTGTAATACTGCTGTATTAAAAATACTGGACGATATTCGACAACCCTTTGATAGGAACCATTTGACTTTGCTCTGTCTACTAGACTTTTCAAAAGATTTTGATTCTGTTAATCATGTACTATTGAAAAAAACTAAAACATTACTTCGGTTTCAGCAAAAGTGCTCTGCAACAAATGACTAGTTACCTATCAGGTCGACTTCAACGGCTACGAATTGGGTCTGAGGTTTCGCAATTAAAGTTAGTACCCGCTGGGGTTCCGCAGGGGTTTATACTTGCTCCGCGTTTATTCAGCTTATTTGTTAATGACGTGTTTCTTGTTTGCCAGTCTGCAAATCTTCATGCATATGCTGATGACATTCAGCTTTACTTGTCCGCACCTCTATCGCAGGTGGATCGCTTGTGTTCTGATGTTAACACAGAGCTATTTAATATCTTTTTTTGGCGAATGCCAATGGTTTACGTCTATACTCTAGTAAGTCATCGATCTTGCCTATTATAAACAAAAAATCCAAAAATACAAATTTCCTACCTCCGATTCACATTGACAACAGTCCATTGAAGATTGTTACTAAAATCTTGGATTTGTTATAAACTCTAACTTAACATGCAAAGATCATGTCAATGCATTGGTTGGAAAGTGTATTTCACTCAGCGAAATTTAAAGATGCCTGGGTATTATATTCCACTAAGAACTAGACGTCGGCTAGCTTTACAAGTCATTATGCCTCGGATTATATACGCTGAGGTAGTTTATAGTAGGCTTGATGGTGACTCGATGCGTAAAAATGAGGTATTATTTAATAATGTAACTCGCTGCGTCTACGGATTATCACCCAAAAATCTCCTAACTACCTGTACGAAAAGATATTATTTACAAAGTCAGTTCGAGTAACATATCTTATAGTCCCTTACTTTAGCACTTTAGCATCGGCGAGACTGTTTTTTTTGTCAGCGCTATCCGTTTTTGGAATTCTATTCCTGATTGATTATTTCTGTAGTTACTAGTTTTATTCGTTAAGTTTAGTTAATGTTAATCTTTAAGTAAAAATTCTATAATACTAAGTTCTAAAAATGTACAGGTTATTTTATCTTGTTATACTATAAAACCTCATCATGTTGGTCTCCTTGCCGTGGGGATGAGGCTTAAGTGGTGGGTTAATTTCCTCTAAAGGTCATTAGCCCAACATGAACTAAGAGGGAAGCTTGGTATGGTGATTGGTTGACCGTTCTTCCGTCCCCGCGGGAGGCGGCCTTCCAATCATCATGCGAAGAGTACCGCACCGACGATCTTTCCCCCTAATCCAGGGTGTTATGCGACACCGTGCCTATTGGATGGTTTGCAGCCAGGGGTATCCGGCTGTATTTTAACGGCGCCCTCCTGAAACAGGGTCACCTTGCCTTGGCAGAGGGGACTGCCCTGGTCGACCTCTCCCTTGCCCCCCCTAAAAATATTAGTCTGCCGCGCTCGCCTTGTCGAGCAGTGTGGACGGTTATGAAACTATGCAAAACTACAAAAAACCTGCCTCGGATAACCGAGAACCCCAAAAATTTGGACCCAACCCTTCAGGAAGGTCTGGTCTGTCTTCGGACAAGACCAAACTTGTCAGCGATGTAAAGCCTGTGGCTAAGCCAGGGCCAAGCACACGCTCTATCCCTTCGGGGATTGCCTCTACGGCATCGAGGTCATCTGCCGGGAAGGGACCTAACTCTGTCGTTAGACAAGCTAGTGACGCAACTTGCTCTACTAATGCCGGCAAAAGACTCAACCTCGCTGATAGGTCTTCGGGAAGCAAGGGCAGCCCTGTCAAAAGACAAGCTAGCTCCACTGATATCCCCGCCACTCCAGGAGGCACAAAGGCACCGGAAGGTGCTACACTTAAAAAGACGTCGCCGACATCGGTCCGCATGGCCAAGCCAGCGGTCGCCGATGTGCGCCCCTCTGACTCTGATGCGATCCCGGACTATAGCCATCCCCGGAAGTCAATCAGCGCGTCTGAGAGACACTACCGCACGAAACGGTCAGCCCTCAGGATCCTGGAGAGACTGAGGGAAATAAAAGAAGAGGAACTTTCCAAAGAGAAGCTGGACTCCAAAAAATGGGCTGAAACGTTCATGGCTGAACACCGCGCAGGGGCAAAGACCGAGGTTCCTCAGGGAAAACGGAAGAACTCGAGAGAGGAGGGGTCAAACCCGAAAAGGACAAAAACGTCCCCCACTCTAGCTGTGAGAGAGCCCGCTAGATCCTTTGCAGATTTGGCAAAGGAAGCTTTTGAGAGAGCGGTTATAGATCGCAGTTCCCCTGATGGAGCGATCAAACCGCAAAATTGGAAGCTGGTTAACAGGAAACTCTGGACGGTGTACAGAGACATTCTGAAAGAAAATCCAGGGCCACCTCCTAGCTGCGCAGATGCGGGATGGTTTCATTCTCGCGTCAAAATTATAAGATGCGCCGATCAAAGGTCAGTGGATCTATATACGCTGGATATAAGTCGTGTAGGAGAGCTCTGGGAAGAAGCGCGACTCGATGTGGTTCGTCGGGAGGACATTCCGAGCAGGCCCCGATCAAGAGCTTGGATTCCGGTGTTCCACACTGACCCAAAGGAAGTGCTGGAGCTAATCCAACTAGGCAATCCAGAGCTACCCACCTACGACTGCAAGGTGGCCAAGATTGGCGAAGTGGATGGTAGGCGCAGGTTAGCGGTAATAGTCCTCAATGAGGAATCAATAGCACCGCTTGCGAACCAGAAGTGGAAGATCAATTATGGCTTCCAAGCGCTGAATCTTCACATTTATCGTCAGGATGTGTCAACGAAGGCGAACCTGGCTGAGAATTTAGAGGCGGCGAAAAATATCCTAGAGGACGACGCAACACCCAACTCTGGTATGGTGGGCGAACTCTTCAGAAGAGTTAGTTTGGAGGAAGGGCTGGGAGACTTCTCTGACCTCTCCGACACTGTAATGGTGGAGGAGACAGAGGACCTCCCTCCCATATCCGATGAGGAGGACGCCAACCAGACCGTAGTCGGGTGGAGAGAAGCACCCAACACTGCTGATGGTAGGGATAATATAAATTAATCTTCACCACAGCAAGGCGGCCTCGGCCGCACTACTCCTCCGTCTCACTGAAAGAAAAGAGGATGTCGCGCTTATCCAAGAACCTTGGGTCGTAAAAGATCGGGTATGCGGATTGAGCAGTAAGGAATACAAGTTGATCTATGTAACAGACAAAGGTAAACCCAGGTCGTGCATATTGATAAGGAAGTGTATTAATGTGTTTCTTTTAATACAGTTCAGTGATGCGGACAATGTTGTCGTGGCAGTGGAGTCTGGCGTTAGGACAGTTTGGCTGGCGTCCTCGTACATGGCGCACGACGCGGAAACACCACCTCCACCTGAGCCAATAAGAGATGCGGTAACGGAAGCGCACAAGCGCAGCACCCCGATAATCATTGGAGCTGATGCAAATGCACACCATCATATCTGGGGCAGCTCAGACACAAATGAACGGGGTAAGTCAATCTTTGAATTCATTATGTGTAATAACTTACAGGTTAGCAATGTAGGAGATACTCCCACTTTCGTGACTTCAAATAGGAGGGAAGTCCTCGACATTACATGTGCCAATGGGGAGGGGGCAGAACTTCTGCATGACTGGAAAGTCTCGAAAGAGTCTTCACTCTCGGATCATATGTATGTGATCTACAAATTAGCTATACCGGTAAAAGAGCGAAAACCGTTCCTAAACCGAAGAAAAACCAAGTGGGAAAAGTTTAAAGCAACCTTTTCCAACAATATTAATGGTCTAAAATGCCAAATAGACTCAGAGCATCAACTTGACAAAGTCGTAGACGATGTAACTAAAGCCTTCCAACGGGCCGTTAAGGAAGCCTGTCCGATAAGGACAGCGAGTAAGAAATCGAAACCTCCATGGTGGTCGCCTGTAATTGCAACTCTTCGAAAAGAATGCAGAACAAAATTCAACCGGGCCAAGTTAACAAACTCCTGGAATGAATTTAAGGACAGTCAACGACGCTTTAAGTATGCAGTAAGAAGCGCTAAACAATCCTCCTGGAGAGACTTCTGTCAGAAGATAGAAAGCACTTCGGAAGCCAGCAGATTAAGGAAAGTACTATCGATGAGTCCAAGCAATATAAGCTATCTTATAAAAGATGACGGAGATTGGACAACAAACAGCGGCGAAACATTAGAACTCCTAATGCAAACACACTTTCCAGGGTGCTTGGAAAACAGAGTCAACATAGCTTGTACTCGACCTGAGAGCAACAACGATTTCTCCATGCTCAGTATAACCGAAGGGAAAATAAAACGAGCCTTTGGCAGCTCTCAGCTTTTTAAATCCCCTGGACTAGACGGGATCATTCCTGCCGACCTTCAGAACACTTCGGAGCTAATTGCGCCTATACTCGTACACGTCTACGAGGCGGTGTTACGGTATAGCCATATACCACGGAGATGGGAAGAGGTAAAAGTAGTCTTCATTCCTAAAGGAGGTAGAACAATCCATACGAGACCGAAAGACTTTAGACCAATTAGTCTATCGTCCTTCTTACTCAAATCGTTTGAGGGGCTACTAGACGAACATATTAGAGTTAATATTGGCAGTGGACTTACCACCGCGTAGCATGCCTACAGCAAAGGAAGATCAGTGGAAACAGCGCTACACTCCCTAGTCAATACGATTGAGAGATCACTGCATTACAAGGAATACACCCTAGCTGCCTTTCTAGATATCGAGGGTGCCTTTAATAACATCTCTCCTGTGGCGATCACCTCATCACTGGTCAACCTTGGGGAGAATAACTCACCGGCCTCGCTAAGTGGGTCTACCCTTAGGAGGTACCCAGTCCGAGGAACGCCTGCTTCAAAGATCGTTAAATAGCTTAATTCTGTGGTGCTGTAGCCGAGGACTTGGAGTAAATGCATCAAAGACGGACCTGGTGCTCTTCTCTAGGAAGCACAAAACACCAGATCTCATGCAAATAACTCTAGGGGGAAACACCCTCGTAGTAAAGGAACAGACCAAGTATCTGGGACTCATTTTGGACAGGAAGCTTAACTGGAAGCCAGCCATCCAAGACAGAGTGCGTAAAGCGACAATAGCTCTCTACTCCTGCAGCAGGACAATTGGGAAAAGGTGGGGAATGCAACCAATAATTATATACTGGTTATACACAGCGGTGATCAGGCCGATCCTATGTTACGGCATAGTAGTATGGTGGGACTCCCTCCAGAAAGGTATAAACTTTAAAATGATGGATAAAGTTCAGAGACTGGCGTCTATTCTCATAACTGGTGCGATGAAAACAACGGCACCGAAGTCACTATATACCGTACTAAATCTCTTCCAATAGACCTGCATGCCAAACAGGTAGCAAGTGCTACGGCGATACGCTTAAACATCCTAAAGAAATGGTCAAACAGTACCTACGGTCACGGCAAGATACTAGCGGAATTATCGGAGCTTCCTGGTCTGGTGGATTATGCGCTTCCGCCCGCTGCCCTCACCACGGCGTTTACGACCCTCCTACCTTCAAAGGAAGAGTGGAAACTGAACGCAGTTGGTAATAGCGAGTCCATCCATGTATACACAGATGGATCAAAGCTTGAGGGTAAGGTGGGTGGAGGTATATATTCCCGGCACCTGGGGATCTCCTATAGCTTCCGTCTTCCAGACCACTGCAGCGTCTTTCAGGCGGAACTGATGGCGATATACAAGGCCACACAACTGGTAAAGTGTGATACGATACCCGAGATTGATATCTACATTTTCACTGACAGCCAGGCGGCAATAAAATCTCTCACAAAGCAATCAACGACCTCCATTGCGGCTATGAAATGCCGCGCATCTCTTAACGAGATGGCTGAGTCATTTCGCCTGAGGGTGACATGGGTCCCTGGTCACAGCGGTATAGAGGGAAATTGTAAGGCCGACGAGCTAGCCCGACTAGGGACTGGGCTCTCGACCGAAGATATATGCGATAAACTAGGAATACCCTTGCAAACTTGCAAGCTTCGTATAGCCGAAAGGTTTACAAAACTATCGAACGATAGATGGCGGCAGGAAACAACCTGCAAAATATCGAAGCAACTATGGCCGGCTCTCAGTGCAAAACGCACAGGGCAACTACTAAACATGAATAAACACGACTTGAGCATGGTAATATCGGTCATAACAGGACACTGTCTTATAGGTAAACACGCCTTTCGATTAGGGCTGAGACTGTACGACTTCTGTAGAAGCTGTCACGACGAAGAGGAGGAAGAAACGATCTTGCACCTTCTGTGCCAATGTCCTGCTCTATCCCGAAGAAGACTCTCCACTATGGGCAGACAGTTCTTCAACGACCTGGAAGAGCTTGGGGAGGTGGTCCCTTCGTGGGGAGTTACAACCCCCAAATGCGGCATCACAATGGGCCACGAGCCTAAGTGTGTATGTTACGACAACCGCACTAACCTAACCTAACCTATACTATAAAAGATCTTATTATCTTAGTGTACTAATACTTTCCAATAATAAATAAATAAATAAATAAAAAACAATAAACACACGATAAAGAACACAAATTATAATATTTACCGTTATGTTCGTAGTAATTATTGTTGTTTTCTGCAGAATTTTGCAATACGTGCTCTTTTGATCACCGTTCACAACTAACTACAGCTGTGAAATTTCAAACAAGTGTCGATATTTTGTACTGAAGATCATAAAAAACGGAAATCATGCAATTGTATGCAAATTTCTTAGCAAATAGTAGGTGTTTTTAAGTTTTTTGGGATATATTGTACCGAATAGTTCGAAAAGGTTAAATATCATTTTATTTTATTAAAACACAAGTGTCCGGTCACTGGATCGTTGATGCCTGCTCACTAGAAAAAGTGTCCGGTCACTGGACAAATACTCAGTGACTCGGGGGAATGCGCAGTCTGTATTGAAAATGGTGCAGGTGCACGGAGTTATATCTTATAACGACATACTTGAGCGATTTTGAGAAATGCCAAGAGTTTTGAGGGTTATCTGATACCCGTACATCATGAGGGTTTTCGAAGAACTCGCTCAAAAACCTAACCTTATTTCCAGGCAAGAACCTTTGGAAAATTCTGGTTATGCAGTTTTATAGTGCATTATTGGAAAGCGTTTAAATTCTCAAAAAAGATATTATCTTTTTTGCTCTACCACGTAACACAAAATTTGCGACCCAAAACGATTCAATCAAACTGATTCAATGCACACCGAAGACATTTTGCTTCTTACCTTGTTTAATTTACTTAGAATATGCAATTTTCTGTGCTGGGGCAGCTCAGACACAAATGAACGGGGTAAGTCAATCTTTGAATTCATTATGTGTAATAACTTACAGGTTAGCAATGTAGGAGATACTCCCACTTTCGTGACTTCAAATAGGAGGGAAGTCCTCGACATTACATGTGCCAATGGGGAGGGGGCAGAACTTCTGCATGACTGGAAAGTCTCGAAAGAGTCTTCACTCTCGGATCATATGTATGTGATCTACAAATTAGCTATACCGGTAAAAGAGCGAAAACCGTTCCTAAACCGAAGAAAAACCAAGTGGGAAAAGTTTAAAGCAACCTTTTCCAACAATATTAATGGTCTAAAATGCCAAATAGACTCAGAGCATCAACTTGACAAAGTCGTAGACGATGTAACTAAAGCCTTCCAACGGGCCGTTAAGGAAGCCTGTCCGATAAGGACAGCGAGTAAGAAATCGAAACCTCCATGGTGGTCGCCTGTAATTGCAACTCTTCGAAAAGAATGCAGAACAAAATTCAACCGGGCCAAGTTAACAAACTCCTGGAATGAATTTAAGGACAGTCAACGACGCTTTAAGTATGCAGTAAGAAGCGCTAAACAATCCTCCTGGAGAGACTTCTGTCAGAAGATAGAAAGCACTTCGGAAGCCAGCAGATTAAGGAAAGTACTATCGATGAGTCCAAGCAATATAAGCTATCTTATAAAAGATGACGGAGATTGGACAACAAACAGCGGCGAAACATTAGAACTCCTAATGCAAACACACTTTCCAGGGTGCTTGGAAAACAGAGTCAACATAGCTTGTACTCGACCTGAGAGCAACAACGATTTCTCCATGCTCAGTATAACCGAAGGGAAAATAAAACGAGCCTTTGGCAGCTCTCAGCTTTTTAAATCCCCTGGACTAGACGGGATCATTCCTGCCGACCTTCAGAACACTTCGGAGCTAATTGCGCCTATACTCGTACACGTCTACGAGGCGGTGTTACGGTATAGCCATATACCACGGAGATGGGAAGAGGTAAAAGTAGTCTTCATTCCTAAAGGAGGTAGAACAATCCATACGAGACCGAAAGACT
Source organism: Philophylla caesio (assembly GCA_963971545.1). Lineage (NCBI taxonomy): Eukaryota > Metazoa > Arthropoda > Insecta > Diptera > Tephritidae > Philophylla > Philophylla caesio. The sequence goes on from OZ020605.1 coordinate 9,356,676, forward strand.
TTAGACCAATTAGTCTATCGTCCTTCTTACTCAAATCGTTTGAGGGGCTACTAGACGAACATATTAGAGTTAATATTGGCAGTGGACTTACCACCGCGTAGCATGCCTACAGCAAAGGAAGATCAGTGGAAACAGCGCTACACTCCCTAGTCAATACGATTGAGAGATCACTGCATTACAAGGAATACACCCTAGCTGCCTTTCTAGATATCGAGGGTGCCTTTAATAACATCTCTCCTGTGGCGATCACCTCATCACTGGTCAACCTTGGGGAGAATAACTCACCGGCCTCGCTAAGTGGGTCTACCCTTAGGAGGTACCCAGTCCGAGGAACGCCTGCTTCAAAGATCGTTAAATAGCTTAATTCTGTGGTGCTGTAGCCGAGGACTTGGAGTAAATGCATCAAAGACGGACCTGGTGCTCTTCTCTAGGAAGCACAAAACACCAGATCTCATGCAAATAACTCTAGGGGGAAACACCCTCGTAGTAAAGGAACAGACCAAGTATCTGGGACTCATTTTGGACAGGAAGCTTAACTGGAAGCCAGCCATCCAAGACAGAGTGCGTAAAGCGACAATAGCTCTCTACTCCTGCAGCAGGACAATTGGGAAAAGGTGGGGAATGCAACCAATAATTATATACTGGTTATACACAGCGGTGATCAGGCCGATCCTATGTTACGGCATAGTAGTATGGTGGGACTCCCTCCAGAAAGGTATAAACTTTAAAATGATGGATAAAGTTCAGAGACTGGCGTCTATTCTCATAACTGGTGCGATGAAAACAACGGCACCGAAGTCACTATATACCGTACTAAATCTCTTCCAATAGACCTGCATGCCAAACAGGTAGCAAGTGCTACGGCGATACGCTTAAACATCCTAAAGAAATGGTCAAACAGTACCTACGGTCACGGCAAGATACTAGCGGAATTATCGGAGCTTCCTGGTCTGGTGGATTATGCGCTTCCGCCCGCTGCCCTCACCACGGCGTTTACGACCCCCCTACCTTCAAAGGAAGAGTGGAAACTGAACGCAGTTGGTAATAGCGAGTCCATCCATGTATACACAGATGGATCAAAGCTTGAGGGTAAGGTGGGTGGAGGTATATATTCCCGGCACCTGGGGATCTCCTATAGCTTCCGTCTTCCAGACCACTGCAGCGTCTTTCAGGCGGAACTGATGGCGATATACAAGGCCACACAACTGGTAAAGTGTGATACGATACCCGAGATTGATATCTACATTTTCACTGACAGCCAGGCGGCAATAAAATCTCTCACAAAGCAATCAACGACCTCCATTGCGGCTATGAAATGCCGCGCATCTCTTAACGAGATGGCTGAGTCATTTCGCCTGAGGGTGACATGGGTCCCTGGTCACAGCGGTATAGAGGGAAATTGTAAGGCCGACGAGCTAGCCCGACTAGGGACTGGGCTCTCGACCGAAGATATATGCGATAAACTAGGAATACCCTTGCAAACTTGCAAGCTTCGTATAGCCGAAAGGTTTACAAAACTATCGAACGATAGATGGCGGCAGGAAACAACCTGCAAAATATCGAAGCAACTATGGCCGGCTCTCAGTGCAAAACGCACAGGGCAACTACTAAACATGAATAAACACGACTTGAGCATGGTAATATCGGTCATAACAGGACACTGTCTTATAGGTAAACACGCCTTTCGATTAGGGCTGAGACTGTACGACTTCTGTAGAAGCTGTCACGACGAAGAGGAGGAAGAAACGATCTTGCACCTTCTGTGCCAATGTCCTGCTCTATCCCGAAGAAGACTCTCCACTATGGGCAGACAGTTCTTCAACGACCTGGAAGAGCTTGGGGAGGTGGTCCCTTCGTGGGGAGTTACAACCCCCAAATGCGGCATCACAATGGGCCACGAGCCTAAGTGTGTATGTTACGACAACCGCACTAACCTAACCTAACCTATACTATAAAAGATCTTATTATCTTAGTGTACTAATACTTCCCAATAATAAATAAATAAATAAATAAAAAACAATAAACACACGATAAAGAACACAAATTATAATATTTACCGTTATGTTCGTAGTAATTATTGTTGTTTTCTGCAGAATTTTGCAATACGTGCTCTTTTGATCACCGTTCACAACTAACTACAGCTGTGAAATTTCAAACAAGTGTCGATATTTTGTACTGAAGATCATAAAAAACGGAAATCATGCAATTGTATGCAAATTTCTTAGCAAATAGTAGGTGTTTTTAAGTTTTTTGGGATATATTGTACCGAATAGTTCGAAAAGGTTAAATATCATTTTATTTTATTAAAACACAAGTGTCCGGTCACTGGATCGTTGATGCCTGCTCACTAGAAAAAGTGTCCGGTCACTGGACAAATACTCAGTGACTCGGGGGAATGCGCAGTCTGTATTGAAAATGGTGCAGGTGCACGGAGTTATATCTTATAACGACATACTTGAGCGATTTTGAGAAATGCCAAGAGTTTTGAGGGTTATCTGATACCCGTACATCATGAGGGTTTTCGAAGAACTCGCTCAAAAACCTAACCTTATTTCCAGGCAAGAACCTTTGGAAAATTCTGGTTATGCAGTTTTATAGTGCATTATTGGAAAGCGTTTAAATTCTCAAAAAAGATATTATCTTTTTTGCTCTACCACGTAACACAAAATTTGCGACCCAAAACGATTCAATCAAACTGATTCAATGCACACCGAAGACATTTTGCTTCTTACCTTGTTTAATTTACTTAGAATATGCAATTTTCTGTGCTTTAGCGCGGAAATACCACGAAAAAAAAACAACAGAACACATATTTTATTTAAATTTTTTTCGACGATTCTGAATTTTCCTCCATTTTTCACTTCTGAGCCTGAAAGTTTCAAAGGTGGACAAATGTTATACATACATACATAAAAACTTTTAACCCTTTGACAGATGATTAATGAATTAATGTTTCATATTAAACGCCATTTAACACAATTTCTATTTGGAAAACTATTTTTTTCTCTGGTTTACTTTACCGCGATTTTGATCATATGCATATTAAATTTTACTGAAACTAATATAAAAAGTACAAAATTTTTAAATAATTAAAAAATAAATTCATGCGAGACTATGTATGAGTTGAAGATTAATACCTTTCCTCGCTTTAACGATTTTATTTTTTGTATTTGTAATGCCAAATGGTCTGGAATTGTGATTTTTGTCTATTATATACTGTCTCTGCTTACTGAATTCGGATATTAAACTACATTTTTTTTTTCAAAAGATTTCTTTCATAGAAATAATTACATTTAGTTACATGTATGTAACATACATATGTACATTAATGTAGTTTTTTCTTACTTGGAACAAGAACCGGGTTACCTGGTGTTTTCTTGATTTAAAAATTAGGAATGGGTTTTTTAAAATTGCCATTTTTCGAATAATTCGAAAACCTGGTTTTCAAAAACGTCGAATAATCGAACACCTCTTAACGAGATGGCTGAGTCATTTCGCCTGAGGGTGACATGGGTCCCTGGTCACAGCGGTATAGAGGGAAATTGTAAGGCCGACGAGCTAGCCCGACTAGGGACTGGGCTCTCGACCGAAGATATATGCGATAAACTAGGAATACCTTTGCAAACTTGCAAGCTTCGTATAGCCGAAAGGTTTACAAAACTATCGAACGATAGATAGCGGCAGGAAACAACCTGCAAAATATCGAAGCAACTATGGCCGGCTCTCAGTGCAAAACGCACAGGGCAACTACTAAACATGAATAAACACGACTTGAGCATGGTAATATCGGTCATAACAGGACACTGTCTTATAGGTAAACACGCCTTTCGATTAGGGCTGAGACTGTACGACTTCTGTAGAAGCTGTCACGACGAAGAGGAGGAAGAAACGATCTTGCACCTTCTGTGCCAATGTCCTGCTCTATCCCGAAGAAGACTCTCCACTATGGGCAGACAGTTCTTCAACGACCTGGAAGAGCTTGGGGAGATTGAAATAAGAGATCTCCTTAAGTTCCTTCGAAGCACTGATTGGTTTTAGGGGGTGGTCCCTTCGTGGGGAGTTACAACCCCCAAATACGGCATCACAATGGGCCACGAGCCTAAGTGTGTATGTTACGACAACCGCACTAACCTAACCTAACCTATACTATAAAAGATCTTATTATCTTAGTGTACTAATACTTTCCAATAATAAATAAATAAATAAATAAAAAACAATAAACACACGATAAAGAACACAAATTATAATATTTACCGTTATGTTCGTAGTAATTATTGTTGTTTTCTGCAGAATTTTGCAATACGTGCTCTTTTGATCACCGTTCACAACTAACTACAGCTGTGAAATTTCAAACAAGTGTCGATATTTTGTACTGAAGATCATAAAAAACGGAAATCATGCAATTGTATGCAAATCCCTTAGCAAATAGTAGGTGTTTTTAAGTTTTTTGGGATATATTGTACCGAATAGTTCGAAAAGGTTAAATATCATTTTATTTTATTAAAACACAAGTGTCCGGTCACTGGATCGTTGATGCCTGCTCACTAGAAAAAGTGTCCGGTCACTGGACAAATACTCAGTGACTCGGGGGAATGCGCAGTCTGTATTGAAAATGGTGCAGGTGCACGGAGTTATATCTTATATCGACATACTTGAGCGATTTTGAGAAATGCCAAGAGTTTTGAGGGTTATCTGATACCCGTACATCATGAGGGTTTTCGAAGAACTCGCTCAAAAACCTAACCTTATTTCCGGGCAAGAACTTTTGGAAAATTCTGGTTATGCAGTTTTATAGTGCATTATTGGAAAGCGTTTAAATTCTCAAAAAAGATATTATCTTTTTTGCTCTACCACGTAACACAAAATTTGCGACCCAAAACGATTCAATCAAACTGATTCAATGCACACCGAAGACATTTTGCTTCTTACCTTGTTTAATTTACTTAGAATATGCAATTTTCTGTGCTTTAGCGCGGAAATACCACGAAAAAAAAACAACAGAACACATATTTTATTTAAATTTTTTTCGACGATTCTGAATTTTCCTCCATTTTTCACTTCTGAGCCTGAAAGTTTCAAAGGTGGACAAATGTTATACATACATACATAAAAACTTTTAACCCTTTGACAGATGATTAATGAATTAATGTTTCATATTAAACGCCATTTAACACAATTTCTATTTGGAAAGCTATTTTTTTCTCTGGTTTACTTTACCGCGATTTTGATCATATGCATATTAAATTTTACTGAAACTAATATAAAAAGTACAAAATTTTTAAATAATTAAAAAATAAATTCATGCGAGACTATGTATGAGTTGAAGATTAATACCTTTCCTCGCTTTAACGATTTTATTTTTTGTATTTGTAATGCCAAATGGTCTGGAATTGTGATTTTTGTCTATTATATACTGTCTCTGCTTACTGAATTCGGATATTAAACTACATTTTTTTTTTTCAAAAGATTTCTTTCATAGAAATAATTACATTTAGTTACATGTATGTAACATACATATGTACATTAATGTAGTTTTTTCTTACTTGGAACAAGAACCGGGTTACCTGGTGTTTTCTTGATTTAAAAATTAGGAATGGGTTTTTTAAAATTGCCATTTTTCGAATAATTCGAAAACCTGGTTTTCAAAAACGTCGAATAATCGAACACCTCTTAACGAGATGGCTGAGTCATTTCGCCTGAGGGTGACATGGGTCCCTGGTCACAGCGGTATAGAGGGAAATTGTAAGGCCGACGAGCTAGCCCGACTAGGGACTGGGCTCTCGACCGAAGATATATGCGATAAACTAGGAATACCCTTGCAAACTTGCAAGCTTCGTATAGCCGAAAGGTTTACAAAACTATCGAACGATAGATAGCGGCAGGAAACAACCTGCAAAATATCGAAGCAACTATGGCCGGCTCTCAGTGCAAAACGCACAGGGCAACTACTAAACATGAATAAACACGACTTGAGCATGGTAATATCGGTCATAACAGGACACTGTCTTATAGGTAAACACGCCTTTCGATTAGGGCTGAGACTGTACGACTTCTGTAGAAGCTGTCACGACGAAGAGGAGGAAGAAACGATCTTGCACCTTCTGTGCCAATGTCCTGCTCTATCCCGAAGAAGACTCCCCACTATGGGCAGACAGTTCTTCAACGACCTGGAAGAGCTTGGGGAGATTGAAATAAGAGATCTCCTTAAGTTCCTTCGAAGCACTGATTGGTTTTAGGGGGTGGTCCCTTCGTGGGGAGTTACAACCCCCAAATACGGCATCACAATGGGCCACGAGCCTAAGTGTGTATGTTACGACAACCGCACTAACCTAACCTAACCTATACTATAAAAGATCTTATTATCTTAGTGTACTAATACTTTCCAATAATAAATAAATAAATAAATAAAAAACAATAAACACACGATAAAGAACACAAATTATAATATTTACCGTTATGTTCGTAGTAATTATTGTTGTTTTCTGCAGAATTTTGCAATACGTGCTCTTTTGATCACCGTTCACAACTAACTACAGCTGTGAAATTTCAAACAAGTGTCGATATTTTGTACTGAAGATCATAAAAAACGGAAATCATGCAATTGTATGCAAATCCCTTAGCAAATAGTAGGTGTTTTTAAGTTTTTTGGGATATATTGTACCGAATAGTTCGAAAAGGTTAAATATCATTTTATTTTATTAAAACACAAGTGTCCGGTCACTGGATCGTTGATGCCTGCTCACTAGAAAAAGTGTCCGGTCACTGGACAAATACTCAGTGACTCGGGGGAATGCGCAGTCTGTATTGAAAATGGTGCAGGTGCACGGAGTTATATCTTATAACGACATACTTGAGCGATTTTGAGAAATGCCAAGAGTTTTGAGGGTTATCTGATACCCGTACATCATGAGGGTTTTCGAAGAACTCGCTCAAAAACCTAACCTTATTTCCGGGCAAGAACTTTTGGAAAATTCTGGTTATGCAGTTTTATAGTGCATTATTGGAAAGCGTTTAAATTCTCAAAAAAGATATTATCTTTTTTGCTCTACCACGTAACACAAAATTTGCGACCCAAAACGATTCAATCAAACTGATTCAATGCACACCGAAGACATTTTGCTTCTTACCTTGTTTAATTTACTTAGAATATGCAATTTTCTGTGCTTTAGCGCGGAAATACCACGAAAAAAAAACAACAGAACACATATTTTATTTAAATTTTTTTCGATGATTCTGAATTTTCCTCCATTTTTCACTTCTGAGCCTGAAAGTTTCAAAGGTGGACAAATGTTATACATACATACATAAAAACTTTTAACCCTTTGACAGATGATTAATGAATTAATGTTTCATATTAAACGCCATTTAACACAATTTCTATTTGGAAAGCTATTTTTTTCTCTGGTTTACTTTACCGCGATTTTGATCATATGCATATTAAATTTTACTGAAACTAATATAAAAAGTACAAAATTTTTAAATAATTAAAAAATAAATTCATGCGAGACTATGTATGAGTTGAAGATTATTACCTTTCCTCGCTTTAACGATTTTATTTTTTGTATTTGTAATGCCAAATGGTCTGGAATTGTGATTTTTGTCTATTATAGTATACTGTCTCTGCTTACTGAATTCGGACATTAAACTACATTTTTTTTTTCAAAAGATTTCTTTCATAGAAATAATTACATTTAGTTACATGTATGTAACATACATATGTACATTAATGTAGTTTTTTCTTACTTGGAACAAGAACCGGTTTACCTGGTGTTTTCTTGATTTAAAAATTAGGAATGGGTATTTTAAAATTGCTATTTTTCGAATAATTCGAAAACCTGGTTTTCAAAAACGTCGAATAATCGAACACCCTTATGTATATACAGTGTTGTGCATATAAATAGCAACACCATTCAAAATTACATAGCTTGCCAATTATAGTTATTGATTCAATTTTAAAAATAAATGTTGCGTATTCGTTATATGAAAGAAAGTCGCAACACTCTTGACAAAAAAAGTTTTAAGTAATTCTTAGCCGCTTGAAATGTTCACATTGTTGCACTAAAATTTAATGGGTAACAAAACTGCATACTCAAAAAAGTTTTATATTTCTGAGAAAAAAGTTCGAAATCTATGTATATACCAATCTGTTGACTTTTTTTTTTGTTTTCTTCAAAGTTTATCACTTTGATATATGTAAACGGTTTATGTTAAAAATGAACTGAATTTTATTTGAAAATTCTGAAAAATATATTTTAAAAGAATGCAATACGATTATAATACAATTTTTGTGTTTTCTATAAGAGGGAGCAACAATACAAAAACACTTTAAAGGCGCAACGGAGCACCCCAGGTATTTGCTAGTTACCTACTACATACATATGTATGTATATTTGTGTAAATGTTTATATATATTTGTGTCCTAAGGCGGTTAACTTCTACAATTGGAAATATGGATGTACGAATAATAACAAAAAAGGAAAACGAAAAACCAATCGGGCTGCTGATGTGGACGGGAAAGTAGCCAGTTCTAGCTCTATTGCGCTTACTCTTAATACTCCCACGCATAGTAATTTTAACCCTATCGCCTCTGTTTGTGTTGTTGACAAGAGTTCAACTACGAAATCATCTCCTAGCGTTGTTGTTGCTGCTTCTCCGTCTGCCTCGGTACCCATGGCATATTTGACTCAGGCAGCAACTGTTGCGAACCAAACCGGTCATATAGTCGCTAACAATAATAACTCAGAGTGGGAAGTTGTAACGAAAGAGAAAAATAAAAATAAAAACAAACGTTAACATGAGGTGCGTGTTGATGGATCAAGCAACCGCTCTGAGTTAGACGTTGCCTCTCGCTTTAAGTGGCTACACTTGTCTTTTTTTCGGCCGAAAGTTACGCCTGACGAAATAATTGACTATGTAGCCAGATACACAGGCATCGACAAACAGTCATTATCTTGCTTCAAGCTAATTAAAAAAGACTTGGCGACGGATTCCCTGAAGGTGTCGTAGAATCGCTTTTAGAAATGGTACTGAATGCAGAGCTTTGGCCCACCAACGTCCCGTTCGTCCATTTCATTTTTTTCCAAGACAGGAAAGCCATCAACCTGCTGCTTAACCGATTCAGATACTAATCTTAATCGTCTCGCAAGCAATATCCAAAACACAACTTCACAGCCAAATGTGTCGTATAAATCTGAGTTAAATGTTTACTTTCATAACGCTGGCGGCTTACGTACAAAAACAAACACAATGTATCAAGCAGCGGCAGAGCATAATTTTGACATCATCATATTGGTTGAGACATGGTGGACTGCAAGTTTTCTCTCATCTGAACTCTTCGATGCCTATTATGAAGTGTACCGAAGAGACCGAATTCGCCCCCTACCAGTGTGTTTGTGAAGTGGTGGTAAAGATTAAAGATGGTCCTTCGAGCCGTGGTGATAACCCCGCCGATCTCGGCACACGAGGATGCAGACCTCTACTGCTCACCACCTCCTCTCTTTGGTGGAACGGTCCAACATGGATTACAGAATCCTCCGAATTCTGGCCAAAGTCCCCTTCACACAATATTATACCCCCAGAAAGTCGAAAAATTGAAAATTTTCACATCACACAAGATGATGCTGATATACTGGAACGATTCTCTTCATTCTCTCGGGCACTAAGAGTAGTAGCCTACATGTTCCAGTTTATACAACGACTTAAAAATAAGGTCAAGAGAATACCCAATTCTCATTTACCCCAACTCCAGCATTCCGACATCCACAAGGCAAAGGTAAGCCTAATCTCGTATACTCAAACACGATATTTTAGCCGTGAAAAATCACAGTTAATAAACTCTAAGCCGATTGATAAAAGGAGTTCACTGCTAGTACTGAACATATACCTAGACTCAACCGGGTTGATTCGTGCCGATGGACGACTGGTAAATTCTAGTCTTACATATAACGAACGGCACCCCATAATAATCCCCGAAAAATCCCCGTTTGCCAAACTATTTATAAACTTTCTTCACCAGCTTATGCTGAGCCTCGCCTGATGCAACAAATGATCCGACAGAAATTTTATATCCCGCGCCTCAAGCCCCAAATTAAGAAGTCCATTTTCATGTGCAAAGTATGCACCATACATAAACAAAAAACGCGGAACCATATCATGGCAGCTTTACCACCTGAACGCTGCAATTTCGCTCAACCCTTTACAGTCACAGGTGTTGACTTTGCTGGGCCTTCCAGATAAAGGCCTCTATGTTAAGGTCCTCAACCTACACTAAAGGGTACTTTGCCGTCTTTGTGTGTTTACCACAAAAGCGGTACACCTTGAGCTATGTTCAGATCTGACCACGGCGGCTTTTCTTGCGGCATTTGCTCGCTTTGTCGGCAGGCGAGGCTACCCTTCTAAAATGATGTGCGATAACGGTAAAACGTTTATCGGAGCTAAACGAGCCACAGAAAAGGAATTTATCAAATTCATAGATGAGGTCTCCCCTGAAATCATCAAATAATATGCAACCCAAGGCATTGATTGGCAATTTATCCCACCAAGCGCTCCACACATGGGCGGATTATGGGAATCAGCAGTGAAAAGCTTTAAAATCCATTTCAAAAAAACCGCAGGCAGTCATAAGTTCAACTTCGAGGAGATTGTAACATTGCTTACTCGAATTGAAGCTGTCCTCAATTCACGGCCACTCTCAACTCTCTCACAAGATCCATCAGATCTAACAGCCCTAACCCCTGGGCTTTTTCTAAGAGGAGCCCCAATCCTCGCAATACCCGAACCGAGCACAGACTAACTTAGTTTAGTGAACCGATGGGAAAAAATTAAAATCCTCCATCACGAATTCGGCCGCAGATGGAAAGAAGACTACCTCAAAGATCTTCAAAAGCGATATCGTTGGAAAACTAGCCAAACGGAAGCAAATATCGGAGATTGCGTCATTATAAAAGACGAATGTCTTCCACCCACAGAATGGCGACTCGGACGAATAGAAAAATTACACCGCGGGCCTGATGGCCATGTCCGAATCGTTGATCTCCGCACACAATCGGGAAAACTAACTCGACCTCTTGTAAAACTGTGCTTTCTTCCCGCCGCTGAAGAATTGACCGCAAACCCCGCAAATTAATAAAATTCAGCCGTAAACTCGTAAAACAATAAACCAAACTCGCACTTTACGTATACTTAATCCAATAATCGTATATCAAATTAATACGAACACAAGACCCAAATCAAATGCACCACTGCTGCACTCACTCATTACATATTATGTAACCCCGTATATACATACATAAAAAATACCTCCTTTTTTCCACAGAAATCAATGGAGTACGACATGAACGAGATCGCCGAAGCTATCGAGCAAGTCGACCGCACGTCACCTACACAATCCCGTGCCCCAACTCGTCAACCTCGCTCTGTAGTCGTCAGAGGTCCGTCAGTTCCAGTAGCCGCACCCCGCATCAGCGTGCGCCGATCATCGGCAACCCCAACGCCAGGAAACCCGCCGGCAACCATCACAACCTCAATCGGAGTTGAGGCGAACGGCCACGAACAGCACCGTTTGAGTTGCGGTCTGTGCGCTCAACGGCACTTCCTGCGTCACTGCCCCATATTTAGGGGCATGCCACCTCTACAGCGGCAGCAAGTAGCCCGGGCCCAAGGGCATTGCCTAAATTGCATGGCGCTCACGCACACGACGCAAGAGTGCATGTCACTAAGTTTGTGCCAAATATGCCACAGACCGCATCACACCCTCTTCCATCGCCTACCCAGGCGCACCGAGGTCAGCGCACCAAATCGTCGGCGTCAACCGTAGCCACCACATCGACGCCAACAGCAGCCACCGCTACATCCACCGCCAGCAGCGACCAGACGAAGGTGGCAATCTCCGACCGCCCGGCCCCAACCAGCTATAAGCAGCCGTCGTCAGCGTTCCACAGGCCTAAGCGACGTGGTAGAGGTGTTGCAACAGCTGCAGCGATTGCTAGGCAATTAATTCGCCTAGGGGGGGCCGGGATGTTCACATGAGCCACCCTGTGGCGAATGTCGTGGAGAATAAGAAAAATATTTGAAAACAATCAGGGCATTCGATAACGTTTGTGATACCGACCGGACATATTTATTTCCGAGCGACCCCCCATTTTATTTTGAAATAAAGTTTTAATTTACTTTAAACCCCTTTTTTTTCATTTTAATTAAAAGGAAAACGCCGTGACTTTGGTGAGTGACGCCCCCTACGAGTGTGTTTGTGAAGTGGTGGTAAAGATTAAAGACTACACTCTGGTGCTACAACGCCGTGACTTGGTGAGTGACGCCCCCTACGAGTGTGTTTGTGAAGTGGTGGTAAAGATTAAAGACTACACTCTGGTGCTACAAGAGGAGGAGGGAATGGCATTCCAAAATCAATGGAATATAAAGGCTCCATTTCAACCCATGGATTCTTCAAACTTATTTGCAAACTTTTTTTGCTTTAATTGTACCTATTTATAAATCAGGATCAAGGAATCTGGTGGAAAATTATAGACCAATAGCCATGCTCTCAATAATCCCGAAATTACTGGACACACTAGTTAATAAGTTTTTCTTACCCGCTTTCAAACACCACATCAATACGCGGCAGCACGGCTTCTATCCCGGAAGGTCTACTTATACCAACCTTGCTATTTTTTCTAATTTCACATTAGATATAAGAGAGATGGAATCTCAGGTCGATGTTCTCTACACGGACTTTACAAAGGCTTTTGACAGTTTAAACCATGATCTACTCCTCTCCAAACTGGAAATGCTGGGGGTTCACTCCATCGCCCTAACTTGGCTTGAGTCCTACCTGAAGAACAGGAAATTAATCATCAAAGTTGGTGACAGTCATTCTCGCGTAATTTCAGTGACCTCTGGTGTGCCACAAGGCAGCCACTTAGGCCCATTACTCTTCACAATTTTTATAAATGACGTTTTAAATGCCTTCAAATATGCCGAGTGTCTGCTTTACGCCGACGACCTCAAGCTATATCTACCTATGACAACTCTTGAAGATAGCATAAATCTGCAAAATGATATTAACTCACTTATATTGTGGTGTAAATGTAACGGACTATTGCTAAATCTCCGAAAATGTAACATCATAACTTTTTTGCGGTCAGCTAGTCCGAAAATGTTTAATTATATACACGGTACAGACGCTACGTTCCAACGTGTTAGTAAAATCAAATCTCGACACAAAGTTTAGTTTCGACTATCATAGGGAATACATAATCTCAGCAGCCAACTCCAAGCTTGGATTCCTAAAATGAAACTCAAAGGAATTTTTAGACCCGTTGACCCTTAAAAGTCTCTTCTTAAGCCTTGTTCGATCCCTTCTCGAATATGCGGGGTTTATATGGGACGCAGGGCTCAAAAGCATTCCGATCGATTGGAGAGAGTTCAGAGAAGCTTCACAAGATTTGTCGTTCGTCGAATGTATCCATCACACTCTATACCTTCATATAGTGTTCGGTGCAGAACCTTAAACCTAGAGATCCTTTATAGTAGAAGAAAAATTCAAGGCATTATCTTCATTAGGGACATTATGCATAACAGAATTAATTCACCTGAACTATTGTCGCTCCTACCTTTTAACGCTCCTGCAAGACCTCTCAGAGATAAGTCGGTCTTCCACGTAAAATATAGAAGAACTAATTACGGGCAGAATGAACCGATTCATAAGTTTATATGGCTATTTAATGTTATAAGTATCTTCACATGTAGATACCGATACGACCAGAGAGTCATTCAAAAACCATTTAAAAAAATATTTTATCAATTAAGCTTGTATCCTACCCTTATGTTTCAAAAATTTTATACTTTAATGTAAATTTGTTTACTTATCCATGTGCATCAAAACCTGTAAGGGCTGAGCCCAGTAGGTTGAACAAAATAAATAAATAAAAATAAATAAATAAATATTAATATGTATTTATTAGGGATGTAAATTTTGGGCATTTTGTTGATCCCGGGATTTTTGAAATCTGAAATCGAAATGCCGGGATCCCGAATTTCACGAAGTTTTGATTCGTAATTTTTAATTTGCCAAAAAATGTAACACGACTGTAATCGGTGTATTGGTGTATTATAGAAGTATACAAAACAAGATTAATATAACAAAGAAGAACGATTTATTGTAAATCATGTATGTATGTACATACATACATATGTATTTATTGGTCTTTTCAAGAAAAAAAGAGGAAATAAAAATAAAGTTCGACACACATACAAAATAATTATACTTCAAGCACAAATATACATACATATTTGATACAGAAGCAAATGCATCTATTGTAATAATTACTAAGGTTTTCTCTTTTTTTATTGATCTTTATTTTATACTTATGTATAACATTTAATTCAAACGAAAGAAAAACCCTCTGCTGCCCTTGTGCGACGCGTTAAAAATGAAAAGATCACCATTACTAGTATCTTAAGAAAAACGTCCCCCGTAAAATTGTACATAAATTAAAAGTAACCGGTATATACACAGGTACTAATCAAGAACGATCGAATAAAAGATTGCGCCTTCCCGAATGCGTGCAACGTCACAGGTTAAAATAGAAAGAGTATGGGAGAATTCAGTACAGCCATACACATGTGTATATGTACATACATATATATATAATATAATTTTGGCGCGTACACTATGTAGCTCAGTGTTTGGCCGAGCTTCTCCTACCATTTGTGGTGTGCGTCTTTATATTATAATGGAGGGACCAACAGTTTTGTGCCGACTCCGAACAGCAGATGTATTTAATAAGAAGCTTTTTCATGGCAGAAATACCCTGGGAGGTTTGCCATTGCCTGCTAAGGGGTGACCGCTATTAGAAAAAACTTTTTCTATTATAAATATTTTGCTTGCCCTGACTGATATTCGAACCTTGAACTCACCGGCATATCAAGTTATAGCACGCACCGCTACCAACTCGACCACAGCGGCCATATGTATATACATATATTAAAATTTATCCACATGTACACACATATGTATGTATAATAAAAAATGTCGCTGTTAAAAATTGTCGGCACAGAACCACGTTTTAAAAGTCGCCTCCGCATTGAAAGCTGTCGCTATTACAATTAACTTCGCTTTATTTAAATAAATTCACACAAAATCACCGAAAGTAATATATGTATGTATGTAAGCACAATTGTATGTTTGTAGACAAATAAATTGCCTGTGACGTGCCATAAACAGCTGATTCTGTCAAATTTACGGAGAGCGAATAGCGGTTTGCGGAAGCGCAACCTCTGTATTTTTAATATGTTTACACTATTAAATATGTACGTTGCGCATGTACTTACAATTTTAATTGTAAATACTTATTTCATTTTCATTTGTTATTGGAAAACATTAGTACACTAAGATAATAAGATATTTTATAGTACAACAAGATAAAATAACCAGTACATTTTTAGAACTTAGTATTATAGAATTTTCACTTAAAGTTTAACATTAAGTGAACTTAACGAATTAAACTAGTAACTACATAAATAATCAAAAAATAATTAAATAGGGATTTGAAACAAATAGTTTGTTTCTTACATTAGCAGGAATAGAATTCTAAAAACGGATAGCGCTGACAAAAAACAGTCTCGCCGATGCTAAAGTGCTAAAGTAAGGGACTATAAGATATGTTACTCGAACTGACTTTGTAAATAATAGCTTTTCGTGCAGGTAGTTAGTAGATTTTTGGGTGATAATCCTATATAAAAATATGCAGTTACGGGCTTTTAGAATACACTTTTACAACCAATGCATTGACATGATCTTTGTATGTTAAGTTAGAGTGGACTGTTGTCAATGTGAATCGGAGGTAGGAAATTTGTATTTTTGAATTTTTTGTTTATAATAGGCGAGAGTTTAGATGTAAGCCATTGGCATTCGCCCAAAAAAAGATATTAAATAGCTCTGTGTTAACATCAGAACACAAACGATCCACCTGCGATAGAGGTGCGGACAAGTAAAGCTGAATGTCATCAGCATATGCATGAAGATTTGCAGACTGGCAAACAAGAAACACGTCATTAACAAATAAGCTGAATAAACGCGGAGCAAGTATAAACCCCTGCGGAATCCCAGCGGGTACTAACTTCAATTGCGAAACCTCAGACCCAATTCGTAGCCGTTGAAGTCGACCTGATAGGTAACTAGTCATTAGTTGCAGAGCACTTTTGCTGAAACCGAAGTAATGTTTTAGTTTTTTTCAATAGTACATGATTAACAGAATCAAAATCTTTTGAAAAGTCTAGTAGACAGAGCAAAGTCAAATGGTTCCTATCAAAGGGTTGTCGAATATCGTCCAGTATTTTTAATACAGCAGTATTACAACTAGGGTGTTTTCGAAAACCGGATTGGAAAACTGAGAGAAGATTATAAGTCTGTGCATGTATTGAAATCTGCTCAGCCATAATTTTCTCAAAGACTTTGGAAAGGGCAGACAAGATACTAATTGGACGGAAATCATTCAGACAACACGCAAAATTCTTTTTGCGACAGGCAAGACACTAGCAATTTTCCATTGATGAGGAAAACAAGAAGTTGCAATACAATGGTTTATAATGTGGGTAAGTGTTCCTATGATAAGAGGCAGCACAACCTTTATAAATTTAATAGGAAGTCCATCTTCACCCACTGCATTTTAACTTATATCGAGAACACACCTCCCTACATCAAATTAATTAACAGCAGAAAACTCAAACAGTGCACTATCAACACACAAATTGTAACGTGGAACAAGTGGGAGAACGACTTCACTTGAACGACAAGTACCAAGAAAGGCATCATTAATGGTGTCAGGAGGTAACGTACATCTTACATCTTGTTTACTACGTACTTTTAAACCTTTGATGTTCTTCCTCAAAACATCCGGTGGCAGACTAGGATCAAGTTTAGTTTCAAAATATGCCCGCTTTGCATGCCTTGTAACTTTAGTAGCTTTATTTCTGGCACTTTTAAATGCCTCTCAGTTTGATAAGGTCCGATTTTTCTTCCATCTACTATGCAATTTATTCCTCAGCTTAATAGCGAACTGGACTTTTTTGTAATACCACGGACAGGTCGATCATTTCACAGGGAAAACACGAACAGGTACATGTTTGTCAAAGGCGGGTTTAACTTACTAACAAGGAAGTCAAGTTTTTTATCTACAGTATCAAAGAACCAGCATGTCTTCCAATCAGTACTGCCTAGGTCCGAAAGTAGTGCATCTACATTAAGATTTCGGAAGTCTCTATACGAGAAAGTCCGAACATCACAATTACGCTCGATATTAATATCCAAACAGCAGAAAATTAAATCATGGTAAGATAAAAAAGTTAATTGGTCAAATTTTAAAACGCTTGCCAAGTCGGAGACAATGAAATAGTCAAGTAGGCTTGGATTGCAATTCATAGCATATCTTGTTGGTATCGCAGTATTTACTAAGGAAAGTCCTAAGCTAGCAACATAATCTAGAAAACTATCACTATAACAATCACTCACGAGAGTATTTACATTGAAATCGCCACAGATAACATTATAATCATAGTCAAGAAGAAATATATATATAGAGTCAAAAAAGGAGCTTAAAGAAAATTTTTGTATGTGGATTGTAGACACAGGAAAAAAGGGTTTTAAAATTTTTACCTGCCACTTCTGCGACAAGGAACTCAGTACCATCTCCCTCTGACTTAGTTAGGAGTTTCATTTGAAGATCCTCTTTTGTTAGGTCTATCATTGCGTAAAAGGCAATAAATTTTCATGTCAGCAGATGAAGAAGAAATACAAGAATCAAACCATGTTTCAGATACACATACAACATCTATTGACGAACACTCAAACACATTTCTACCATAGTCCATTTTATCAAAATTTAAACTCTGAGCATTAAAATGCACTATGTTAAACCCCTTTTGTTGGCTACATAAAACACTTAACATAGCAAGACTGAATTCAACAGCACTAGGAGACTTGTCCTGCAAGCTCATCAGAAATACAAGCAAAAGCAACTCCAAATTTAAAAGAGTAACAACAATAAATTAAGAGAATGACCATCTGTGAGAATGTGCCGTAGATAATACAAAAGGGAGAGTGCGAGTGCGGCGAATTGAAGTGAACTCTTCTACATGCATCCCAAACACGGCCGCGGTTGCTGATGTCACTTCAACGTCGAGCAAGACGTCATCTGATGACGGTATGGAAACGAAAAATTCATGTAGCAGCAAAAGCACGGTGGTGCCATCTAACAGTTCTTCACCCACAACTTCTGATGTTAATGATTTTGCTGCCATGTATTTTAAATTAGCAGCCGCGTAAGAGGCTTCTTCTTGTATGGTAGAGTGTGAAACCCATGCTTATCGCTGACCTTCGACAGTTTAAAAGCAGCGAACAGAAATCGAATGAGATTCAGGCCGATGAGCAGGGCTCTGACGCGGAACTACAAGATTGTGTTTCAGCAGAAACTTATTGGTTGGTGTCCTATTAAAGCCAAGGCATAATAGTGATGGAAGCAGTTCAAATGTTAGTAATGATGTTCTCAAACCCGGGAGTTTCTGTGGTAGACGATAAAAACCCAACGGCAGCACTAACACTGACCACACGCCCCACATTTACAGGTGCAGCTGATTATCAAGAACTTTGGTTTCCTAACGGAATTGAGTCAAACGGAAGGCAGTGTTATTGGAGTGGACATAAACCGGGCTATTCTAACAATTTGGTTAAAATAATTTGTAACTTTTAATTTATTCCATTTGTGTAACCAATATTTGCTATTGGAAAATGGAGCAACAACAGCGAGAAAAGTAAGTATATTTATGTATAAAGTAACTAGACTTTTTTAATAAATTTTTTGCAGAAAATTTAAGTGGGCAGCACAAGAGCAACTGCAATGCTATATTGCATTCTTAAAAATAGTTCAGAGCTGCTGGCTGAAAAAAATATATGCCGAGGCAGCCACGGAACGTGCAAGAAATATGGGAGGAAGTGGCAAGAAATTTGAAGGCGCCGAAAGGGCCGTCAACTTCTTCACTAAAGTGGACGGAGGTGCGAACAAAATACATTTAAAAATTCTTATTTGCTATGTACATATGTATGAACATATACATATCTATAGTCACTAGCAAACAAGAAAAAACTATTGCGTACTCGAGCTAGATAGTCAAAACTTGCTGGTTTGGCTGATTAGTAGTACTGGGTATGGTAGCGGTTGATGGGATTCCTGCTAGAGCTGGAGAAACATCGATGTCAACATCGATGTCATCGATGTTTTCATGTGGATTGCAGACATCGATGTTTTTTGTCAAACATCGATGTTTTGGCAACCCTATGTTTTCAAAGGAAATTTGATATTTAGTTGGCAACGATAAGAAAGGTAAGATGGAAAATTTGCGTCCCTTGGATATTTTTGTATAAAACTAGTATTTTCTTTATTTAGGACTTAATTGACGACATTGACAGGAACCGCGGTGCTGTTGAAGGTTGGAATATCGATATGGACAAATATTTGCAAAGTAAATACCCGAAAACAATTACCTTCAATATCTTGTTCGCCTACATTCGTTTGTATGTGTGCTTTTATTTGTAGAAACAGCAAACAACAATTTGGAAGAAAATTGCGACGTCGTGGAAAATGTTATTAATATGGAAAGCGTAGAGAATGTCAATAGTACCGACAGTTCCAAGGCCCAACGTAAACGGGGAGGTGGGTCAATTGCATGGGAGTATTTTAAAAAAAGCCGCACTGCCCAAGAAGCTACATGCAAATTTTGCGGCAAGACAATTAAAACGAGTGGAAACACGACAAATTTAATTGACCATCTTAAACACATTCACCCTAATTACAAGTCGCAGCCTGAAAATGTTGAAAGTGGAATCGAAAAATATTTGACCCAAAACAATTTTTACACCAATAACGCATCCAAAAAAATTGAGTTGGACAAAGCCCTATTGTGTATGATTGCGGTTGATGTTCAACCATTTAGTATTAATAATCGTTATAAGCTCCCAAGTAAAACTTATTTTCGGGATGTCATGCTAGTGAATCAGTACACAGAATTAAAGACGAAACTGATATCTGTTCTCTCCGAAATTTCTTATGTGGCGCTAACCGCAGATATGTGGACGTCAAAAGCTAACGAAGGATACATTACGGTCACATGTCATTATACAAATGAGATTTAAAATCAAAGAAGCTGTTTTGGCCACCCGGAAGTTAGAAGTGGCGACTAACCATACAGCTAATAATATGGCAGACACACTTAAAGTTATACTGAATGAATACGAATTATCTAAAAAAATCGTTGCAATAGTAACAGATAACGATGCTACAA
Organism: Philophylla caesio; assembly: GCA_963971545.1. Taxonomy (NCBI): domain Eukaryota; kingdom Metazoa; phylum Arthropoda; class Insecta; order Diptera; family Tephritidae; genus Philophylla; species Philophylla caesio. The sequence goes on from OZ020605.1 coordinate 9,377,007, forward strand.
TTAAAAATGCATGTGAATTATTAGAACTGAGGAATTTTCCGTGCTTTGCCCACACGATTAACCTTTTAGTTCAAGAAATTTTTCGACTTCCTAGCCTTAACGGTGTGTTTTCCAAATGTAAGCGAATCGTGACATTTTTTAAATCAAGTACTGTGGCTAATGAAAAACTAAAACAGTTGCAAACTGCTGAAACTGTTTTTGGTCTTATTCAAGCAGTCCCCACTCGATGGAATAGTTCATATTTAATGATAAAGCGGGTTTTACTTCTGTCCGAATATATATATGTACTATTTTACTCACAACTCAAAAAGCTCCACAACCCTTGAACGCCGATGAAATAGAAATTTTACAAGAGATGTCACAAATTCTTTTTTTTTTTTACGATGCCACTTTGCAAATATCCGAAAGCAAATACGTCACTATTTCGCTAATTATTCCACTTGTATGCGAAATACAGCAAAACTTGCTGAAAATAAGAAGCGAACTAAAGACTGCCCAAGCAGTTGAAGCATTTAATTTGCTGCAAAAAAGACTGCCAGAAAGGTTTTCAACATACGAAAACAGGACAGTGTCAAGGATTGCAACAATTATAGATCCGCGGTTTAAAAAAGACGCTTTCAATGCTCCGTCTAATGCAATTCAAGCTTCCAAAGCGCTTGAGCAGGAAATACGCGCTATAATAACCAAAAATCCAACATCACCGCATACTCCAATCCACGATTCCACAAAACCGAAATTCTCCTTTCTAAAAAGTAAAATTTCACATAAACCAAAAAACTGCACAGCAGACGCAATAATAATTCTGAGGCAATATTTGGAAAAATGTCATCTGCCAGAGGACGACGATCCTCTCATCTGCTGGAAGGTATTGTTTGTATTGTAATAAATATAATATAAATATTTTACTAATAACTTTCTGTTTAGATGAACAACGATGATGCCATGAGCCCGCTAAAAGAAGTCGCAAAAAAATATTTATGTGTGCCGGCAACATCTACAGCTTCTGAAAGGATGTTCAGCAAGGCTGGACAAACCCTGTCGGATAGACGCTGCTCCTTAAAACCGAAGGTTTTAGATCGCTTATTGTTCGTTAACAAAAATATTAATATTTTTTGATATGTGATTTTAGTGAATAAGTAACTATTGATCTCAATCAACCGACGAAGGGAAAACATATATTTAAGCATATATAAATATTTATTTGAAATAATATAATAACTCTTAGAAGGAGTAAAAGTCTAATTAGTCACTTGTTTCATTCACCATACACATATGTATGTACCTACATTCACTTTTCATTTTGAATTTAATTTATAATAAAAAATTCAACTGTTTGCGAAAACATCGATGTTTCATCGATGTTTTTACTCGAAAACACTGGAAACATCGATGTCCCCAAACATCGATGTTTCTCCAGCTCTAATTCCTGCTCAATCGCTAGGATTCGAGGCAAGATCAAATCCGATTTTTAAATAACTCGTATTGTAGTAAATTTTTGTATTAATTATAGGATAGTGTGTGCTCCACTGCATATGAGGATGTTCCAGCTTTGCAAGTTGCAGTAGATGAACTCTGCAGTTTGCCCTTAGCAATAACGATCTCTAGCTCACCACGTGTGGTAACGAGGCAACACCATCCGGAACAAACTACAAAGGAGTTTCATCGAAACTCGTTGATGTTGTGCTGAAACATACTTATACAAAAACCGAGAGAAGTACGACGACCGTATCCTTGAGCAGCAATCAAAAAATAATGACGCTCTAGTTATGTATACTTTGAGAAGGATTGTTAGCTCTTGATGAAGCTACATATAAAACAACTTTAATATGCATATATTTTTTTTTGCGTCACCTCTTTAAGCGCAATACTTTTTTGGTGGCACATTGATTTATTTTAAATTTACCATACATATTACCTGTGAACAAATTATAGTAGTAGTTCTATTTGACAAATTAATTTTGACAGTTAATTTTCCTCCAATTTGGTTTCAGTTTGTTTCAATTAAAAAGCAGCTCATTCTCCAGCAAAAACCATGTAAACTCAAACTTCGAATTTTACTCAAAATTTATAATTTAAGGCAGTTTTATGAAATGTTCAAACTTTTTTTCTCAAAAGTAGAAAAATTTCGAGTGTGTAGTTTTGTAGAATTATAAGGAGCTTCTTTAGAGAGTCGAAAATAAGCATCGCACCTGAGTTCATTTATGGTAAGAATATAAAATAACTTGTAAGATATTTAATCTAACATTTAGTCCAATTCTTGCCATAGGATGTATAAAACATACATGGGAAATATAGTAACGATTACTTCTTCACATTTTGTTCGTGCAAAATTGTCTAAAGTATCATGAAATTGATATACACATTATGGTGGAGCAGTTCAAAACAGCAAAGACGGTGGTCATGTTGTTGGATGTGTTAATAAAAGAATAATGGTTATATATGTATGTACTTATGTATATACATATTAAACCAGGACATTTGAGAAAATCTTAGACGCCAGCAAGGTAATCTATTGGATAGCTTGTGGCTTTGTCTAAAATAAGAAGGCTGAACATATTTAATATACGACTTATCTACCAGAAAATATGATTTTCGTGCTATTTAGTTCCATGTGAGTATAAATCGAAAATTTGCTGTTTGAGAATGAATCACTATAGGCCATGTTTGTTTTTATTCCAGTCTTATGGTAAACAACCCTCTACTGTTGTTGCAAATCTTAGGGCCGTTTGCACCATCTCTGGTTAAATTTACCGGCGGTTAGCAGCAATTCAGCGCTTAATTATCTGACGAATGGTCTTAACCGGCGCTTTTGGTTTCGATTAAGCGCTTTACCGGAGATGGTGCAAATCGACCCTTAGCCTTTCACGTCGAGTGCATCGTTAAAGCTCACGCAGAACACTTCATAGAAATAGTCGAACCAGATAAAAATAAAATACCCACAGAGGAAATGTTGACATGTTAAATACATTACAATATTAGGAAACTTTCCTTTCCTATTTCGATAATTTTAGTTACGATATAATTTATTATTAATTTTTTTTCTAACATAAAAAATTAGCATCCCTCTAATATTGGACATTACGTGTTTTTGGAATTGTTTTTGTTAATCGGTTTTGCAAACAAACAATTTCCTAAACAAAAAATTGTCTACTACAGTCGACGTCTCCAGTAGTACAAAAAATCCTTCACACGAATGCAGTATTTTTATCTAATAGTTATATGATACGAATTAAACAAATTTAACCACACTGAACCAAAAATGTACTATAAACAGCCGTAAAATTAAAATTGTTTGGCTACAAAATTCATCCAACATTAAAAAATGTTAAAATTGACATTACACTATTCTCATTTTAACATTATAAATATTGTATTAAAAAACGTAAAATTGATGGTATTTTAATGCAAAACTGACATTTAAATTGTAAAAAATCGGGCTCGGGGATTATTTCGCGGCCCCCCTGTTATATTTGATTTAATACGGTCCGTCGCGACAGTTGTAGCACACAAAATATTCGAAACCGAGCCGTCCCTCGTTTACAGAAGTTCATACATTCAGTTACACGCGCACTTCGTTATATTGACGGATCCAGAAAATATTTTTGGGGGGGTTTATTTATTTTCAACTTTTTACGATATTTTACATATTTTAAGATATTAGATTATAATTCATTATAAACAAGCATGTAATAATATTGGGTAAAATGTTTAATGCATTTTTAAAAAGCTATCGTTAGGCTATGATTATATCATTTGAATCTGTAGAATCATAAAACGTCAGGGATTTAAAGTGCTTCATCGATTCTTCTCTTTTTCTTTGCCAAAATATCTAGTACTTGGTCACTATTAACCTCAATGTCTCTATGAATATTTAGCAGCGCAGATCATCCTCAATCTCTGTAAAGTAGAAAAGGACCGTTCACTCGAAGCTACCGTGACTGGCAACGTTGCACTGATTTGAAAAATTCGGTAAATGTGTTTGTAAAATTGCAAATTACGAAGGCGGTTTGATAAGTCATTCACTTTTTGAATAATATATACTTTTTCGGCAAAAAACATTCTCTTTTTCAACATAATCTCCTTTTAACTCTTCACACTTAGTCCAGCTTTTTTCCAATTATTTTATTTTGACCCAAACCTTTTACCACACAGCCATTTCGCCACGGATAGCTTTTTCATATCCAAATATTCGTATAAAATGTGACGTGGCTTCTTAGTTGAGATGCCTACACCCTCAGTCACCTCACGCACTTTCATTCTCCTTTTTGTACAACACCCAGGACCCCTCCCCTGTATCCGTCGTCCCTGCTTCGTTATGTTTGATTTTATGCGGTTCTTGTTTTCTACTCGATTTATCTAAATTTTCATTAAGAGACTTTTACAAACAGTTTGTACAGACTACAAAATTCACAGATTGAGTTCTTGAAATCCGCTAGGTAAATTTTTTTGTCCGTACAAAATTAAATCATTTTGATATTTTGTAATTGTTAAATAAAACACTGAAAATATGTGTCTAAGCAATTTTATTTAAACAAATGCTCAAAAAACTCAAAATATTTTATTTCTTATTAAAGCAGTTCCATCAGGAATACATATATGTATGTGATCCAGTGAAACTTTTTATATTAATAATTTCAAAAATATTACGTTTTGGCTCTAGGATATAAGACTGAAAGTGACCACATTAATATCGACTCCGTTGGACAAAGTTAAAGACATGAAAAATCTTGCAAGAAGTATCTAGTGCTGACACTATTGAATTAAACTTATACAATGTTTCATCAGCGCATATATAAAGTTCGTTTAGTGATAAAAAAAATTGGCCTACCACTATTATATACCTATGACTGAATTGTAACTTTTCTTTCCAAAGATTTTCGTATCTTTTCTTCGCCAATCATCTTCATTACATTTATGCATTTTATGTGTACAATACTGCTGTGTATTGCTTCCCTTATCGTCGGTTTTTACATAAAATTCTTTGCGTCGACGTTTATGTTACGACGAGAAGTTGGTTTTAATACAGAGTTTAACAGCAATTACAATGCAGTCTCTGGAATCTTAAGAAGCTTAAATTAGTAATGCTAGAATAAACATTCTTTCAATGACATCCGAACTCCGCGACTGAAATTTTCTTTTTGCTCGCTATCATCGTCAGTTTCAATGGCCTCCAAATTTTCTGTCGCATCAATTGGATGCTCAATTTTTTCTACCCGGGCGAAAATATTGACGTCCTCCGAATTCAGTTAAATGGGAATACAATTTTCTTTCATTTTTATTAGCTGTTTGTTACATTAAATACTTTAAATATGTATCACCAAAATGCGAGTGCGTCTCAGTCTATACCAGCTGATAACGTACTTAACGAAACCCCAAAACTAATGGGAACAGATGATTCGAAAGTTGTTTGGTAATTGCCTGCCTGCTCAACTCATAAAATAACTTAAGATAATAAATAATAATCAAATGCTGACCTGTTCAAACAAATCTAATGAACTTTTTGAACATATGTATTTTCTTAAAATAATTTTACGACTTAGCAATAGATAAATAATAATCAAATGCTGACCTGTTCAAACAAATCCAATGTACTGTTTGAACAGATGTATTTTCTTAGAATAATTTTACGACTTAGCAATAGATAAATAATAATCAAATGCTGACCTGGACAAACAAATCTAATGAACTTTTTGAACATATGTATTTTCTTAAAATAATTTTACGACTTAGCAATAGATAAATAATAATCAAATGCTGACCTGTTCAAACAAATCCAATGTACTGTTTGAACAGATGTATTTTCTTAGAATAATTTTACGACTTAGCAATAGATAAATAATAATCAAATGCTGACCTGGACAAACAAATCCAATGTACTGTTTGAACAGATGTATTTTCTTAGAATAATTTTACGACTTAGCAATAGATAAATAATAATCAAATGCTGACCTGGACAAACAAATCTAATGAACTGTTTGAACAGATGTATTTACTTAGAATAATTTTAAGATAAGAAATAATCTGTAAAATAGGAGTAGTATACAAGAACAACAGAAACCAAAAATAAAGAGAGAAGATTTCAGACACTCTTAAGAGACAGTCGTTTTAAATCATACGAAATTGGCGCAGTCGGGAAAAGTTGTACTAAGTCTGAAGACAAGTATAAAAATAAAAAAAAGCTCAGGATAATTCTGAAGAATATCCATTGAAGAAAAAATATATATACTATTACTTACCTTTATATGTGATATACATAAAAATAGAAAAACAAAAAATAAAAAAGAACTAATATATGTAATATAAAACCCTTTAATACTTATATTGTGGAAAAGATATATGCAAAAAATATCAAAGCAACACAAAAACAATGAACTCACATATTTAAAAAGCGAGGAGTCGGAGAACTCGGAAGAAGAGATGGCTACACCAACCATTCCAACAATAACGAGTGCGGATCTCTTGAAAGAAGCTTCAACAGTAAGACCTTTTTCTGGTAATGGTGAGTACGATCTGTCGAGATACGAGAGGTGGACATAATTTTGGAGCTATTCCGGGAAAATCCGAGCCTTAAATCGTTTGTTGTTCAACGCTACGTGATGACGAAAATACATGGTGCAGCTTGAACGTGATAGGACCGCTAGGAAATAGCCCAAACAGCTAAAGATGAGCTCATACGGAATTTTGGAGTCAAGGAGGGCTACCGGAACCTCTACCACAAGGCGATACTTAAAAAATCTTAACTGAAGTGATTATTTTATTAAACTTAAGGACATTCTAGACAAAGTTAATATTAAGTATGAATTTGATACAACAAAACCAATCGCATTCTCACCAGAAGCGAATGAGGCTTTCTTTTAAAAAACGTTTTTGGACGGCATAAGTCCTTATATGTCGTCCATAATTCTCAGCAGAAACATAACAAAGTTAAGGGAAGCTTTTTATACTTTAGAGGATACTGGTATGCTTAGGTCTCCAAAGTGAAGTGATTACTATAATTCTTCAGAAGATACTGGAAGGCTTACGTCCTATAGGCATAGTAATAACTATAGAAAATATGAGAACAACGGACACAATAGTAATAGACCACAGACTTCCACTCAGCAGAACTACAGCAATAACTTTGTTCGACAAAACAATTATTCAGGCCAATTTAGACAAATTCAAAGACCATATGGGCAGGATTTTGAAAATTTTAGACAACAAACACAACCGACAAGGAAATCAAATCAAACAAGACTAGAAAGACCAGTCCCAATTGATGTAGATCATATTGAGCAGATAAATTTTCCATCAGCAGCCCATACTCAGACTTACCGATAGTTGAATTGACTATAGGCAGGCATAAAATAAAATGTCTAATTGATACAGGATCTACCACATCAATTTTAAATAGTGATTTAATGTTGGAATGTACAAGAATAAAATTAGAAAAAGCAATAACACTTAAAATATTTAATGACGAGTTTTTTATAACGGAGGAAATAGTCACACCACTCCCTATAGAATTCAATAAAAATAGCTTCATGCATTGGAAGCTTATCCCATTTATAAATAAACAATTTGATGGTCTTGTTGGGAGAAACCTCTTTAAGCCATTATAAATTTGGATGAAGATTACGTAGAAATAAATAAAAAAATACAACTTTTTTAAACTCCTGTCCTTTTAAGGAAAATAATATCCACACAATAGAAATAAGAAATAATGAGAATATAATGTCGAAATTGGACAGAGAAGAAATTACTGACTTAGAAAGACAAAAGCTAAAACAAATAGTAGACAAAAACAGTGATCTTTTCTTCGAAGAGGGCAAAAAGTTTAGCCACGCCCATGAAGTACAGCACGAAATCGTAACAACGATAGAAAAGCCAGTATATTCAAAAATATACAAATATCCTCAAATTTATGAAGAAGAAATTAATAGGCAAATGATGGAGATGTTGGAGCAGGGAATCATTAAGGAAAGCTGTTCTCCGTACAATTCCCCGTTGTGGATCGTACAGAAAAAAGCGGACGCGTCAGGTATTAAGAAATGGAGAATTGTCATTGATAACAGAGCTCTAAACGAAATTACTGTGTCCGATAAATTTCCCATTCTTAACACTGATAGTATATCAGGAAAATGAGTTCAGGCTACAAGAAGACAGCTTTTTCCACTCCATTAGGGCATTACGAATTCGTAAGAATGCCATTTGGTTTAAAAAATGCTTCAGCAACCTTCCAATGATTGATGAATTCCGTTTTAAGGGAATATATAAATAAAATTTGTGTAGTTTATTTAGATGATATCCTTATATTTAGTTCCTCTCTCCAAGAACATAAAGTAAATATAGACAAAGTTTTACAAAAACTTAGAGATCATCGTCTTAAAATCCAAGTGGATAAATGTAAATTTTTTGCCAAAACAACAGAGTATCTGGGACACATACTCACTACAAAAGGACTCAAGCCAAACCCTAATAAAGTACACGCCATTTAAAAATTAAAATTGCCGGAAACACCGAAGCAAATAAAGTTATTTCTGGGAGCAACTGGCTACTATAGAAATTTTATCAAGGACTACGCTAAAATTGCTTTTGGAATGACAAAGTATTTAAAAAAAGGTGTAAAAATTAACATAAAAGATCCACATTTATGGATGCATTTCATACACTAAAAAGGCTTTTAATTAAGGATCCAATTTTAAAATATCCTGATTTTAATAAAAAATTTAAAGTAGCAACGGATGCAAGTAATTTCGCAATAGGTGCAGTATTGATGCAAGACGAACATCCCATTTGTTATGCCAGTAGAACTTTAAACGAACATGAAAGGAGATAATCTACGAACGAAAAAGAACTATTAGCAATTGTTTGGGCGGTTAACTATTTTAGGCCATACGTCTATGGTAGACAATTTGATCTTCTAACAGACCATTTACCACTAAAATGGTTACAGACGAAATATAAAGGCAAAGATATAAATCCAAGTTTGCAAAGATGGCTCCATAAGCTTGGGGATTATGATATAAGTATTCAATAATAAAAGGCAAGGATAATACTTTATCCGACTTCCTTAACAGGTTAAATGTGGACTCTGGAGAATTTTTTTTAATAAATCAATCATCTGAAGACTCTTATGAAGACAACATTAACACAACGGCAACGATTCACTCTCAAGAGGAATAGTCAATGGACCATTTTTCAATATTGGAAACAGTTGTCAATCGCTTCCGTACTCAGATTATTTTATGTGAATTCAAAATAAAAGAAAGTGAGACAATAGGTACTAATTTAAAAATCTACATACATATGTAAGTCAAGATGATATTTCTAATGGATACATGGTAGATATCTTCAGGAAATATTTAGGAAAAGGTAAAGTAGGAATCATTTCCGATATCCCCGAAAGTGAATACAATAAAGTGCAATTAAAATTAATTGAAATTTTTGGCAAAAGCATTACATTTTTTAAATGCAAATATCATGCTAAGGACATGATAAACGAAGACGAGGCCTATCGCTACATTGAAAAATACCACAAAAATGAACTGGACATGCTGGTATCAATGAAAACAATCACGGCCTTGAAACGCTTATTTTCCAAAAAAATTTGAAGATTATGATTCAAATATTTATCAACAACTGCGACGTATGTAACAGGGCAAAATATGATAGAAAACCCTTAAAACCAAAATTCTACTTGACAGAAACTCCAAAGGAAATAAATCACACTGTTCATATAGATATTTTTACCATTTTAAAACAGAATTTTTTAACAACAATCGATATATTATCAAAATTTGCAGTAGCCTTGCCGTTAGAAACTAGAAATAGCTTAACTCTTGTAGAAAAACTAAGACAATTTTTTTCACTAAAAAGTAAGTCAAAGAAAATTATAGCTGATAATGAGTTCAACTGTGTGAATGTCAGAGTATTTCTCAGAATTGAAAATATTGAAGTACATTTTACAAAACCTTAACAGTCATACAGGAAACTCAGACATAGATAGTTTCACAATACAATTGGTGAAGGACTAAGGGTAGCCGAGACAGAGGATAAAAAACTGTCAGTACAGGAAAAAATGTTCAAATATGTAGAATATTACAACAAATCATTCCACTCAGCGACAAATGCAAGACCCATAGACATTGATTGCGGAAAGGTAAAGGCAGAAACAGTTTACGAACATTTAAGCAAGGTTAGGGAAAAATACATAACTAAAAGAAACGAAAACAGAGAAAATATTACTATAGAGCATGATAAAGGCTACGTAAGAAATTATAAAGCACTACGTCATAAGAACGAGCCTAAATATAAAAAGCTGAGATTAGAAAATATACATGAATCCAATATTAAAAGAAGGAACAAATTTACAGATCAACTGGATACTGGATACTTTTTGATGACAACGTTTGCACTTCCGGCAGCAATGGCAACATTGAACATCCAACCAATACATGAAAAGAATGGCTATGTCGAGATCAGTACGACTGCTACAGAAATTGTAACAAGTTCAAATTTTGTTATACATTCTATAGATCCACACGAAATTCTACATTTAATTAACAATATGACCTATAATATAGATAAATTACACAAATCAAATCGTAATTTGTTAAAGAATGAACTTACAATATTAAATTACAAAGTAAAAACTTTAATTCCAAAACCTTATAACAAAAGACCTAAAAGGGGACTAATCAATTTAGTTGGCACGGCGCACAAATATTTGTTCGGGACAATGGAGGATACCGATAGAAAAGATATTGAAAATCACTTGAACACGATAGATAGTAATATTCACAACTCTATTACAACATTAAATCAACAGGTATGTAAACTTGAATGATTATTTTTCAAAGACCTTCCAGTACATGAAATCAACAATAGAACAGGATAGACTATTAATACTAGCCTACCAAGACGCAACAGACAAGACTTTAAGTGACAAAATCTATAACGACAAAAATATACCACATTCAGGACAGCATAGTATCTGCTAAACATGGGCTACTACACCCCGGGATACCAACAAACGAAGAAGTTGATACCTACAATATAGATTTAAATAAATTAAAACATATTAAAATGTGTGCAGTAGAATATGCAGAAAAAATACTGCTTTTGATAGTTAAAATAACAAAAGAATTTAATAAAGTGCGGTTAAGAGCTATATAACCTTTTTCAAATGAACAAATGAGTGAAATAGCTGCCGAACGAGAATAGTTATTTGTTACCAAAATAAGACTTATACATACATACATATGAAGAATCCAAGACATTGAACGAACTTCACATTTCTAAACACTGTATTTTTACAAAATCATGTTTACTAGTAATTAATAGAGCAACGGAAATAATTGAAATTGACGATCAAACACTGTTATTAAAAAAACTTTAAAGATATTGAACTAACCAAAACTTGCGATAAGAGAGAAATAGTTTTAAATGGAAATTACTTGATACATTATCAAAATTGTACTCTTAAGCTATTTCAACAATCATTTTCAAATAAACAAAATATTTTGCAACAAAGATTCTACTACCCAGTAAAAGAAAATGTAGAGTTCGCTCATAAGATGACGTTTGAAGAAATCAAATTGGGACATATGGATAATATCCGAGAAATCGAAGAACTTAAATATCATAAGAAGATCACCTACACCATTTCCTTCACAATAATAATATTCACACCAATCCCAATTGCCATAATTATGTTTGTATTAAGAAAACAAAACCAGATTCAAATTGTAAACAAAACCCAGGAGTGTTTTGTGTCTCAGCGCGGAGGAGTTACGTCTCAGTCTGTACCAACTGATAAAGTACTTAACGAGACCCCAAAACTAATGGGAACAGATGATTTGAAAGTTGTTTGGTAATTGCCTGCCTGCTCAACTCATAAAATAACTTAAGATAAGAAATAATAATCAAATGCTCTGCTCAAACAAATCCAATGTACCGTTTGAACAGACGTATTTTCTTAGAATAATTTTACGACTTAGCAATATATAAATAATAATCAAATGCTGACGTGTTCCAATAAATCCTATGTAGTGATTGAACAGATGTATTTACTTAGAATAATTTTAAAATAAGAAATAATCTTAATATTTTTATAATTTTATTGAGCTCAAGGCCAGTTTATGGAAGATTTGTTTGTGAAAAACAACAACAGCTTTCAATGGTTGAAGTTATAGTACTATTTCGGAAATCACCACATTTCCTCATCAGACTTCTTTTTTTCATTATTAAATTAAATTATTTTTAATTTAATTTTCATAACCACTTCTCTCAGGCTTTGCACCCGGGAGCTCGGAGTTGCAGAGCCAATACGCTACCTATTGTGCTACGCTAGCCGAGTTGGCTGTTGTGTTTATTTCATCTTCCTTAAACAAACCAACTACAAACAAGAGCAACTGATCTGCCGCTATTTAACTTGTTTGTGTGGTTGTTGTTTGTGTTTTTATTTTGCAAATTCTGTTTTTTACTTTACATTATACGCATTTTTACAATGTTTGTTCATTTTTCTGTTGGCCTAGTAAATGTTAATATTTTTATAATTTTATTGAGCTCAAGGCCAGTTTATGGAAGATTTGTTTGTGAAATAAAAACACAAACAACAACCACACAAACAAGTTAAATAGCGGCAGATCAGTTGCTCTTGTTTGTAGTTGTTAAATAAAAAATAATTTAATTTAATAATCAAAACAAGAAGTCTGATGAGGAAATGTGGTGATTTCCGAAATAGTACTATAACTTTAACCATTGAAAGCTGTTGTTGTTTTTTCACAAACAAATCTTCCATAAACTTGCCTTGAGCTCAATAAAATTATAAAAATATTAACATTTACTAGGCCAACAGAAAAATGAATAAACATAAGAAATAATCTGTAAAATAGGAGTAGTATATAAGAACAACAGAAACCAAAAAAAATTTTTTTTTTATTAACTTATATTTTATTTGCAATCTATCTTACATGAGACATTCAGCAACTTAGATCTTATAAGATAATGACAGCGGTAGGTTTGCCTTGCACAAATCTACATAAAGAAATATGTATAAAATTTGATATATTTACATACATTCTTTTGTTGTATAAATTCAATTCAAAATTACTTAAAAATTCCTTATTATTATAATTTCTCACTTAAAGTAGGGTTCTTATTTATCTAATTTTAACTTAAGATTTCTAGCCTTTAATTATAGTTATAACAATTTTTTATTTTTTTTTAGAGAGAATTCAATTTTAGAGGAATGGCAAGTCTAAGATATGGCGGCGCTTTAGCCGTATAGTTTCGTTAGTGGTATCTAATAAACAAATAGCCGTTGGGTTTATGGGGTTAGATAGGCGTGTAAGATATCTATCACTGTATTTTGGTATTTCACACTTTATAAATGGAATGCCCAGGTCCTTGTGGATAGCTTCATTAGTGACAAACCAAGGTGCATTAACCATTGATCGTAATGTTTTAGACTGATACCGTTGCAGGATCTCCACATTGGATTTGCTAGCAGTACCCAAAAGCTGTATGCCGTAGGTCCAAATAGGTTTAAGTATAGCTTTGTACAGCCGTACTTTGTTTTCTAGGCTTAGTTGAGATTTGCGACCCAAGAGCCAATACATCCGTTTTGTTTTTATTTTTAGTTGCTGTTGCTTAGCCTTAATATGGGGTTTCCAAGTTAGCCTTCGATCAAGATGCGTTCCTAAGTATTTGACCTTATCACTAGTAGGGATCTGCTTATTGTTGATAAATACAGCAGGACATTGATCTCTTCTGTCATGTAAAAGTGACATGTGTGGACTTTTCTGCGTTAACTTTAATTTTCCATTTTATAAGCCAAGATTCTAAAAGGTCAAGTTGATTTTGAAGATTAGAAGAAGCTTCTGCAGGGGACTCGCTACAAGCGATAACAGCGGTATCATCAGCAAAAGTCGCCACTTCTACTTCTTCTGATGTTGGCATATCCGATGTAAATATAGTATATAGGACGGGACCTAAAACACTACCCTGAGGTACACCAGCATTAATTCTATAAATTTCTGATGTCGCATCCTGGTGCCTTACGTAAAAGTGTCTGAAACTTAAATAGGACTTGAGTACTAAGTAGAAATGTGCTGGCAAAAGCTTTTTTATTTTAAAAAGAAGTCCCGGGTGCCATACTTTGTCAAAGGCTTGTTGAATATCTAGAAAGGCTGCAGAACAGTATTTTTCCCTTCAAGTGCATCTGTAATAACATTTGCAATCCTATGGCATTGCTCCGGTGTACCATGCTTCTATGGAAACCCAAACTGATGTTCAGGTATGATGTTGTTATCCTCAATTACTGGCAGCATTCTTTGCAAAAATCTTCTTTAGAATATTTTCGAAAATGTTGGCGGCAGACTAATAGGACGGTTTAGGTACCATGATAACACCAGCACATTTCCACTGAGTTGGGTAGTGGTTTGTATTAAGAATAGCATTGTAAATATTAGTTAGAAATACGATAGCTTTTTATAGGAAGAGCCTTCACAACTTTGCTATCAATATAGTCATATCCGGGCGATTTGCAGTTATTTAATCTAACTAACTGATGAACTAACTGAAATACTGATTTTTAAAATCATAAAGCTTTGACTTTACTTGCTTCGTTGCTCTATTAAGTGCTCTCTTTTCTGCCGGATATCTATTTTCCTGCCAGGCTTTTCTTAATCTTCTTTTGGTAGCAATAAGCAATAATATTTCAGCTGGGACTTGCAAGTGGTCATAAGAATTGGGTTGCTCTCTTTTCGGGATAGACAGATATGCTGCCTCATGGATAAGATTTGTAAATGATTCTATCGCTGCGTCCAGTTCAATAACTGTTTCTAATGGCACATTTAAGTCAATGTGTTCACCAATCCAATGCTGGAAGGAATCGAGGTCAGTTTTTGAGCTGAGAATCCTATATTTTTTAGAGATGTGGTGAACATTGCCATTGTATGTTACAATTAAAGGTGAGTGATCGGAACTAAGGTCGTTACTGCTCCAGAGTATACCACAAAATCAAGAAGATCAGGGATTTTTCTTGAATCGCTTGGCCAATACGCTGGCGTGCCTGTTGATGGAATGTAATAGTTTCTACTAGAGATACATCTTTGAAGCTCTTTACCTATTGGGTTCATAAGTCTTGAGCCCCACCAAGGGTGTTTTGCATTAAAGTCTCCACCTACAAAAAATTTTGAACCAAAATGTTTAAAAATCTCATCATATTGGTCAGTTTTTAAACTGAACCGAGGAGGAAAGTAAACTGAGTATATGAGTAACTCGTGGGTGTCACATTTAGTTTTAACCCCAGTTGCTTGTAAATATTGCTCTCTGACTTCTTCAAGACTTTCATATTTGATAGTGGATCTAACTAAGACGGCAGAACCTCCATGGGCTCTGTCGTATGGATGGTTTGCACAAATAAGATTGTAACCAATAACTCTAAAGAACGATTTTTTCGTGAAATGAGTTTCGGACACTAACAAAACGTCAATATTGTTGGAATTGAGGAACATTTTTACTTCTTCGGCATGATTATTCAGGCCATTGGCGTTCCAAATTGCTATTCGCAAGTTTACTTGCATATTTTTTCCAATAAAAGAGACATAATTTTAAACAAACTTTGAGTCAATTCAAGTTGTTTGGAAAGTAAATTTTCTATTTTTTCAAGTAGATTTTTATCTTGATTTGAATTACTTTGGATACATTGGGCATAAGATATATTTGAGATATATTTTCTCTTTGCGTAGAATTATTTAATTGGGGGAAATTTTGGGACGTATAAGAATAAGATGGCATATTATGTGTTTTATTTAAGATATTTGGTTTTTTGGCAAGGCTTTGATACACCCTGCAACCCTTATATGTAGTTTGCTGGGTGGCTTTGTAAACAATTAACGCACTTAGCCGGTGCATTTTTGTTTTTCACACATTCGGTTGTTGAGTGATCTAGACCACATTTAACACACCTGTACGGCTTTGTGCAATATGATTTGGTGTGTCCGAACTCTTGACACCGGTGGCATTGTACGATATCCTTTGGAGGGTCAGGTCAACCTTTACAATAGCATTACCAAGATATTTTAAATTAAATATATTTTTATTGTTGTTGTTTGGTTCTAGGTCAATATAATGCATACATAAAGGCATGTTTGTAAATCTACTTCGTATATTGCATATGTTTCTAACCTGAAAACCCAATGCTTCTATTTCTTTTTTATTTCATCTACTGGAGTAGAGAAATGTAATTTTTTTAATTTTGATATGTATGGAAATTAATCTCTTTTTCTTTCATATCTGAAATTAAAGTTCTATATGAATCTATAGACTTGACCATTACTCGAATTTGACCATCTCGCAAAGCTTTATAACTAAACTCGGACTTATTTATAATACTTTCGAAATACTTAATCATACCGCTTATGTCTCTAATATTTGGTATAATAATTGGTGGTGGTTTTGGTGTTGTCTCTTCGGTGTTATGCTGTTTTGCGTTGCCACTGTCGGACTCGTCTTGTAAGCCGGCAAACATGTCTGCGCTGCTGCATTCATTGTTATTGCTGTTGTTCTTGTTGTTTTTAGAAGTGCTGTCAGATTCTACTAAGTTCCTATTTATGTCTGACTTCGAATCCGAAAATAACTTTAGTTTTGTCAAAGAACGTCACGTTTTCTGACAATGTAGGTGATTATGTTAAACAAGTTATCATCTTAAAATAAAATATAAAAGACAAACTTTTTTTTTTAATTTATAATTGCGTAACAAAACTAATTTATTTATGTAAAATACAGTAAGCACTAAACACATTTCTTTTTCTCAGTGAAACTCCTTTTGGTACATTTTCGCTTGTGGGAAGCATCGGGAAGGTCTCTTTGAAGCATCCAGCAGTAGTACGCCATCATTGAATCGAATGAAGAAAATGTGTTTTTAAACTCATCAAGCAACCTAAAGCTTGAAATGCTTTTAACATTCTTTTGACGATTTGTTTGTAGTTAGGACCTTTGTTATTGCCTAAAAATTTCTTTATGACCTCTTTAAAGGCAATCCACCCTTCTCTTTGAGAATCCGTCATGGTTGTGATGAATAGTGTGGATCAGCCATAAGCCATCTAATATCTGGTCCAACGAAAACACCTTTCTTCAACTTTGCCTCCGAGAGGCCTGGAAACTTTGTTATTAAGTATTTGAAGCATTTTCCATCTCTTGGAAGTGACTTAACAAATTGATTCATCAATCCCAGCTTTATGTGAAGCGGTGGTAGAAAAACTTTATGAGGAGGCACCAAAGTTTCATGCAGGACATTATTTTCGCCAACTTTAAGCTCCCTCGGAGGCCAACAATTTTTGGTCCAGTGATTTTTTCGGTCTCTACTATCCAATAGACACAAAAAGCAATCGAATTTGGTAAACCCAGATTGTTGTCCGAGCGCCATTTTTTTTTTTTTTATTAACTTATATTTAATTTGCAATCTATCTTACATGAGACATTCAGCAAATTAGATCATATAAGATAATGACAGCGGTAGGTTTGCCTTGCACAAATCTACATAGAGAAATATGTATAAAATTTGATATATTTACATAAATTTTTCGGTTGTATAAATTCAATTCAAAATTACTTAAAAATTGCTTAGCTTCATTATAATTTCATTATAATTTCTCACTTGAAGTAGTGTTCTTATTTATCTAATTTTAACTTAAGATTTCTAGCCTTTTATTATAGTTATTACAATATTTTATATTTTTTTAGAGAGAATTCAATTTTAGAGGAATGGCTAGTCTAAGATATGGCGGCGCTTTAGCCGTATAGTTTCGTTAGTGGTATCTAATAAACAAATAGCAGTTGGGTTTATGTGGTAAGATAGGCGTGTAAGATATCTATCACTGTATTTTGGTACTTCACACTTTATAAATGGAATGCCCAGGTCCTTGTGGATAGCTTCATTAGTGACAAACCAAGGTGCATTAACCATTGATCGTAATGTTTTAGATTGATACCGTTGCAGGATCTCCACATTGGATTTGCTAGCAGTACCCCAAAGCTGTATGCCGTAGGTCCAAATAGGTTTAAGTATAGCTTTGTACAGCAGTACTTTGTTTTCTAGGCTTAGTTGAGATTTCCGACCCAAGAGCCAATACATCCGTTTTGTTTTTATTTTTAGTTGCTGTTGCTTAGCCTTAATATGGGGTTTCCAAGTTAGCCTTCGATCAAGATGCGTTCCTAAGTATTTGACCTTATCACTAGTAGGGATCTGCTTATTGTTGATAAATACAGCAGGACATTGATCTCTTCTGTCATGTAAAAGTGACATGTGTGGACTTTTCTGCGTTAACTTTAATTTTCCATTTTATAAGCCAGATTCTAAAAATTCAAGTTGATTTTGAAGATTAGAAGAAGCTTCTGCAGGGGACTCGCTACAAGCGATAACAGCGGTATCATCAGCAAAAGTCGCCACTTCTACTTCTTTGATGTTGGCATATCCAATGTAAATATAGTATATAGGACGGGACCTAAAACACTACCCTGAGGTACACCAGCATTAATTCCATAAATTTCTGATGTCGCATCCTGGTGCCTTACGTAAAAGTGTCTGAAACTTAAATAGGACTTGAGTACTAAGTAGAAAAGTGCTGGCAAAAGCTTTTTTATTTTAAAAATAAGTCCCGGGTGCCATACTTTGTCAAAGGCTTGTTGAATATCTAGAAAGGCTGCAGAACAGTATTTTTCCCCCTAAAGTGCATCTGTAATAACATTTGCAATCCTATGGCGTTGCTCCGGTGTACCATGCTTCTATGGAAACCCAAACTGATGTTCAGGTATGATGTTGTGATCCTCAATTACTGGCAGCATTCTTTGCAAAAATATTCTTTCGAATATTTTCGAAAATGTTGGCAGCAGACTAATAGGACGGTATGACTTGACACAGTTTTCAGGTTTATTCGGTTTAGGTACCATGATAACACTAGCACATTTCCACTGAGTTGGGTAGTGGTTTGTATTAAGAATAGCATTGTAAATATTAGTTAGAAATTCGATAGCTTTCTCAGGAAGAGCCTTCACAACTTTGTTATCAATATAGTCGTAACCAGGCGTTTTGCCATTAGTTAATTTAAACACTTCTACTGAGGTTTCACTATTTAATATCTTACTGATTGGCAAGTGCATTCGACATGGACATTCCAGAAAATTCATTACCTCTGTATCGTCGGTGCTGCTTTTCAAAGAATTAGGCTGGCATGTTTGATATAGATGTTTGGCAAAAGCATCTGCTATGGTTTCATCACTCCTGCACCATACACCATCTGAATCCCTTACGGCAACGTTACGTTTGGTTGGTCGTTTTAGGTACTTTGTAGCTCTCAGAGACTGTGCTCATCATTTTTTGTGGGTTCAAGGTTTTTAATGAACGAACTGAAATACTTATTTTTAAAATCAGATAGCTTTAACTTTAGTTGCTTCGTCGCTCTATTAAGAGCTCTCTTTTGTGCCGGATATCAATTTTCCTGCCAGGATTTTCTTAATCTTCTCTTGGAAGCAATAAGTTGAAATATTTCAGCTGGAAGTTGAAGATTATCATTAGGAGTAGGTTGCTCCTTAGGGCTTGATAAATGTGCAGCGTCATGGATAAGATTTGTAAAAGATTCTATTGCTGCATCCAGGTCAACGCCTGTTTCCATCGATACATTTAAGTCAATATGTTCAGCAGTCCACTGTTGAAAGTATTCGATGTTAGTTTTTGGGGTAAGGATCTTATATTTTTTAGGAATTGTATGAACATTGCCATTGTATAATACAATAAAGGGGGAATGATCGGAACTAAGATCATTACTGCTCTCAATGCTTAGTTTGCTATTGGGTATACCAGTGTATACCACAAAATCAAGAAGATCCGGGATTTTTCTGGGATCACTTGGCCAGTATGTTGGCGTGTCTGTAGACAAAATGTCATAATTTCTTTTAGTGATGCATCTTTGAAGCTCTCTGCCTTTAGAGTTAACGAGCCTAGATCCCACCATGGGTGTTTTGCATTAAAGTCCCCACCTACAAAAAGTTTGAGGCCAAAATTTTTAAAAATATCATCATACTGGTCAGTTCTTATACTAAATCGTGGTGGAAAGTATACTGAATATATGGGTAAATCGTGAGAGTCACATTTAATTTTAACTTCGGCCGCTTGTAAATATTCTTCTTTCACTTCTTCCAAAACTTCATATTTGATGGTAGATCTAATTAGGATAGTAGAGCCGCCGTGAGCTCTGTCGTAGGGATGATTTGTGGAAAAAAGGTTGTAACCCATAACTTTGAAGTAGGATTTACTAGTGAAATGAGTCTCGGACACTAAGAAAATATCAATATTGTTTGAATTGAGGAACATTTTTACTTCATTAACATGGCTGTTCAATAGGGCGGGTCGAATTTTTTTCGCATATAGCGGCTAGCAAAAACGAAAACTACAGAAAATTCTAAGAAAGTTTTGCCAAGAAACCATGGGTCTAAAATTAATTCCCAGTTCGCGCAGAGCGACTTTAGATTTTGAGGTCATACTTATTAAATTGTACTCAAAAACCTATACTTTCATAAGAAGCGATCCGGAAAATTGTGCTTGGTTTCTTCGATTATAACGAAAGTTTGTGCTTCTATATATGCAGCATACAGATATTCCCATATTTTTTAAAAAAATGCTTTTTGCTAGCTGGTTTTTTTCCACCCATACAAATCGACCCGGCCTAGTTCTTTATCTCGGCTACCCTTAGTCTTTCACCAATTGTATTGTAAAACCTTTCCTGTATGACAGATGATTGATTTATTAAAAAAATTTCTCCAGAGTCCACATTTAACCTGCTAAGGAAGTCGGCTAAAGTATTCTCCTTGCCTTTTATATATTGAATATTTGTATCATATTCCCCAAGCTTAAGGAGCCATCTTTGTAAACGTGGATTTATATATTTGCCTTTATATTTCGTCTGTAACCATTTTAATGGTAAATGGTCTGTTAGAAGATCAAATTGTCTACCATAGACGTATGGCCTAAAATAGTTAACCGCCCAAACAATTGCTAATAGTTATTTTTCGTTCGTAGAGTATCTCCTTTCATGTTCGCTGAAAGTTCTACTGGCATAACAAATGGGATGTTCGTCTTGCATCAATACTGCACCTATTGCGAAATTACTTGCATCCGTTGCTACTTTAAATTTTTTATTAAAATCAGGATATTTTAAAATTGGATCCTTAATTAAAAGCCTTTTTAGTGTATGAAATGCATCCATAAATTGTGGATCTTTTATGTTAATTTTTACACCTCTTTTTAAATACTTTGTCATTCCAAAAGCAATTTTAGCGTAGTCCTTGATAAAATTTCTATAGTAGCCAGTTGCTCCTAGAAATGACTTTATTTGCTTCGGTGTTTCCGGTAATTTAAATTTTTAAATGGCGTCTACTTTATTAGGGGTTGGCTTGAATCCTTTTGTAGTGAGTATGTGTCCCAGATACTCTGTTGTTTTGGCAAAAAATTTACATTTTTCCACTTGGATTTTAAGACTATGATCTCTAAGTTTTTGTAAAACTTTGTCTATATTTTCTTTATGTTCTTGGAGAGAGGAACTAAATATAAGGATATCATCTAAATAAACTACACAAATTTTATTTATATATTCCCTTAAAACGGAATTCATCGATCTTTGGAAGGTTGCTGAAGCACTTTTTAAACCAAATGGCATTCTTACGAATTCGTAATGCCCTAGTGGAGTGGGAAAAGCAGTCTTCTTACGATCGCATTCCTTAATAACAATCTGATGAAAGCCCTTAGCAAGATCGATTGTTGTAAAATATGTTGCCTGACCTAATTTTCCTGATATACTATCAGTGTTAGGAATGGGAAATTTATCGGACATAGTAATTTCATTTAGAGCTCTGTAATCAATGACAATTCTCCATTTCTTAATACCAGACGTGTCCGCTTTTTTCTATACGATCCACAACGGGGAATTGTACGGAGAACAGCTTTCCTTAATGATTCCCTGCTCCAACATCTCCTTCATTTGCCTATTAATTTCTTCTTCATACATTTGAGTATATTTGTATATTTTTGAGTATACTGGCTTTTCTATCGTTGTTACGATTTCGTGCTGTACTTCATGGGCGTGGCTAAACTTTTTGCCCTCTTCGAAGAAAAGATCACTGTTTTTGTCTACTATTTGTTTTAGCTTTTGTCTTTCTATGTCAGTAATTTCTTCTCTGTCCAATTTCGACATTATATTCTCATTATTTCTTATTTCTATTGTGTGGATATTATTTTCCTTAAAAGGACAGGAGTTTAAAAAAGTTGTATTTTTTTTATTTATTTCTACGTAATCTTCATCCAAATTTATAATGGCTTATAGAGGTTTCTCCCAACAAGACCATCAAATTGTTTATTTATAAATGGGATAAGCTTCCAATGCATGAAGCTATTTTTATTGAATTCTATAGGGAGTGGTGTGACTATTTCCTCCGTTATAAAAAACTCGTCATTAAATATTTTAAGTGTTATTGCTTTTTCTAATTTTATTCTTGTACATTCCAACATTAAATCACTATTTAAAATTGATGTGGTAGATCCTGTATCAAATAGACATTTTATTTTATGCCTGCCTATAGTCAATTCAACTATCGGTAAGTCTGAGTATGGGCTGCTGATGGAAAATTTATCTGCTCAATATGATCTACATCCATTGGGACTGGTCTTTCTAGTCTTGTTTGATTTGAGTTCCTTGTCGGTTGTGTTTGTTGTCTAAAATTTTCAAAATCCTGCCCATATGGTCTTTGATTTTGTCTAAATAGGCCTGAATAATTGTTTTGTCGAACAAAGTTATTGCTGTAGTTCTGCTGAGTGGAAGTCTGTGGTCTATTACTATTGTGTCCGTTGTTGTCATATTTTCTATAGTTATTACTATGCCTATAGGATGGAAGCCTTCCAGTATCTTCTAAAGAATTATAGTAATCACTTCGCCTAGGAGACCTAAGCATACCAGTATCCTCTAAAGTATAAAAAGCTTCCCTTAACTTTGTTAAGTTTCTGCTGAGAATTATGGACGACAAATAAGGACTTATGGTGAGGATGCGATTGGTTTTGTTGTATCAAATTCATACTTAATATTAACTTTGTCTAGAACTTCCTTAAGTTTAATAAAATAATCACTTACGTTAAGATTTTTTAAGTTTATCGCCTTGTGGTAGAGGTGCCGGTAGCCCTCCTTGACTCCAAAATTCCGTATGAGCTCATCTTTAGCTGTTTGGGCTATTTCCTAGCGGTCGTATCACGTTCAAAGCTGCACCATGTATTTTCGTCATCACGTAGCGTTGAACAACAAACGATCTAAGGCTCGGATTTTCCCGGAATAGCTCCAAAATTAAAGCTCTTACTCTTGAAGCTTCTTTCAAGAGATCCGCACTCGTTAATGTTGGAATGGTTGGTGTAGCCATCACTTCTTCCGAGTTCTCCCATTCCTCGCTTTTTTAATATGTGAGTTGATTGTTTTTGTGTTGCTTTGATATTTTTGGTATATCTTTTCCACAATATAAGTATTAAATGTTTTTATATTACATATATTAGTTCTTTTTTATTTTTGTTTGTTTTTCTATTTTTATATATATCACACATAAAGGTAAGTAATAGTGTATATATTTTTTTTCAATGGATATTCTTCAGAATTATCCTGAGCGTCTTTTTATTTTTATACTAGTCTTCAGACTTAGTACAACTTTTCCCGACTGCGCCAATTTCGTATGATTTAAAACGACTGTCTCTTAAGAGTGTCTGAAATCTTCTCTCTTTATTTTTGGTTTCGGTTGTTCTTATATACTACTCCTATTTTAAAGATTATTTCTTATCTTAAAATCATTCTAAGTAAATACATCTGTTCAAACAGTACATTGGATTTGTTTGTCCAGGTCAGCATTTGATTATTATTTATCTATTGCTAAGTCGTAAAATTATTCTAAGAAAATACATCTGTTCAAACAGTACATTGGATTTGTTTGAACAGGTCAGCATTTGATTATTATTTATCTATTGCTAAGTCGTAAAATTATTTTAAGAAAATACATCTGTTCAAACAGTTCATTAGATTTGTTTGAACAGGTCAGCATTTGATTATTATTTCTTATCTTAAGTTATTTTATGAGTTGAGCAGGCAGGCAATTACCAAACAGCTTTCAAATCATCTGTTCCCATTAGTTTTGGAGTCTCATTAAGTACGTTATCAGTTGGTATAGACTGAGACGTAACTCGCGTTTTGGTGATACATTTTTAAAGTATTTAATGTAAGAAACAGCTAATAAAAATGGAAGAAAATTTTATTCCCATTTAACTGAATTTGGAGGACGTCAATATTTTCGCCCGGGTAGAAAAAATTGAGCATCCAATTGATGCGACACAAAATTTGGAGGCCATTGAAACTGACGATGATAGCGAGCAAAAAGAAAATTTCAGTCGCAGAGTTCGGATGTCGTTGAAAGAATGTTCATTCTAGCTTTACTAATTTAAGCTTCTTAAGATTCCAGAGACTGCATTGTAATTGCTGTTAAACTCTGTATTAATACCAACTTCTCGTCGTAACATAAACGTCGACGCAAAGAGGTTTATGTAAAAAACGACGATAAGAGAAGCAATACACAGCAGTATTGTACACATAAAATGCATAAATGTAATGTAGATGATTCGCGAAGAAAAAAAACGAAAATCTTTGGAAATAAAAGTTACAATTCAGTCATAGGTATATAATAGTGGTAGGCCAATTTTTTTTATCACTAAACGAACTTTATATATGCGCTGATGAAACATTGTATAAGTTTAATATCAATAGTGTCAGCACTAGATACTTCTTGCAAGATTTTTCATGACTTTAACTTTGTCCAACGGAATCGATATTAATGTGGTCACTTTCAGTCTTATATCCTAAGGCCAAAACATAATATTTTTGAAATTATTAATATAAAAATTTCACTGGATCACCTATACATTTATACTGTATTCCTGATGGAACTACATACTTTAATAAGAAATAAATTATTTTGAGTTAAATTTTTATAAAAAGCATTTGTATTAAAAAAAATTGTTTAGAAACATATTTTCAGTGTTTTATTTAACATTTATAAAATTTCAAAATGATATTAAACTAGTTCAAATATACATTTTTATCATATCTAATACACATATGTATTTGAAATGTTAATTTAACATTTAAAATGTCCACACTCAGGCCTGTCGAGAGGGTGGAGGAGGGGATCGGTGGTGATTACTCCCGGGCCCGGATTTTCTATATGTCTTAATCTCATAGAAAGTTTTATTTACCTAGCGGATTTTAAGAACTCAAGCTGTGAACTTTGTTGTCTGTTCCAACTGTTTGTAAAAGTATCTTAATGAAAATTTAGATAAATCGAGTAGAAAACTAGAACCGCATTAAATCAAACATAACGAAGTCATAGTGCGCACGTAACTGAATGTATGAACTTATGCTCGGTTTCGAATATTTTGTGTGATACAAATGTCGCGACGAACCGTATTAAATCAAATATAACGGGCGGGGGTGGGGGCCGCGAAATAATCCCCGGACGCGGATTTCCTCTTTGCGGCACTGTCCACACTATATTGTATAATAGTTATTTTTTAATGTCAGCTTTGCAGTAAAATACTATGTTTTTTAATACAATATTTATAATGCTAAAATGATAATGGTGTAATGTCAATTTTAACATTTTTGAATGTTAGATGACTTTTGTAGCCAAACAATTTTTATTTTACGGCTGTGTATAGTACATTTTCTGTTCAGTGTGGTTAAATTTTGTTTAATTCGTTTCATCTATACATATTATAAAACAAAGTCTAAAATTTTGGAAAGAGCTAATCTCGGGCACTACTGAACGGATCGGGATGTAACTTTTTTTAAATTAATGCTTGCAGTTAGCACTACAATGATAGCTTCTTAAATTAGCCTATTCATTTCTGAAATATTTAAGTGTAAAATTTTAAAACAGTTTACCCTAAGTACAGCATTGCTACAACCGAATGTAAAATTGGTGTCGTAGCGGGAAGATGCGTAGTTGTGTGAGTAGTAAATCAACTCCCTGCAGTTTTTGTAGTGGTCATCTCTAATTAAGGACTAGTGATTTAACTAAGCCCAAAAGCGTTCCTTACTTCTCAAGGGCATTGGTAGTGCATGTACGAGGTAATTTACTTATTTCAGGTATGCTACTGCTGCTATTTTTTGTGTATCTGTTGCCTTATGCATAACAAAACGTTTTGTCTATTAATAGAAACTAAGTGAGCATAAACAACGAAATTATCCCGTTATTTCGAATTTTTTGTGTATGTTAATTTGTTGTGAATTTCTCAGTTGATTTCTCGCAGTAACAATCGTTAGTTGATCAATAGTAAGTGAAGACATTAAATAAATAAATAAATTACTCATAAATAAATTAAAATGAGTAGCAAAAGGCATCTGTAGGAAAAGAAAGTGATAAAAGTTTAGAGATAAGCGAAATGGAAACAGAATTTGAAATTCCCCTTAACTTCTAAAAGTAAACTGATTGATATCAATAATGACATGACACCTGATAACAGAGACTTATACGTAAGTAAATTTAATTTAATTATAGTAGTATTTCATCTTAATAAACTTCGGCAATTTATTTTTCTTCTATGTAATTTCCATTCAAATTAATGAAAACTGCAAGGGATCTGCAGAAACACAGCTAAGAAAGGCAATCCAACTGCAGAAAAAGAGACACTTTAAAACTTTTAAACTCTCGTATCTAATACTTATACTGGTATGTATGTATAATAGGGTGACAATTAAATGTATGGAGTATTTTTTTTTTCTTTATTGTTTTGGTCTCAGTGTTTTTTTGTGTGTAGTTTTATTTAAAAAAAATTCTAGTAAAATTTCAAGGTCGTAGGAAGAGGATTAGGGGGCGCGTCGGCCCCCCAAAGTTACACAAAATACGTTTTTTCACGCAAATTCTTACTTTGACTGCTTGTAACTTTCTCTGTGTTTTTTTTTTTTTAAACATTACTGGCGAAAGATGTTCATTAATATGTCTACAATAACATCTGTCAATAACATTTTTGTCTAATGTTAATATTTAATGAAAAAAACTTAAATATAGGAGAAAAAGTACGCCTCAATGTCGATTTATTATACTTAAATAAAACTACTTATGTATATGATTTCTCTTTTTATTAATATTGTTTAAAGCACTTGAGACAATGTCTTTTTATTACAGTCCGGAAACCGATGGCGGTAATCGCTAACAATTTTTAAAACTAATTGTTTTTGGCGTTCATTTTTGGTAAATAGTTTATTATACTCTTCCATCAATTTAACCCCCCTTTCGGCAGTGTCATTTGTAACATTTAATTTTTTCATCAGTTCAGCCGCTTTACAATAAGATTGGTCCTGCTCCCATTTGTCTGGGTTTAATTTAAAAAAATCAGTATTTATTTGAAATCTTTCAAATAATGCTTTTGTTTCGGCAGAGACGAACTGTTCAATTCCGTCATGGAATATTTCAACGATTTCTCTATCATTTATTGTAGCTCGCTTTGTGTTTTGCTCTTGTTCAAAATCATTTTCCAAAGCCGCCACCATTTTTTGTTTTGAAAAAAGGGATACGTTGCTGTCAAAAAATGCAAGACCAACCGCCTCAGGGCTTAAATACCACAAGTGGTTCCTGAACTTTTTAAGAGCAACATAAGATATAGCAGCATCAATTTTTTTGAAGTTTTCAAGTTTTTGTAAAAATAAAAAATCTTGATATGGCGCTTTAATGGCCAAAGGAGCAGAAAACCACGCTTCGACATAGACTTCAGCAATAAAAACACAAATTTGACGAAGCCCATTTAATTCAGTTGCTGAAAGCTGGAACTCGTTACGGAATAAAAATATTTTTAGACAGTAAATCGCTTTTGCCATCCACCTTGCATGGTGAACAGCTCCTGGCGATCGAAACATTAGGCTGTTTGGATGTGTCTTTTCTGGTTTTTGACCCAGGAAGAGCAAAGTGAGTTCCAAGAATTCTTTATAGTCTTCAATGGGTTGTTTTTCTTCCAAGATATTATTTACTGCACCGATAATGCGAACAGCAGACTCTTTCATGTACGTCTTGACAGTTGGATCGTTGATGCCATACTCATAGTTTTTAGCATCAATCTTAGCCCAAGCATTTTTAAATTTCTCAAACATTTTAACGTTTGGACTTCCATAACAGCTTATTTTTTCTTTGAAAACGCATCTTAAAACAATCTCGTATATATGATGACGGCATGGTAACCATAAAAGTTGTCTTTGTAAATTATTTTCAATTAACGTACAGGTACCATTGAAACGCCCAGTATTGACCGCTGTTGTATCAAACACTAAAGCTTTGATGTGATTTTGCAGACCATATTCATAAATAGCATCGCATACAGCGGATGCCTGTTCTTTTCCAGTACCGGAATCAAGTGCAGGTATTTCAAGAAGCTGTTCAACTTTACCGCTCGATATTATTATAGGCAACCTATCAACTTTATCATTTCCCGTCAGCGCCGGCAAAAGTTTACCATCCCAATGAAGGCAGATAGCGTCGAGCTCATTTAATTTTAATTTATTTTTTAATGCTGAAATTCTTTCTTCACGGATTTGTTCCCTTTCCTGGTGTACAGACGTTCGGTTTAAAATATAATCTTCAACATTATTACCCAGAGCTTCAACGACTGCGCTTATTAGATGAACCGCATGTCTGTCACTGATTTTACAGACATCGAGTGCGGCCGCCAGTTTTGGTGTTAGTATTTTATTTGTTCCCCTACATTTTTTGGCTGGAGGTTGACTACAACGTGGGTCACATTCCATATCTGGAAAACTGTTATCATTCTCTGAAGATTCAGATGACAGCAACTCTGCAGTTTCATCTAATAAAAACGACTTAATTTAAAGAAAATAAAAAATAAACAATAACATACAACGAACCAATTAATGCAATTTCACGATTATTCCGCTCCACTTGTTGCAATAAATTGTTGTTGCGTTCTTCAAGTCGGCACTCTCGGCGTACTTCTTCGTAATCGATACCATACATAAAGCCTGGGCGCCCCGTTTTTCGTTGACTTATCAAGAAATCAATATCTTCTTGATTCGACATTATTTTTAATGCACTTGCATGCGCCACGTCAAAAAGCATATCCAATTTTTCTTTCCACGTGTTTACTTTGCTCTTATGGAAATTAGAAGTCTTCTTTGAATCTTTTTGAAAGCTTTGCCATTCTTTATACAATTTCTCTACATTTGTAATGCAGTGTTGTTTATCCTTGACCGGAATGCGGGCTTTTTCCCAGAACACGAATAGTTCTTTTACAACTAAATCTGAACTTTCCCGTAAATTTTTTTTTACTACACGTAAATTGAAAAACAAAACTTTCAACACTTTTATATTGGAGGGTAGTTTACTTCCCGTTAATGAGTTGGTACAATAACCAATTAAATATATGCGTTCACGTAAATTTCTAGCAGACATTTTCGACTTTTCACATTCAAATATTCACTTCGAATGATTTTTTTGCAAATTTAATGCTATTAAAAAATGTTTGCGGCTGCTGCATATAACTGTAAAATAAGAATCTATTTTCCGAGAAACATTGGTGCTGATTTTTTGTCGGTAGCTTACGCAAGCATTGAGAATAATATTGTTGAGGTTGTAACGGGAATATTCTCGGTCACAATTGTCAATATTATAGATCGCTTCAGCATACAGGCAAAAAAAATTTGAAGCAAACTTTTAAAGACAATTCTTACACTTGAAAACAAAAGTAAACAAAAAAAGTCTGAAGTTCGGACTAGCGAGGTCTTACTGTATATAATTGTTGAAGCTACTCTTACGTAAATCATAAGGAATTTTCTATATGAATCTTTAATTAAATAAATCTGAACAAAATCCAAAATTTGAATCATATAAGTAATTTTATTTAAGTATAATAAATCGACATTGAGGCGTACTTTTTCTCCTATATTTAAGTTTTTTTCATTAAATATTAACATTAGACAAAAATGTTATTGACAGATGTTATTGTAGACATATTAATGAACATCTTTCGCCAGTAATGTTTAAAAAAAAAAAACACAGAGAAAGTTACAAGCAGTCAAAGTAAGAATTTGCGTGAAAAAACGTATTTTGTGTAACTTTGGGGGGCCGACGCGCCCCCTAATCCTCTTCCTACGACCTTGAAATTTTACTAGAACTTTTTTTAAATAAAACTACACACAAAAAAATACTGAGACCAAAGAAAATATCACTTTCGAAATTAACTGTCACCCTAATGTATATAGAAAAATGCTTATGAAAATAAGAGCACACAGTTATTTTATAGGTTTATATACATATGTATGTATACTCGTATATGTAGAAAAATATTTTAGTTTTTACTTCAGTTTACGAAATTAAAATTTTCCAAAATGTGCTCAAAGGAAGCAGAACTAACAATTTTTTTATTATCTTTTATTTTAACACGTGTACTGAATCAAAAATTAAAAATTCAGTCAAAAACAAAAACCTTTATTTTGCGTATAAGAAACTGTTATTTTTATACTAAAACTGAATAAAAATGCTTTGAATTTAATTAAGAAAACAAAATTTTGTATTTTTTATTTTAAAACAAATAACGGTGAAAAAGATTAGCTTCACTAGTGAATATCTTTAATTCTAGAGACTAGCGAATTGTAAAGCTTTTTGTGGCTATCATATAAGATACTTTTTAGTAGTCAACGAAATTGCTAGGTTTTTATGTCTAACAAAATATATTGTCCTCTAATTCATGCGAAATAGATGGTATTTTGGGGTTGGTGAATTAGCTAGTACAGAATAATGCAAAGGGGAGACAATTGACCCCTCCTTAAAACATATCCACGTTAAATTCGCCGCTTGAATACATAGCAAGGAGATTGGCGCGGAACTAGGGATGGTTGTTGAGGGCCAGTAATATCGCTAGCTTGGAACTAGTTCTAGAGAACTGCAGGGCTGCTCTTCGTTACTACTTCGTTCGGCTATGCGCAGAGAGCTGTGCTGTTGAAGTGTGTGGCGAAGCCTCGCGCAATCGTGGCCAGCTAGTATAACTATAAGTTAAAAATACTGCATTCGTATGAAGGAGTTTTCGTATTATTGGAGACGTCGACTGTAGTAGACAATTTTTCTTTTTAGGAATTAAAAAAAAAATGTATAGTGGACGCTTGTTTGCAAAAACCATTAACAAAAACAATTCCAAAAACATGTTAGGTCCAATATTAGAGGGATGCTAATTTTTTATGTTACAAAAAAAATTAACAAAAATTATCGAAATGAGTGTGAAGTTTCCTAAAATTAATGTTTGTTTATTTTTCTGTCGGCCTAGTAAATGTTCATTTTACAATTTTTATTGAGCTCCAAGGCCAGTTTATGGAAGATTTTTGTGAAAAAACAACAACAAGTGGTTATGAAAAATAAATTTAATTAATTCTATAAAAAAGAAGTCTGATGAGGAAATGTGGTGATTTTAGAAATCGTACTATAATTTCTACCATTAAAAAACTGTTGTTGTTTTTTCACAAAAATCTTCCATAAACTAGCCTTGAGCTCAATAAAAATTGTAAAGTTTTTCAATATTGTAATGTATTTAACATGTCAACATTTCTTCTGTGGGTATTTTATTTTTATCTGGTTCGAATATTTCTATGAAGCGTTCTGCGTGAGCTTTAACGATGCACTCGACGTGAAAGGCTAAGGGTCTGTTTGCACCATCTCCGGTAAAGCGCTTAATCGGAACTAAAAGCGCCGGTTAAGACCATCCGTCAGATAAGTAAGCGCTGAATTGCTGCTAACCGCCGGTAATTTTAACTAGAGATAGTGCAAACGGGCCTAAGATTTATAACAACAACAGAGGGTTGTTTACCATAAGACTGGAATAAAAACAAACATTCATTCTCAAACAGCAAATATTCGATTTATACTCACATGGAACTAAATAGCACGAACAACACATTTTCTAATAGATAGATAGATAGATAAGTCGTATATGAAATATGTTCAGCCTTCTTATTTTAGACAAACCCACAAGCTATCCAATAGATTTCCTTGCTGGCGTCTAAGATTTTCTCAAATTTATTGTATGCGGTCCGGTTTTTACGAATATAATCACTAATATGATTCAAAATATGTCTTGGTTTATTATGTATATAAGTATATGTATAACCATTATTTTATCTGATAAAACAACCGAGTTTATTTCAATAGTTCAATTAAGAAAATGTTTATTTTATTTATTAGGTTATGTTTAATTACAATTCGATATTTAATGCACGTGTGCGCTCAGCGCTGGATAAAATCAAAGTGAGAAAAGATAACATACGTTTTTACAGTTTTACATACAGAAGAGAAAGTGCAATAATGATTGAATACAGGATTGATACAGAGTTGCATGTAAGGCTACACAAAGTTCTATATTTCTAGTTGATCTGCTTTGACGATCTAACACCTCCCCTCCAAGCAGTGAGACTAGATGTCATCATTGCGCTGATTTACGATGCCCAATGATGCTCTACATTTGTGATGCTTTATTTGTTGTAGGCCTTTTGTTAGAAAATCCGCTGACATGTTTTCGGTTGGAGTATATTGTAATGATATTGAACCGCGCCGATGACACTCTCGAAAGAAGTGGTGTCGCACGTCAATATGCTTCGTGCGTGAGCGATAGCCAATGCATTGTATACGTTTTTGGGCGCTTTGACTATCATTTTATAATGCCACGCATTCGCATGAAATGCCAAAATCGCTCAATATGCCTTGAAGATACATGGCTTCTTTAACGCTCTCGGAGATGGCCATGAACTCAGCTTCCGTGCTGGACAAAGCGACTGTGCGCCGCTTTCGTGCTTCCCAACTGATTGCTGCACCAGCCAGTAAAAACGCGTAACCACTGTATGATCGTCTATCGGTGAGATTGGCGCCCCTTATTGTTTACCGACTTTGGTATAGAGAATACCATAACCCTTGATCCCGTTTAAGTAGCGTAAGATACGTTTTGCCGCTTTCCAATGCTCTTCATTATAATTCGTGTTGAACTGGCTCATATAGTTTACGGAGAATGCTATATCTGGACGAGTTGTTACAGCAAGAAACATTAGCGCGCCGATCAGGCTCTGGTATGGGTACTTTGCCATGACCTTTTCATCTGCTTTGTCTGGCTTCACAAGCTTGCAGCTGCTTTCCATCGGAGTCAGGGCAGGTTTACATTGTATCATGTTGAAGCGTGCCAATAGTGCTTCGGTATAATGTGGTTGCGATAAGAATACTTGATGAGACTTCAAATTTTGTTGAAAGTCAACACCCACGCAACGTCTGACAGGACCAATGTCCTTCATCTCGAATGATTCAGCTAAAGTTCGTTTGATGGTTTTTATCCACGTACTGTCATTCGATGCCAATAAGATATCGTCTACGTAAAAAGTTAGTAATAGAATCTGCTTACCTTCTTGTTTGGAGAATAAACATGGATCATGTTTGGATGCTTTTAATCCAAGATCATTTAACGCTTTTGTTAGTCGGTTGTACCACATAAGTCCAGATTGGCGCAGTCCGTACAGCGCCATTTTTACCATACATACAGGATTGCTGCTTTGCTGTAGCTTCTTCAGCCATCGATTTGCCGTCTGTTCTACGTGTTTGCTGTGTTTTGTGGTA
Source organism: Philophylla caesio (assembly GCA_963971545.1). Taxonomy (NCBI): domain Eukaryota; kingdom Metazoa; phylum Arthropoda; class Insecta; order Diptera; family Tephritidae; genus Philophylla; species Philophylla caesio. Next base: position 9,410,715 of record OZ020605.1, read on the forward strand.
CCTTGACTACCAATCGGCTTACCAGTTTCTATTTTTTCCAGTATGCTCTTTAGCTTTTCTGGCACCTCCATGTATAAGTTAAAACATTAATTGTTTAGAGAGTTAAAAAAAATCTTTTTGGGAGACGTGCTCCTTTATTCACTTTTAATTTCTAACTGATTATTACAAAATGTGTGTCTTAGAATTAAACCTATGTTTGCCTTGCTGCTGCATTGATGGAATTTGCTGACACTGCGCTTCCCACAGGTGAAGTTGTTTTGCCCGTTCTCACGGTTCGCTCTACACGTGTCGCAACGTCAGCAAATTGCTGTCTGGAGTTGTGTGCACTTTCTTATGTTACACAAATATGTGTCGTGCTAACAAACCCCCCCCCCCCCCCTAAGACTCAAACGTCCTCGTTTGAAGTTTTGTTGAAAATTTGGTTAAGTCTTTCCACTGCATGTTCCGTTAACTCCATGGACTGTTTTTGCTTGTTTTCCTTGGATGATAAGGCTGCTTTGGTTAGGAATGTAATTATGATTATCAGTATAATGATAAGGCTGATATTTGCGTAATATTTTAGTTGGTTTGCGGATTGTGTGAGGCTTATTTCCTTTGTATTATTAACATTTAGCTGTTTTAGCATCTGTAGGGAAAGTGTTTCTTCGCTTTTGTTTGGTATTGAGATTGGCTGAAGTATAGCAGGTAGGGGTTTATTTGAAGATTTTTCTGCGTTAAAAAATTTTTTTCCTTTGATCTGGATTGTAGCGTTGTTGTAGTGAATCATAAAAGTACCATTAAGGGTTGTGAGACCCTGATTTATTAGGATATCACCTCTAAAATCGTTCAGGAATAGGATTCCAGGTGATAGTTCTTCGAAGTCTGGGATGTGCTGGCTATTGGTGACTGTGCAGTTTGGCAAACGGCTCTTAAGGAGATTACTGATACAATAGTCATTACTTAAATCTAATAAATTATTTCTTAAACATATCTGTAGTGAATTATATTGTTTACAATCGGTTATTATTCCGTAAAGAGTCTTTTCACATCTAAGAATTGAGTTAAAATTTATTTTGTTGATGTGGTCGTTTCTTTTGACTGCTCTAATATCTATTGTTTTACAAATTTGGTTTTCTACTGTGGGCAAACTTACAGTGTAAAGTATTATTTCTCCGTTGGTCGCTACTTTTATTTCTGCAAATTCGAGAGCTTCGTCCAAATTAATAAATGGAATATTGTCCTTATTGAAAATTTCTTTAGCAATGTCTATTTCTTCACTTGACATAATAAATGAATTGATTATATTGGCTTTTGCCCAATGTATTGCGTATGCGATATTTACGACTTCTTCTTTCATGACTTCTAATTTGTATTTTAATTTCAAAAAGGATTCTATTTCTTTGCTTTTATCACCTTGTAAATCTTTTATAATATGATTTGTAAAATTTGTAATTTCATTAATTTTCTCTATTGTAAGCTTGTTTATAAGGACTTGGTTATTGTTATTTTCTAGAACGTTATTTAATTTGTTTAATACGATTTCGTGATCTTCGTGGTCTGGATTTCCTGCAATCCATTTCCATGCACTGCCTAAGAAATTAAGTGATCTTTTGGATTTTTTTTTTCAATTCTTAGATTATTTATGTGAGCCTTTATTTGGGATATTAGAAGGGATATAAAAGGATAATTCGGGTTTTTGGAGAATATTTCAGTCCCCGTCGTCATTTCAATGTGCTCCAAGATTTCCGTATATTTGTCAATGTCGATTTCGTGTATTATTCTAAATGTTCCTGTCTGCAGTTTGGTCGTTCCTTTTTCTATAGTGACTAATTGGGGTTTCGAGTAGTCTAGAATTTGTACCTCTGCGAGGCATAGTGGTAAGAGAAGCCTGAAAAATAAATTTGCTATAGTAGGTTCCGTATTCTGCTTTTGTGTACGATTTGTCCTTTTTCGGTAACTACGGTACTATTTCTATCCTCCTTAACTATTTCTCTACTAAATAATTTACTTAGCTTAGTTCCTAATCTTCTATTTTTCTTTACGTAAATAATCTGTCCTTTTAAATAGGATTTAGGAGGTTTTTTATTCCTGTTATGGTATTCGATGTCCTTATTTTGTTTTTGTGCATTTCGTCCAAAAAATAAGTCGACTGGTCTTTTCTGTGTAACTGAGTGAAAGCTATGGTTATATTCGGATACAGCTCTTTCCAACAATTCTTCAAAATTCCGGTGTCCTCCATTTTCTTTAATGCAACGTGTTATTTCGCTGTGATGAAATCTTTCCACTTGCCCATTTGCCTGGTTTTTATATGGGGGCGTAGTGTGAACTTCTATTCCCAATTCATCTTTCATCATAAATTTAATTGAGGCGGAGTTGAGCGATGGTTCATTATCGATTCCTACAATTTTTGGAACACCGAAGAAAAATAATATGTCCCTTAAAGGACTTCTAACGTCCTCGATGGCCCTACTATTCAGCATTTTTGTTACCGCATATTTCGTAAACTTATCTAATGCAGTCAGAACTTTTTTTCCTTCGGTCAGGAAGATGTCTATGTGTACTGTGTGTCCTGGGAAGGTTGGTAGTGGCGTCGCTGCTAATTTTGGCTGATTGGGTTGTCTCTCATATTTGCTTTCTTTACATACCGTGCAGTTGCTTATCATTCGCTTGATTTTGTTCATCATTCCGGGAAAATATGTTTTTTCGATAATTTGTGCCTTGTTTTCGATCGCGTTTCTATGTGCTCTTAAATGCTCCTTCAGTATGATGTTTTCTTGTTCCTGTTCACTAGTTATGTCGTCTACTAATTTCTGTGTGTACCTGCATTTGTAGTTGCTAAAATGATGCGGATAAACGTTTTGAATTATACCCATGGTCCTTTCATCGGTGTGGATTCCATTAATCACGGACGGGTTTAGGTATCTTTTAAAAAACGTTACAACCTTTTGCTCATCGAAAGATGGTTCTTTTATTATGTGACGGTGCATAGTTGGGAAAATTATTTTAAATTGGTAGGATGGTGTTTCGGCCTGCTCGAGAAAAACTTGATTTTTAAAGACATTAATTGGTACCTCTGCGCAGGGTATTAAATTATGGCCTGAGCTATCATCACTGTGCGTAGTAGATGTAAGCGAGTTTATTTGAGTGGATATTCTTGATAGGGCATCTGCCACTACATTCGATTTTCCTGGTGAATAGATGAGTTCATGATTGTACTCTTCTCAGATGGCTTTCCACCTTTTCATCTTGCTATTGGTATTTTTGTGACTTATTTTTTTAGAACCGTAAAGGTAACTGTCTAGAGAATTGAGAGCCCAGATTATAGCAAGCATCTCCTTCTCGTTGGTAGCGTAGTGCTCCTCTGCTTTACACAGAGTTCTTGAAATAAAGGTGATGGGCCTGCCATCTTGTGATAGAACGGCTCCGAGAGCGAAGTCGGAGGCGTCTGTGGTCAATTCGAAGTCTTTTTCGTAGTTTGGGTGAGAAAGGACGATATCTTTCGATACTAATGTATTTTTAATTTTGTTAAATGCATTTAAAGCTTCTTCATCTAATTTTATATTCATTTTCCTAGATTTATTTTTTGAAGTATTTCCAGCTTCTCCTCGAAGGAGTGCGGTGAGAGGTTTGGCTAATTTAGAATAATCCCTGATGAAACGACGGTAATATCCTGACATACCTAAGAAGGATCTTAATTCTCTCAAGTTTCTTGGCACTGGGAATTTCGCTACAGCCTCTACCTTTTTGGGATTAGATTTTATACCTTCAGGAGTAACAATGTACCCTAGGAATTCGACTTCCTGCTTTGCGAATTCGCATTTATCCAATTGAATTTTCATATTAGCGTCTTCCAGAGTTTTGAATACTAATTCCATATTTTTTAAGTGTTGCTCTTCATCCTTTCCGAATATTATTACGTCGTCGATGTAAACATAGCATCTAGCTCCAATGTGTTGACGAAGGATGTCGTCTAGTGCCCTTTGAAATGTGGAAGGGGCATTCTTAAGCCCGAAGGGCAATCGTAGAAATTCGTATTTTCCATTGTTTATGGAAAATGCTGTCTTTTCTATATCGGATTCGCGAAGTGGTATCTGGTGAAACCCGCTCTTTAAGTCAATGACAGTAAATAGTTTATTATTCCCAAGATTTGCTAGGACCTCGTTAATCTCGGGTATGGGGTATTTATCGGGAATTGTAACGGAATTAAGTTTGCGATAGTCAATAACCATTCGATACTTCTTCTCGCCAGAAGCATCCGTTTTTTTTATCGACGATCCAAACTGGGGAGTTATAGGGAGATTTCGATCTTCTTATTATTCCGTTAGCAAGGAGTTCTTCGACCTGGCGTTCGATCTCCTGTTTAAGAGCCATTGGGTATGGGTATGGTCTAGAGTAAACAGGGGTTTCGTTGACTGTCCGGATATCACCTTTAACAAGGGTAGTATATGTGAGCTTTTCGTCGGGATCGGCGAAAAGGTTTGGACATTTTCTGATAATGTCGTTTACTTTATTTTTGCTGTACTAGGGAAAGATGTGGAATATTGATTCCAACATTATTAACTTCTTGTGATATCCTTTGCTTTAGAGGTATAGTTATATTTTGGCAAATCGTCATTAAATTTTTGTCTGTATGGATAATTGTCGTTAATAATCTGAGAGTGTCATTGCCTACTACATATGCCGTGGAATGCCTTTAGCGTTGGTAATATAAAGAATTTTATTTTTCCGACTTCTGGTCCGAAAATATCCACAAAGGTGTGGTGCGTAATTTCGATCGTACCGGCAACTGATTTTACTGTGAAGGGTTTTTCATTTAATATTGGGTTCCTAATCCTAGTAGACTGGATATAATTTTTGTTAGATCCAGTATCAATTAAAAAATCTATTACGTCTCCGCTTCTTTTTTTAAACTCGTAATAGGGCAGCGAAGACGGGGCTAGTCTAAAAAAATGAATAGTGTCTGGTTCAGCGTGGTCTCGTTCATTATTGATATAGTTAACTTCGCCTTCCAGTGGTGGATCCACTGGTTTTGCCGTGCCATAGTTGTTATGGTAGGAATCGGTGTTATAAATGCCGTACGGGTCTGGCTCCCCTTTGTAATCAGTGGAATTTACTGATCCTGTGTTTGCATAAATTCCTTTGCACCTTATTGGGAGGGTGCATTGGTTGAGTAGAGAGAGGGCGTTTCTGTGGTTGTTTGTTGTTAATATCAGGTCTATTTTGGTAATTGACCTGCCTTGAGTGTAGTGAATTGTCCACTTCCATCGGGACTGGTGGCTTTGGGGGCAAATTTGGTCTGTTATTAAAGGGAGTGTTTACTGGATTTCTAAATCCTGGTAAATTATAGGCGTTATTTGTTTGGTTTTGTGGGTAGTTATAACTGTTGTGCGGAACAGCAGTTTGTTGAACTCTGTAGGCGGGTGGAGCATACGAGTATTGAGGGTGACGGTTCGACTGCCGGCCGAATATTTGTTGGCCGGAGTTTTGTCTAGGTGAATACGAATAGGTAAGCTCGGGATAAAAAGGTTTATTGGTATTAAATGTCGTATTTTGACGAACAGATCGCGACGGTGGTTGATTCATTGACTTGTGCACATTATGTGCATGATTCATTCGGAAGAACATATTATCCAATTTTTGGCATAAATGCAGAGGTTGAGGCAACTACAACCGAATGCTAAGAAGTCGAGGTAGATCACCGTTCAGCCCTCTGATAAACGTATCGAGGGCTTTGTCCCTATAGGAGTTCGTCATTGTCTTTATGGATTCGTCGCTTAGATCGAGGCACGCTATTTTATCCAAAATAAGTGAAAGGTGCTGATACACCTTTTGATAAAAAGTCGGGATATCGTCGTGGCGTTGAGCCAACGTCGTCATTTGGTATTCTAGGGTACCAATGTCCCTCTTGTCCGAATAATGCATCATGAGTAGAGATGGGTTTAGACCTGGGTATTTACCCATTTATACCCACTTTCATACCCGGGTATTTATCTAATTTCGGGTAAATACTCATTTGAATAACAAATACTCGTTGTTACGTAGAGTAACAGAAATGTGACATTCTTAATAAGAACCGCTAATCAGTGTGCTTATGGCAATTCAATGTAATGAGTGGGAGCGATGGCAATAACAATGCTGAAGCAACTAGAAAGATTAAAGTTTCGAAACCCAAACATGAGCCTCAGGTGCATAAAAAGAATTTGTTTCATTCATTCCTAAATATTTGTTCCCAGCGATTAGTAAATGAAATAAAGTGCGCGTGTTGATACTTATATTTTAAATGATGGGAAGACCTTAAAATGAAACTATTTTGAAATATTTTCATAGAAGCGGAAGTAGCAATGAAGTTTCATGCTCACATTGTGAACGGCGGTACAAATTTGCAAGTATAAATAAAATGACAAAACATTTAATAACGTGCATCAAGTGTCCATTATTAATAAAGCAACGAGTTCAAGACATGCTTGCCACCAATGCGACACTAAGCAAGATACAGACAGCAAATGATTCTTCGCCTTCATTTGATTTACATATGCATCTTCCTTCAAATTTAGCACAATACAACTTAGCTAAGGCTATATTTGTAACCGGCGCTCCTTTGGCTATGGTGGAGAATCCATTGTGGAAGGACTTTTTAAAGGACCTTAATCCACATTTCAAGACTCCAACTAGAAAAGCGATTTCCTCCACATATTTGGATAAAATTTATAACGAGATGAGTATGCACATTACTCTGCAACTAAAAACAGCAAATTTTTTACATATTCAATGTGATGGATGGAGTAACATTCGTAATAAAGGTGTTGTAAACTTTCTCATATCGAAGCCAGAATCTGTATTTTGAAAAGTCTGTCAACACAGGCCAATCGGCATACAGCTAACTATTTATCACAGGCAACTATTAAAATCATGAAGGAATACGGTGAACAAAAGTTTTTTGTGTTAATTGGTGACAATGCTGCAAATATGCAAAAGGCGTTCAAAATAGTAAAAGAAGCCTACCCGAATGTTGTGCCTATGGGTTGTGTAGCACATAGTCTTCATTTAATTTGTCAGGATTTCTTAAAATGCGATACCTTACAGAAGAATTACTCATATATTGTAAATATAATCAAAACAACCAAGTTCTAACAGCAACTTTAGCTAAAATTGCGAAAGAAAATGGAATCGGTGAACAATTAAAACTGCCAGCCAAAACAAGGTGGGGAAGTTACTTCTATTCAATGCAGAGTGTAATAAAAACTAAAGCATCCCTTCAAGTCTTACCAGTTCACGAACAAATTAATCTACAAGCCGATATAAAATCACAGTTACTTAGCGAAATCTTTTGGGAGCAATTAAATTTAAGCTCAAACATATTTGGTTGCATTACAGAATGGATTTGTAAGCTCGAATCAAATGAATTTAATATACACAGGGTATATTTCGCGTTTAATGAAATAAAAAGTAAGCTTGAATTAGAGTTTACTTCAACTATGATACTGAATGATGCCGAAAAAACTGAGCTATCAACCATATTCAATACACGATTTAAAAAAACCATAAAACCGATACATTTAGCTGCGAATTTGCTAGATCCTAAGGCACACGGAAGTGATCTCGATCCGTCTGAGGAGGTAGATGCATTGGAATTCATTCGCACAATGTCGCACGCGCTAAACATATGTGAATGTAATGGCAGGTTTTGCCAATTACAAGGCCAGAAATGATTTATGGGCAAAAACTTTTGTCTGGAGCTGTTTGGATGAAATTTCTTCAGTAACTTGGTGGAAAGGAATTTGTGGAAGCACGCAATTAAGCAAATTAGCAGTTCGAATTTTAACAGCTTCCTGTACTTCAGCTGCTACTAAACGTTCCTTTAGCACCCACAGCTTCATTCACTGAAAAGGAACCGTTTAACAACACAAAGAGCAGGAAAAAAAACATATATATCGTGCAATTGGAACTTGCTTTTTAAAAATAGTTTACCACCTTCAGCAGAAAGCACGCCCTACACTCAATTTGAAAATGCCATGAATTCTTCACTAGAAGACACTCAAGACGATATCCCTTTAACTTCAACAGGAATCACGCACTCTACTCGATATGAGTTTTTATCGGATACGGACAGCAACAGCGATTACGATTAAATTTAAAAATTATGTAATTTGTTATTAAAAAATCTAATTCATAATAAAAAATTAAATTCTTTTCATTTATTTAAATTTTTATTTATTCCGATTTATACCCACATTTTGGGTAAATACCCAGGTGCTTGGGTAAATACCTGGGTATTTACATTTAAATACCCAATTTACCATTTGGGTATTTACCCTTGTCCCATCACTAATCATGAGGCATTTTCTAATTTGCGTCCAGTCAAGCGGAGTACTATAGGACTCCAAAGCCGTGTCGGCATCACCGACTATTTTGTGTCTTACTGTATGTAAAATTGAGAAGTATTTTGGTGTGTCCTTAAGCCCCTCGTATGCTTTGAGGATCCTATCCACGCTTTTCCTCCAGGAGTTGAATTCTCCTGGACGTCCTGAGAATTCCCTAAGACATTTAACCATATCTGGGATCCTATCTAGTTCGTTTTTATTCTGTGCGTTCAGCGCCACTGCGTGGCCGGGTTCTCTAGAATCGTTTAAATTAGGTGCACTCATTCTCCCGAGTACTTCCCTCACTATTGCTTCTATTGTCATAGTAATTGTAGGATTTGGGATAGTAGGGGGTTCGGTAGCTCCTTATTCTAATCTAAGCTGATTTAGTTGCTCAACTAATTCCTCAGCAGTGTCTGGCATATTTAATTAGTTTGATTAGTTACTTATCGCTTAATTTGGAGTTTAAATTATATTAGCTTGGCGTAGCTCCGTAATCGAATTGCAATTTCTTATTCTTGAAATATTAATATGACAAAGCTAAATTTTAATTAGTTATTACAATTTCTTAACAATTTCCTTATCTTTTAATATTCGTTTGACGCAACTTAATTTCACTTAGTCCTTTAATATTTAATTTTAAAATTTAACTTGTATAACTTTTGCACAATTTTTTGTTAACTAAGCACAATCTCTTAATATAAATTCCTTACATTAGTATCCAGCGTGACATCTATGGGATTTTTATGGGCGCTCTGGGATGGTCCTTTTCCTTCGGTACTGGGGTCCCTCGGCGTCACTGGTTGTCCTCCTGTCCTGCTACGGTAGCCGCTTATTGATTTGCTTTTTTTTATTTTTCACAATCACTTAATCGCCTAGCCGTACTTTTTGATGTTCGGGCTTTTTACTACGTTCGCGCGCTGGTCCCTGCTCGGGCGCCAGTTAAAACATTAATTGTTTAGAGAGTTAAAAAAAATCTTTTTGGGAGACGTGCTCCTTTATTCACTTTTAATTTCTAACTGATTATTACAAAATGTGTGTCTTAGAATTAAACCTATGTTTGCCTTGCTGCTGCATTGATGGAATTTGCTGACACTGCGCTTCCCACAGGTGAAGTTGTTTTGCCCGTTCTCACGGTTCGCTCTACACGTGTCGCAACGTCAGCAAATTGTTGTCTGGAGTTGTGTGCACTTTCTTATGTTACACAAATATGTGTCGTGCTAACATATACACTCTCTTCGAGCTTTCCATTCAAGTAGGCTGTAACTACGTCCATTTGATGTATTTCGAGCCCCATTTCTGCTGATAAAGCAGCCAATAGTCGTATCGAGGTGGAGCGTGCAACCGGCGCATAGGTGTCGCGAAACTTCTCCCCTTCACGTTGCGCAAAACCTTTGGCAACTAATCGCACCTTCTTATTACCGTCGTCTTTGATGCGAAAAACTAGACGGCTTCCGACAACCTTGCGCTGGGTTGGGCGTTCGCTTATCTCCCAAGTGTTGTTTTTGATTTGTGCTAAGTACTCGTCTTCTGTCGCCTTTTCCCACAATTCAGCATCTGGTGTAGCTTCTACTTCAAGCCATGATGATGGATCTACCCCAGCCATAAGATGTGCCATCTCACATTCTTCGAATAGGTCTTCTTCTTCTTCTGAATTTGATCCGCAGTCTCTTTCACTCGGCGAGGTGTCTTTCGCTTGCTCATCAGCTAGAGAGAAAAATTTTCTAGGTCTTCCCCGCTTACCACGTTGCAGTTTTGGTCGGCCTCTATCCCGTTTCGTCTTTTTTCCCGAAATTTCACAATCAGTTGCTTTTTCAGCATCATTTGTGATCGTTATTGGCAGATTGCTTCCGTGCACAGGTATGTCGATTTCATTTTCATTCTTAAATACGCATATTTCTTCGTATTCATTACTGAAACCCGTTTCATTTACGACTTTGATATCGCTACTTATTATAATGCTTCGTCTTTCCTTCGACCACAATCGATAAGCTTTCGATTCGGACGAATAACCCACTAAAACGCACGGCACGAAACGAGACGACATTTTGTCTTTTGATTTGTTTTTTATCCAGTACATATACTTTGGACCCTAAAATCTTTAAGTGTGTCACTGTTGGAGTTTTGTTTGTCCACAATTTATATGGCACTTCTCGTGTCGATTTTGTTATACATCGATTACGTAAATAACAGGCCGTATTAATCGCCTCAGCCCAAAAAGAGGGTAGCGCGCCCGCTTGCTGCATCATACACCTGGCCATCTCTACTAGAGTTCTGTTTTTGCGTTCGGCCATACCGTTTTGTTGTGGTGTGTACGGTGAAGACAAGCGGCGCCTTATACCGCACTCTTGAAGAAAATCGTCAAACTCCCGATTACAATATTCTCGCCCGTTGTCCGATTGCAGCGCTTTTATCTTCCGACCCGTAAATGTCTCTTCTGCTGCTTTGTATTTTTTAAAGGCTTCGAAAACGTCCGATTTGCTTTTAATAAAATGTACTTCGCACCATCGTGAATGTTCGTCAATAAAAGTGATAAAATATTTTGCACCCGAATTTGAAGCGCAACGCATCGGACCGCATACGTCACTATGCACGATTTCAAGTACGTCACTAGTACGTTTGTGTGTGTGTTTGGGAAAAACCGCGCGCGTTTGCTTTTCGCTCACGCACACTTCGCATACCGATAAGTTTTGCTTTGGCTCTATATCAAGCCCGTACACTGCTTTGTTTTTCGCCATGTCTTTCATATCGCGCTCGTTTAAGTGACCCATTCGGTAGTGCCACAAGTCGATATTATTCCTTGGCTAAATCGCGAACTCGTTATTCTGACTTCGATTTTTCACAAAATACAAATTCCCGCTTCTTTCCGCGGTAAAAAGAACTTTTTTATTTCGGTTAACTACCACCGCTTCGTTTTTACGAAAGTGTGCCTCGTAGCCCTTATTTGTAATTTTGGATACCGATAATAAGTTTGTGCGTAAATCGGATACGTATAGCACATCACTAAGTGTTATGTCTTTCTTGCACCCATATTCGTCCACAACAACTTGAACACTACCAATTCCTGATATGTTTGTGGAATTGTTGTTTGCTAAATTAAGCACTTGATTCATTGCGGATAGCTCCTTAAAATTGTTTTTATCTGCACTCATGTGAGAAGTGCAACTACTGTCCAGACACCATTTTTTATTTCCGTCAGGGCACAAGAAAGCTGAATCAGTTACGTATAATGACGCGCTTTTCGTTTCACTAAATTTATCATCGTTATTCTTTACACTTTGTTTGCAATGTTCTAGTTTCGCTTTACAATTTCGCGCATAGTGACCGCGCTCTCCACATCGGTAACAAGTGATGCGTTTCGTTTCACCGCGTTTCGCGCCTGTATTACGATCACTCTTTTTGTGGAAGTTATTTTGCTTTTGTAATTTTTTGGCGTATAGCGCATCATTATCAGTTCTCTCATCGTTCACTTTTCGCGATTCCGATTCTTCTAGAATTTTAACCCGCAAAACTTCTGGTTTTGGTAGGTCATCGCGTGTCTCTAGAGCACAACGGAAAGTTTCGAAAGAATCAGGCAAACTGTACAAAAGCAAAATTGCTAATAGTTTATCGCCTATTGTTTAATTGCAAGCGAGATTTTTGGTTAACAATACTTAGAGATTTATTTCTTTACATATACTTTTCTTACTTTACATATGTTTTGCGTTATAATTCAATTTTTGGTTTATTAAGGCTCACAGAGCTAAATATCTTTAGAATTCAAAGCGCACAGCGCGTAATGATTAATTAATTAGTTAATAACAAATGAAAAGATAATTCAAGGCGCAAAGCGCATAGTAATGGATATTTATAAAAAAAAATGAAAAATGATTGGCTTAGCTCTAAGTGGACGAGGGCGATCCCACGGTGGTTGATTGATGCTCCAACGTTGATGCACAGATCGGTCCCGCTGGTCGTTGGCGGACGGGACGACTTTCTGGTCGATGATGGACGTGTCGGCCCTTTTGCAAAGGTTATTACTTTCTCGCCGGGTGGAGGGCGATGAAGCAAGGTGTGATGTAGCCCCTTGCACTCTTTGCAGGTATCTGGTGACCCACACTGTTTCACGTTTTTGTGCGTCCGCGCCAAACAATTGGGACAGTAACCGTTCCGGTCGATGCAGCGAATACGGTCGTCGATCTCCATGGCCAGGAATACCTTGCAGAACCGTATTGCATGGTATTTGAAGCATACCATGCACTGGTGGATGTTGGGGTTCCGCAGTGGCCGTATCGGGGACGGTAGTGATGGTGCTCGGCTGGAAGTAAAGGGGACTTTAGTGTGAAGTTGTAAAAAAGGGGTCGTTAGGAATATGTAGGATGGTCAGTTGGGAGACTGACTATTGGGGAGATCAGGTTGAAGAGGGAGGGGACACAGCTTCACAATGGGTCTGGTAAAGAGTCCGTGTTGGGTTTTTACGTCGGCAACCCGTACGAAATTATCAGAGCCCTGATAAACCTTCTCGATTCGCCCTAACCGCCATTCATTCGGTGGGGCCAGGTCATTTGTTATGACAACGAAGTCGCCTACTTTAAGATTCTTTTGTGGGATCTTCCATTTGTATCTTTGGTGGAGTTCTTTGAGGTATTCTTCTTTCCACCGTTGGCTGAATTGGTGATGCAATACTTTGAGTTTTTCCCATCTGTTTTGAAGCGATAGGTTGTCAATTTTGGGTTCGGGTGGAGCCAGCAATGACGCCCCACGCAAGAAGTGACCTGGTGTCAAGGCTAACAGCTCTTGTGGGTTATCTGACATGGGTGAGAGAGGTCGTGAATTTAACACTGCTTCGATGCGAGCCAACAGTGTTGCGAGTTCTTCAAAAGAGAAGTGGTGGCTTCCAGCGATTCTTTTAAAATGAAGTTTAAAACTTTTGACTGCGGCTTCCCAGAGGCCGCCCATGTGAGGAGCATTTGGTGGTATAAAGTGCCATTCGAAGCCGTGTAGAGTATATTTCGATCGTAGATCGTCAGATGTTTCCTTGAGGAATCGCTTGAAGTCGGTTTGGAAGGCTCGATTGGCCCCTACGAAGTTTTTTCCGTTGTCGGAAAAGATTCGTTGTGGTAGACCGCGTCTCCCGACGAACCGAAAAAACGCAGCTTGGAAAGCTTTGGTGGAGAGATCTGAGCACGCTTCTAAGTGAATTGCTTTGGTCGAAAAGCAAATGAAGACGCAAACGTAGCCTTTGAGGGTAGGGGATTTCCGCAAAGTGGATGACTTAATATCGATAGGACCCGCAAAGTCGATTCCCGTGTAAGTGAATGGTAGGGAGAAATTGGATCGCTCTGGCGGAAGAGCTGCCATTATCTGCGAACGGGTGTTATGTTTGGAGATTATGCAGGTTTTACAATTTCGAATACAATTTTTGACTTTAGATTTAAGTCGAGGTATGAAGTATTCTTGTCTTGCTGTTCGGACCATAAGTTGATGTTCTGCATGCATCAATAAGTTGTGCAGAAATTGAAGAAATAGGAAGCAGAATCTGGAGGACTCTGGTATGACGATTTGATGTCTTTCGTTATAGGAGATAGAAGAGTTCGCTAAGCGGCCATTGACTCTAAGAAGTCCATTTTGATCAAGAAAGGGGTTCAAAGTTAAAAGACAGCTTCTTTTGGAAATCGGTCTTTGATTAGAGAGTAAAGAGTATTCATTTTCGTAATGCCTTTCTTGAGCTAGTTTGGTTAGACGTGTTTTAACCCAGTCAATTTCCTTTTGAGTAACTACCAAGGTTTCGTAATTGATGTTCGAAGTGGACTGTATGCGATTTGGATTGGTACGATGAGCAAAACGAAACATGTAGGATATAACTCGCAAGGCTTTTGGCCAGGATGAGAACCGGTTTAGAAGATCGGGTTCTTTTTCGGATGCATGAAGTACTTCGACTTTCCGTTCCTCGAGTGGAGCCACATCTTGACGAAATGATAATGGCCATTCGTCTGGATGCTTTTTGAGCCATTCTGGTCCGTGCCACCAAAGTGAGTGGTGTAGTAAGTCCTTTGGTCTGCAGCCCCGTGTTCCTAAGTCGGCAGGGTTGTGATTAGTCGATACATGTCGCCATTTGAGGTTTCCAACATTCTGGATAATTTGAGAAATGCGATTGGCCACGTATACCTTCCATGTACATGGAGGCTTTTCTAGCCACGAGAGAACTATTGAGGAATCGGACCATAAGAAGGTTTCTACGTCTCCAAGAGAAAGTTGATTTATGACGTTTTTGATGCATTTCGAAAGCAAGACTGCCCCACACAGCTCTAGTCGTGGAAGGCTTACGGTTTGCAATGGTGCTACTTTGGTTTTGGAAAAAAGTAAATGCGATGCTACGGTGTTGGGTGTTTGAGATCTTATATAGATGGATGCGCAAAATGCCTTTTCCGAGGCATCACAGAAACCGTGCACTTGAATGGTTTTACTTTGAGAAAATTCTGTCCATCTGGGAATTTGAATTTCTTCGATGGCGGGTAAATCGGTAAGGAAATTTTTCCACTTTTGGAGTGAGAGTGGTTTGACACATTCATCCCACTCAGTGCCTTCTAACCATATTTGTTGTAAAAGTATTTTTGCCTGAATGAGAATAGGCGCTAGCCACCCTGCGGGGTCAAACAATTTCGAAACGGAGGATAAAATTTGTCTTTTCGTAGCACTCGCCAGTGGTTTTATTGGCTCAATCGAGTACGAAAAGGAATCGTTTAACGCATTCCATCTAATGCCAAGCGTTTTAGTAGAACTTGAGCAATCAAATTTGAGGAAATTGGAGTCTAGCAAGTCCTCGGTCGGAATATGACGAAGAAGTTCAAGATGGTTCGAAGTTATTTTCTTTAAAGGGAAGCCGGCGGTGAGTAAACATTGGATTAGCTGAGTTTGCGCTTGGAGGCATGAGGTCAAATCATGTCCTCCTGACAGTATGTCGTCGACATAGGTTTCCTTTGTGAGAATGCGTTTGGCTAAAGGATGAGTCTTTTGGGAATCATCTGCTAATTGGTGAAGGGTTCGAATCGCGAGGTATGGAGCGCAATTAACTCCGAAAGTCACGGTTTTGAGAGCGAAATCGGTGAGTGTTCTTTCGTTTTTTCTACGGAAGAGAATCCTTTGAAATTGCTGCTCCTCTTCGTGTAGAAGGATTTGACGGTACATTTTTTGGATGTCCCCGTTGAAGACATATTTGTACAGACGCCAATTGAATATAACGAGCATGATATCGGTTTGTAGGGTGGGGCCGATATGGAGAATATCGTTAAGGGAAGTTCCAGAAGCGGATGGTTTGGATGCGTTAAAGACCACGCGAACTTTGGTGGATTTGCTGTCTGGCTTAACGACCGAATGATGAGGTAGGTAATATGAGAAATATTTACCATTTTTGTGAATCTCATCGGAAGTGATGGGTTTCATGTGGTCGAGGGATAGGTATTCTTCTAATACCCGATTATACTCTTCATTGAGATTAGGGCTTTTGTTGGTCATGTGTTCCATCCGAATGGCTTGTTTCATTGCTTGCGATCTAGATGGACCGATAGAGAGTTTAGAGAGGAAACTGGATTTGAACGGCAATCGGACTACGTATCGCCCGTCGCTTTGTCGATAAGTCGTATCCTGATAAAACTTTTCGCAAAAAGTATCTTCGACTGACGGTGGATGAGATTCCGTGACCTCCTCTAATTCCCAAAAACGCTTCAGTTGAGCATTAAGACTTTCACTAGAATCTTCGACTACATTAGTGTGAAACGTTGAGCACTCTGTGGATTTTAATGGACCACTCAGATACCACCCAAAAATGGTATTTTGGGCGAGAAGGCTTCCAAGGACTTGGTGTTTAACTCCTTGGAGCAGGATTTCGGGTATTAGGTCGCTACCTATTACCATGTCAATTTGAGCTGGTGAATAAAAATATGGATCGGCGAGGTCCAGATCCTTTATTGCTGAGATATTAGGGTGCTGGATACGAAACGTGGGTAGGAAGCTTGTGAGTTTGTGGAGAACAATCGCTTTGGTATGAATGCGAATGTTGTAACGTTTGGCTAGGAGCGTAATATGGCAAACACGAGTCGCGTTTTCAACGATCTTCCCGCCCATGCCCGTGATTGAAAAATGTTCTCGATTAGTGGGGAGTTTTAATCGATTTTGAACCTTTTCGGAGATGAAGGTTTTCTGAGAACCTTGATCGATTAAGGCTCTTAGATGGAAGAGCTGACCCAAGTATTCGATATGTACTTGGGCAGTAGGGAGCAGTGTTTTTTCATTATTGGTTGAAAAATTTGCTTGGATATGAGAATCACTTTCGGCCGATGGGAACGTAGATTCCTCATACTTGGTGTTGCCTTCGGTGAAATCGAAAATTGGATGTCGAGAGCGACTGGAGGATGGGTCAGTTGCTTCCGTATGCAATGTGGTAGTTGTATTGGGGTTGGGTTTGGTAGCTTGATTCCGAAATGGTACTTTTGGAATCGGTTGAGAAGTCGAAGTAGGATGTAGCAGGGTATGGTGAGATTTCTTACAATGCAAACATCGGAAAGTACTTTGACAGTTAGAGAGGAGATGATTGTAGGCCAAGCAATTGGTGCAGTAGCCATGTTGTTCAACGAACTTGGTACGTTCTAAGGTATTGAGTTTTCGAAATTCCGGGCACGATTTGAGTGGATGATTACTGTCGCATAATTTGCATGTAATCGAGAGTTTTTCTTGAGAGTGATATGACTGTATTTTCGCTGGAGATTTCGGTGGGAGGGAGTTTCGCACTCTTGAGGATTTGTAACCGTGCAAACGCTCAACTACTTCGTACCGACTGGTTAAGAAGTGGTCCATTTGCGACCAGTTGGGGAGATGTTTAGTAGATTTAAGGGATTGTTCCCAAAGGGAGAGAGTCTCATCTGGTAGCTTGGTAGAACATAAATAGATTAGGATTGGGACCCAATCGGACACGGAAACGCCTTGTGACTTCAAACACGAAAGACAGTCGTTGATGGTGTTTTGAATTCGTTGAATACTTTCGCTGTTTTCAGATGTAGCGGAAGGCAGGTTAAAAAGTGTTTGGAGTTGTTTATCAATGAGAATTCGCTTGTTTTCGAAGCGGGCTCTTAAAGCTTCCCAGGCAAGAGAAAAATTTTCATCGCACAAAGTGTAATGCTTAACGATAGAACCGGCCTTACCTCGCGTTTTATTTCGCAAGTGGTAAAGTTTCTGGGCAGGCGTTAGCTTGGGATGGTTGAGATATACAGCAGTGAACATATCCCTAAAGGATGGCCAATCCTCATAGCTACCGTAAAACGTTTGGGTATCGCAAGGGGGAACTTTAATGCATGGCATCGAATTGTCGATAAATGAGAGTGTTTGGCGAGAGTTAACATTTTTTTCAGATGAGCTGCCTTGCAATAGCTTGAGTTGGTCGAGGATTTGGGATTTGCATATATAAAAGCTATCAGTGCACACTTGGTACTTGCTATGTGCTTCTTCTTTGAATTCTGCGGAGATCGAGACGTCATCGGCGACGCAAACCTTTTCGTACGACAGTCGCAGCATTTCCCAACGAGATTGGAGATCTTCCATCTTCACTTCGAGTAAAGAATCGGTATGATCTTCCGGGTCCTCTTTTTCAAAGTGTGAGCAAAAATTTATGACGTTATTGGAATCAAAGATAAACTTCGACATTATTGCGGACGCGATTGCCATAATCGGATTGTGGATGGAGAGTTATAATCAAAAAAATAATAAAAAAAATAGTTTTTTTTTTTTTTTTTGGAAGTTGGTCGAAGCGGAAAATTTCTGCTGGGGAAATGCGCTTGAATACTTTAAGCTGGCAACTAGTAATAATATGACCAAATTGCAACTTTACTTGTTGCCAAATTAGCAACCTGGTGATTGTGTTACTGGGTATATGCGCGACTCGATAACACCAATAAGCAATATGGTTCTATTATTATTTTCCTAATAAGAAAATGTGAGAGAACAAAACGGTTCAATTATATTTTGGCGCATACGGCGCTCTTGCAGTTGCGCATGCAAATATATGTATTTACCATGCACGTATGTACATATATATAATATACCTACATATGTGTGTACATGCAAATGTAGGCAAACGGTGGTGGTTTTTGCGCTGCCGCAAACAGCGCAGAGCAAGAATAGGGACAAAATGAAACTATGGAACAGTCGCTGTGACCGGTGCTGGCGCTGACGCTAGCAAGAGTACGAGTGTATGCATGTACGTATGCGAATGAGCATTCGATACTTTTACGCGTATATATGTACATACATACGTATGGAGATATATGTATGTATGTATATTTGCAATAGATTACTAGCGAGTATTAAGTACATACATATATGGAAACTGAACGAGTGACGCCACAAAGAAACGGTATATATGCAAATATATGTACACGTACCGTTTTTTTTTTGAATAACGGTCAATATCTGAATGTACAGTTTTTTTGTGGTTATATTGCAAAATATATTAAATATAAGTATGTATGTACATACATATGTATGTGAATGTTATAGTGGTAACTTACGTTCTTCCCTCCATACTCTTCTTTACCGGCTTTTGGCAAATGGTCCCTCGTTGGGTGCGCAATACGCTTCCCTGCACCTGTTGACTGTGCCGGCGCACTACCGCGATATACAATTCGTCGCACTTTCGCGATTTCAGCGAAAGTCGAAGAAATTCGGTAACGCAACTTGTTGGGGTAGGCCCTCTTTTCACAATTTATCACTTATATTTTGTACGGTGTACAAAATTTAGTTTTTTCCCGTGCGTGTATAGTACTACTAAGTTCACTTTATTTGTACATACATATGTAGTATACATATATTTTACTTTAAAAAACGCGTTTAGAATTTTTGTATTTTTTTTTTTTTTTTTTTTTTTCACTGATTGAACACTTGAAGCGGAGAGTCTGCCGGTTGGTTAACGATACTTAGAGATTTATTTCTTTACATATACTTTTCTTACTTTACATATGTTTTGCGTTATAATTCAATTTTTGGTTTATTAAGGCTCACAGAGCTAAATATCTTTAGAATTCAAAGCGCACAGCGCGTAATGATTAATTAATTAGTTAATAACAAATGAAAAGATAATTCAAGGCGCAAAGCGCATAGTAATGGATATTTATAAAAAAAAATGAAAAATGATTGGCTTAGCTCTAAGTGGACGAGGGCGATCCCACGGTGGTTGATTGATGCTCCAACGTTGATGCACAGATCGGTCCCGCTGGTGGTGGTGGCGTGGTTAGCAACTCGTGCACGCAAAGGCTAAAGCTGAGAAGAAGAGATCACAAAAAATGCGCGCCGCGCTTTTATATCAACAGCAGCACTGGAAACCTATTCCAGCGCTGTTTCGCCGTTTCGAACTTAATCAGGGAAGTTTAAGTTCGGGAATTATGCAGGGATGCATGTCTTCATAAGACTCAAAGCCATGGAAGTGGCAACTATAGAAATTATGCAGGGATGCATTTCTTCACATGAGCGGGAGTCATGGAGATTACTTTAAGTGCGCAAGTCACTTAAACACCTATTACCACCTTGATGTCTTTCAATTTCGCGACGGCGTCGAACAAATCATTTAGGTGCTTTCTTACATTATCACCTTCTCTCATGCGGGCGAGAGCCACTCGTTTCAATAACGTAGCTTTGCGAGCAGGCCCTTTCGATTGATATGTGGCCTCTAGCTTTGACCACATTTTGCGCGCACTTTCGCACTCTACTACTAATCCCAATTCGGACGGACTCATTGCAAGCATAATGTCTGCACACGCTTTCTGGTCGCTAGCTCTCCACGCGGCTGCCTCTGCGGCGCCCATGGGACACGCTATGGTCCCTTCGGCGTACGACCATAGATCACCTTTAATTAGAATCGCGCGCATTTGCATTTTCCATGTATCATTATTGTCCGCGTTTAGCGGCTCGATACGAACACTCGACATGCTTGGACAATTTCCACTTTGTTTCGCGCACTCGATACCTGCGCGACCTCCGCACACGTTACTGCGAAAGTTTTCGTTTCGCACGCTTTATAATCGAATATTTAATCCGCGCACTTATGAATGTGGCTCTGGGCCCATAACCTGATAAAACAACCGAGTTTATTTCAATAGTTCAATTAAGAAAATGTTTATTTTATTTATTAGGTTATGTTTAATTACAATTTGATATTTAATGCACGTGTGCGCTCAGCGCTGGATAAAATCAAAGTGAGAAAAGATAACATACGTTTTTACAGTTTTACATACAGAAGAGAAAGTGCAATAATGATTGAATACAGGATTGATACAGAGTTGCATGTAAGGCTACACAAAGTTCTATATTTCTAGTTGATCTGCTTTGACGATCTAACATTATCTTGTTTCTGTATTAACGAAACTTGCACTTCAGTATTGGTCCGTACGCCTTTTATTAACACATCCAACAACATGACCACCGTGTTTGCTGTTTTGAACTGCTCCATCATAATGTGTATACCATTTTCATGATACTTTAGACAATTTTGCACGAACAAAATGTGAAGAAGTAATCGTTACTATATTTCCCATGTATGTTTTATACATCCTATGGCAAGAATTGGCTAAATGTTAGATTAAATATCTTACAAGTTATTTTATATTCTTACCATAAATGAACTCAGGTGCGATGCTTATTTTCGACTCTCTAAAGAAGCTCCTTATTATTCTACAAAACTACACACTCGAAATTTTTCTACTTTTGAGAAAAAAGTTTGAACATTTCATAAAACTGTCTTAAATTATAAATTTTGAGTAAAATTCGAAGTTTGAGTTTACATGGTTTTTGCTGGAGAATAAGCTCCTTTTTAATTGAAACAAACTGAAAGCAAGTTGGAGGAAAATCAACTGTCAAAATTTGTCAAATAGAACTACTACTATAATTTGTTCACAGGTAATATGTATGGTATATTTAAAATAAATCAAATTTAACAAACTCAGTATTTTTTTTAGTTAAACATATTGATGTCTCCACTTCAATAACACTGCCTTCTGTTTGACCAAAGTTCTTGATAATCAGCTGCACCTGTAAATGTGGGGCGTGTGGTAAGTGTTAGTGCTGCCGTTGGGTTTTTAACGTCTACCACAAAAACTCCCGGGTTTGAGAATGCCAGTTTGGAGAACAGCATGGAACGATCAGAGTCCATAGTCATCTCAGGCACATCGTTGTCTCAGACACATCGTCATCCTCATTTTTAACATTTGAACTGCTTCCATCACTATTATGCCTTGGCTTTAATAGGACACCAACAAATAAGTTTCTGCCGAAACACAATCTTGTAGTTCCGCGTCAGACCCATGCTCATCGGCCTCAATGTCATTCGATTTCTGATCGCTGCTTTTAAACTGTCGAATGTCTGCGATAAGCATGGGTTTCACACTCTACCAAACGAGAAGACGCCTCTAACGCGGCTGCTAATTTAAAATGCACGGCAGCAAAATCATTAACATCAGAAGTTGTGGGTGAAGAACTATTAGATGGCACCACCGTGCTTTTGCTGCTACATGGAGTTTTCGTTTCCATACCGTCATCAGATGACGTCTTGCTCGACGTTGAAGTGACATCAGCAACCGCGGCCGTGTTTGGGATGCACGTAGAAGAGTTCACTTCAATTCGCCGCACTCGCACTTTCCCTTTTGTATTATCTACGCGCTTCCATTTGTTAACTCTATGGATATGGCTTTTATTAAAGTTGAAATTTAATTGCACCAGCACAATTTAATTACAGCATTTGATGACGCCGCAATTTGGCGTGTAACTTCGGCCAATTCTTTTTCTATGCGCTGAAGTACCCAATTTGGATTGGCTTAAGTGATCTTAAATGTCAATTGAATTTCACTTACTTTGAGCTATTGAATTATGATATAGAACTTTGCACGGAAAAATTAGTATTAAGCAAGAAGATACAAAGTTCGTAATATTTCTGGATAATATAAAGAGGTAAGAAAAAATTGTTATTTGTGAATGCTGAATCTTAAGTAATTTCTAGGAATACGATTTTACTTTTTTCAATTTTTTTTTAAATTTTTTTATTTTTTATTTTTTTTTATACAGCTTTTATATTCCTTTTAAAATATATAGAACACTCGCAGAAGATGTGGCAACGCTGCTCACGCAATAAAAATGAAAACTAAGCAAATGATTGTCAGAAAACAATTATAAAAAGTACTTTTTAAAAGATATCCAATGCTAAAATATTGAATATTCTTTAAAGTATTCGTTATAGCACCCACGCACAAAAACGTACGTCATACACCTAAAGAGATGTGATCAACTGAACCAAAACTCGCTGGAAAAATTAACGCTTCACCTGCCAGCTATATACCCTCATTTAGATACATACATATGTACGCAGAGCGCATACATATACATACGTCATTGTTCGATAACTCACAACGAAAGAGCGCGTACAAATCACACACACACATACCAACATTGCAAAATGAATTAAAAAGGGCGGTGCTTACAGGTCAAGTTGGCAGCCACACGTGAAAAAAGAAACGCAAATTAGTGACCGATATGTACAGCTTGTACATAGTATTCTACTTTTTCCACAAACAGTTTTTTTTTGGCACCTTCTCAATCCTTTTCTCACTTAAATATTTTTTTTGTGCATTATCGTGCCTCAAATCGTCAAAACGTATTTAATCTTAAAATCAACTTACAATTATTTTACGCATTTTTGAAAGTCAACACATTTAGAGTAAATTATGCCAGTGACCGGATACCACCCAATAAGAAAACCGTTACAAGTTTTATGTTACACAAAAATTCAATAAGAGCAGGCGTTCATTTATAACGGCTTAACAAGAGCCATTTCCTAATAATTGCGACGGTGACTTTATTTGAGAAAAAATAATTTTTTTGCTAGTGACACATAGGTTTTTTTATAAATAAAAATTAAGAGTTATTATGCGTGGAAATGTGTTGGATATTATTTAGTTTTGGTGATAAATGGTGTACAAATGATTTGTGACACCAATTTTGTTAAAAAAATCATGTTGTTAATAAATTCAACTGTCCGGTTAATGGAATGGAAATGAAGGTGAATTCCGGTTAATAGAAATATACTTATTCCAGTATCCGGACGGGTCGTTGTTTCAATATTGTATAAGTTATTTTCATTTAAGCAATTTTGAGATAAGGGAAATATGGAGAAGGCATTAGCAGATATACAGAAGAATGCTTAAAGCGTCCGAAAGCAGCTATTATTTACGGAATCCTTAAGTCTACTATCCAAGGTCGTCTCCAGGGAAAGGTACCCGAGTTGCCATAAAAGTTGGGTTCCCAATCATTTTTAAGAAAGGATTTCCCTTTAAAAAGGACGATTTTCTGACCACATTATTAACAAGTAAGGAAAGCTAAGTTCGGGTGAAACCGAATTTTTTATACCCTCGGTGCTACGATAATTTTTCAAAATTTCTTTGTTTACAATTGATCCAAGTATCAAATTTTACTCAATTTGTTCCAATACATACCGAAAAACGAAGTTTTTGCATTATTCAAAACTTCCGTTATATGGAAGGTTGGCCTGGTTATTGACCGATCTGGATCATTTTCAGTACCAACCTACCCTGGCCAAAGATCAATATATGTATGTATCTATCAAGTTTAATTAAGAAATCTCAATTTTTTCTTAAGTTATCGTGTTCACGGACAGACGGACGGACGTATAGACAGTCAGAGCTAAATAGAATTACGTATCTTTTCATTCTGATCATTTTGGTACATATGAGACTATTACCTTGTTTATACGAAGCATTATCCGAGATCGTATCGACTAAAACACTTTATTTGTTTCTGTTTATACAAGTTAACGCTACACACGCAGAAACCTTCTGCATATACATACATAAATATAAAAGCATATTAACATAGCAGGGGGTCAATTCTCGTTCTGTGTAAACGTGAAGTGAAAAAAACTTTTCATTTTCGTTTTCACAACTAGTTTTCACTCCCTCTTTTCACGAACGCATATTTTGCGATTCTGGTTCTTGCTGTGAAAATGGTATTTCATTTCCACTGAACTCGTGAAACCTTTGCAACTTTGTTATTGAAATTTTTGGGCTAAATGTCAAACACGAGTAAAACGTAAACAAGCAATGTCGGGAATATTTATAGTTTTGCATTTGTTGGAAAGAACTTGAGATGAACAAAGGTAAAAAAGGTATTATAACTATATCGTATACAATATTTTAAATTAGTGTATTGCAACAGAAGTAATTTGAGTGTACATACGAAGGCGCAGACATCGCGATGGCCAAAATCCCTTAGAGATGACCACCGACGAACATTTTATAGATTTGTATCGGTTCCCTAAGGCGTTATGTTTGGAGCTAATTGATGAATTAATGCCATTTATGCCTAGCGGAGATGCGCTCAAAATTAATTATATGGAAAAATATCAATTTCCTGGAATAATCGGCCCCTAAAAGAGAAATTGAGCACGTTTACTTTTGACGGAAGGGAGGCTTCTCGAAGGATGTTTTGATCATATGTGATGCGGATTACATCATATTATCTGCGAATAGTCAGATTGGAGGTACTGCTCATGACTTACATATGTATGGCGTCGCTCCTGAGCTTCCAGAGTAATTGCAGAAGATCTTTATAATGCCGGTGAACGCGATTTTTGGCTTTTAGGCGACAGCGGCTATCCCCGCAGGTGCATACATATCTTTGTTATTGTTAACTAAAGAAAAATGCTAATAAAAAATAAAAAATATTTTAATAGCCTTGGCTCATGACTCCAATTAGTGCATCCTCTACAGCCGAAGAGCGGTATAACATATGTACATAGCTCATAAATCAACCCGAGCTCTTGTGGAAAGATTTATTAGCTTATTAAAAAGCCGGTTCCGCTGTGTGTCAAGGGAAAGGGCCCTCTTTTACAGCATAATAAAATATCAACTTTTATCTTTAAAATAATAGACTTATTTTTATATCTCATGTCAAGTATTTTATTATTTTATCACAAGTATATATAAGGTAATATTTCGAAATTATAAAGCTACCTGTAAAGGGGCAGTATTATATCACATGTTAGTTTTGCAAATAAATGTATTCAGTTATGTATTTGGTTGGAAAATTTTGGAAAGATTTTCCATCGGGTTGTTTCCAAACTAAACTTAACAAGGGATGAAGGAAAATCGTTCCAAAATACATCAAGATATGTATTCTTAAACGGTGGTAAAAAATTAAATCTTGTTTTCACGAATAAAACTTGTGTGTATATTTTTTTATCATATGAAAAGATTTTGACAGTTGTTTTCAGTTTTTCATAAAACGCGAATCGACAGTGATGTGAAAATGTGAACAGTTTCTTTTCGTTCCACATTTTTTTTCTTATGAAAACAGTTTGACGTTTCTTTTCATTTTATCACCGAACGCGAATCGGAAGTGTTGTGAAAAGGTGAAAACCCTTTTCATTTCACCGTTTCGCAGAACAAGAATTGACCCCCAGATAACAAACACAATGCTGTTGACTAAGCATGCGACCTGGACAGTAACCGGCATCCCACAGGCAAACTACACCACACGCGAAACATCAATGCAACAACAACAATAGGTATCACCTTCGTAGGTTAAATTAGCTGTAAGAATTATTATGTTGTCAATTATTAAGTGAACTCTGACGAATAAACAACGACACAAGTCGTCTAAAATTTTTTTCTTAATATCTTTCATTCATAAAGATATAACTGGCGCCCGACGGCCAGTCGCGTCCGCTCAAGTGCTAAGGCCCTAAAGTAGTGCCTTGCGATCCGTTTAAAAATAAAAACGCAAAGCGAACTCCTGAGAAGCGGTCCTAAAGCAGTGCCGATGACGGACTGACCACCAGTGGTAAATTTCCTAAGAAAACAGCGACGCACCACAAAGAGTGCGCAACGCATGAGCCTCAGTAGGATAACCAAACAGGACAACTCTGCTGCGCAGTGGGATATGTTAAAAGTAATGTAAGGATTTAGATTAAGGTTAAAGAAAAAATATATAATAATAAGTGATTTCAGAAAATATCAATAATTAAACGTGATTTGAGAAATAATTTTACATTTGCTTTGAAAAAAACATATGTATGTACATATGTGCTTTGAAGAAATATATATGTTGATAAAAATAATTACAGTGCATTAAAATAATATTAATGAGGAAAAAGTGATTTTATAACAAATAAGAATAACAAAAGGCTCATACAGCCTATAAAATAAATAAAAATCTTTAGGATAAAATTATAACAACTCTGCGATTCACCTCCACGGGACCCTCCAGAGATTGCTAAAATTCATCAGAAATAAAAAGTTGGAAAACCTTTTAGTTTATTAAGTTTAAACATATAAATGTTTCAAAATGCCAGACAATTTAATTAGGTCCTCTGTCCAAAATTCCAATGTTCGCAAATGCCATCCGAAATATAGTGTCACAGGTACTTTCGGCGGAAGCGCAAACTTTTATACAAAATGTAATAAACCCTTCACGAGAAAAAGTGACCGATCAGAAAATCGAGCCCAGGCATGCAAATAACTTAGCAGGACTCGACAGGGTACCAGACGTCGTAAGATGTCTAAGAGACTTTTCAGGTGACCCTAAAGAATTTGCTTCATGGAAGAAGAGCGTTGAAAAGATACTTAGGATATATGAAAATGAGAAAGACACTCCACTTTAGCATTCTAAATGTAATACGTAATAAAATAACAGGAAGCGTGGATATAGCCTTGGAGTCCTACAACACTCCTCTTAACTGGGAGGCAATTTCCAAATGTTTAAATACTTATTGCGCGGATAAAAGAGATATAAGTACTCTGGAATAACAGATGTCAACCATTTTTCACGGAAATAAATCAATAAACGAATTCTACCAGGATGTATTTTCTCACCTTTCCTTGATATTAAATAAAATTTCTTGCCTTGAAATAGGCCCAGAATCCCTTAACATTCTTAACGATAAAGCCTTAGACAGTTCGTTAGAGGATTAAATGGTGAACTTCCAAAACTACTTGGAATAAAAGAGCCTACCGATTTACCCCAAGCACTCCAGTTGTGTATAAAGTTGCAAAACCAAAACTTTAGAACACAACACGGATTCAGCAACCAACCTAATTTACGGAAAAATAACGTACCCCCACTTCCTCCTAGGAAACAACTGCCCTTCTACCCTAACCTCGCCTACCTACCCCAACCAACGCCTCCACAAACAGGAATTTATACGAATCCCCAACCTCAATACCAACAGCTTCCATACCACCAACATAACCAACAAAATCCAAACAATCCTAATCCCCAATACCAACAAAACTTCAACTACGCTCCGAAGCAACCACCCAAACCCAATCAGTTCAACAACCCTCCATCAACCCTCCATCAAGACTCATCCAAACGAAACCACCAACCCCAATGGAAATAGACGAAGAACGTTAATTATATGAATAGACCAAACAACAACTTCCTTACCGGAAAAAGACCAATCCCTCCCTCAAACCAAATACGTCAGCCTTTCAAACAAAATAAGATAAATAATATAGAAACCACTGAAACAGACTCGTACGCATACACATAAATCGCATAAATGTAATGAAGATGATTCGCGAAGAAAAGATACGAAAATCTTTTGAATGAAAAGTTACAATTCAGTCATATGTACATATATAATAGTGGTCGGCTAATTTTTTTTATCACTAAACGAACTTTATATATGCGCTGATGAACCATTGTATAAGTTTAATTCAATAGTGTCAGCACTAGATACATCTTTCAAGATTTTTCATGTCTTTAACTTTGTCCAACGGAGTCGATATTAATGTGGTCACTTTCAGTCTTATATCGGTGGTGATTCCCCGGGCCCAGAGTTTTCGAAGGGGCCACAATTTTCGTTTTGTCTTAATTTTATAGACATGTTTTTTTTTAATTTTGTACGGACAAAAAAATTTACCTAGCGGATTTCAAGACCTTAATCTGTGAATTTTGTTGTCTGTACAAACTGTTTGTAAAAGTCTCTTAATGAAAATTTAGATAAATCGAGTAAAAAACTAGAACCGCATTAAATCAAACATAACGAAGCAGGGACGGACACAGGGGAGGGGTCCTGGGTGTCTGGAACCACCCGATCCCCCCCCCAAAATATCGGAGGTCTCAGAAAATTTCAACCGTGTTTTCAAATTCATAGTAAACACAAAAACTCACTCTAGACAAGAACATTACAAATTATTACCCTGTAACTGGAATACAAATGGATTGCCTTATTCAAATAGAATTTAATTAATTTTGGTGAAGAATTCTCATTTTAAGACAATTAATAACAATATTCTTTTTTTATTATATTTAATTGTGTGGTGCATACGAATATAAATGAATTAAATAAAATATAAATATCGCTATTATAATGCCCTTAACTGGCGTCTGTTTTAGTCGTTATACAAAAAGTCGTCGATAAAATCCATGGAATGATATTTGATGACCGGAGAATGAAAGTGCGTGAGGTGACTGAGGTTGTAGGTATCTCAACTGAGAAGCCACATCACATTTTATACGAATATTTGGATATGAAAAAGCTATCCGTGCAATGGGTGATTGCTTACACTCGAAAAAAGCGCGAATGTACACGTGTGTTGTCACCAATGGCGAAAATCCACGCGACTATTTTATATTTCCAAACCTGAAGAAATGGCTGTGTGGTAAGAGGTTTGGGTCAAAAGGAGATTATGTTATTAAAGAGAATGTTTCTTGCCGAAAAAGTATATATTATTCAAAAAGTTAATGACTTATCAAACCGCCTTCGTAATTTGCAATTTTACAAACACATTTACCGAATTTTTCAAATCAGTGCAACGTTGCCAGTCACGGTAGCTTCGAGTGAACGGTCCTTTTCTTCTTTACGGAGATTGAGGACGATCTGCGCTGCTTACTATTCATAGAGACATTGAGGTTACTAGTGACCAAATACTAGATATTTTGGCAAAGAAAAATAGAAGAATCGATGAAGCACTTTAAATCCCTGACGTTTTATGATTCTACAGATTCAAATGATATAATCATACCCTAACGATAGCTTTTTAAAATTGCATTAAACATTTTACCCAATATTATTATATCCATGTTTATAATGGATAATAATCAAATATCTTAAAATATCGTAAAAAGTTGAAAATAAATAGACGCCCCCCCCCCAAAATATTTTCTGGATCCGTCAATGTAACGAAGTGCGCGTGTAACTGAATGTATGAACTTCTGTAAACGAGGGACGGCTCGGTTTCGAATATTTTGTGTGCTACAACTGTCGCGACGGACCGTATTAAATCAAATATAACGGGGGGGGGCCCACGAAATAATCCCCGGGCTCGGATTTTCTCTTGGCGGCCCTGTCCACACTATATTGCATAATAGTGATTTTTACATTTTAAGTGTCAGTTTTGCATTAAAATACCATCAATTTTACGTTTTTTAATACAATATTTATAATGTTAAAATGATAACAGTGTAATGTCAATTTTAACATTTTTTAATTTTGGATGAATTTTGTAGCCAAACAATTTTAATTTTACGGCTGTTTATAGTACATTTTTGGTTCAGTGTGGTTAAATTTGTTTAATTCGTATCATATAACTATTGGATAAAAATACTGCATTCGTGTGAAGGATTTTTTGTACTACTGGAGACGTCGACTGTAGTAGACAATTTTTTGTTTAGGAATTTGTTTGTTTGCAAAACCGATTAACAAAAACAATTCCAAAAACACGTAATGTCTAATATTAGAAGGATGCTAATTTTTTATGTTAGAAAAAAAATTTATAATAAATTATATCGTAACTAAAATTATCGAAATAGGAAAGGAAAGTTTCCTAATATTGTAATGTATTTAACATGTCAACATTTCCTCTGTGGGTATTTTATTTTTATCTGGTTCGACTATTTCTATGAAGTGTTCTGCGTGAGCTTTAACGATGCACTCGACGTGATAGGCTAAGGGTCGATTTGCACCATCTCCGGTAAAGCGCTTAATCGAAACCAAAAGCGCCGGTTAAGACCATCCGACAGATAATTAAGCGCCGAATTGCTGCTAACCGCCGGTAAATTTAACCAGAGATGGTGCAAACGGCCCTAAGATTTGCAACAACAACAGAGGGTTGTTTACCATAAGACTGGAATAAAAACAAACATGGCCTATAGTGATTCATTCTCAAACAGCAAATTTTCGATTTATACTCACATGGAAATAAATAGCACGAAAATCATATTTTCTGATAGATAGATAGATAAGTTGTATATGAAATATGTTCAGCCTTCTTATTTTAGACAAACCCACAAGCTATCCAATAGATTTCCTGGCTGGCGTCTAAGATTTTCTCAAATTTATTGTATGCGGTCCGGTTTCTACGAATATAATCACTAATATGATTCAAAATATGGCTTGGTTTATTATGTATATAAATAAGTATATATATAACCATTATTTTATGTAGTTTCTGTATTAACGAAACTTGCACTTCAGTATTGGTCCGTACGCCTTTTATTAACACATCCAACAACATGACCACTGTGTTTGCTGTTGTGAACTGCTCCACCATGATGTGTATACCAATTTCATGATACTTTATACAATTTTGCACGAACAAAATGTGAAGAAGTAATCGTTACTATATTTCCCATGTATGTTTTATACATACTATGGCAATAATTGGACTAAATGTTATATTAAATATCTTACAAGTTATTTTATATTCTTACCATAAATGGACTGAGGTGCGATGCTTATTATCGACTCTCTAAAAAAGCTCCTTATTATTCTACAAAACTACACACTCAGAAATTTTTTCTACTTTTGAGAAAAAAAGTTTGAACATTTCATAAAACTGTTTTAAATTATAAATTTTGAGTAAAATGCGAAGTTGGAGTTTACATGGTTTTTGCTGGAGAATGAGCTCCTTTTTAATTGAAACAAACTGAAAGCAAGTTGGAGGAAAATCAACTGTCAAAATTTGTCAAATAGAACTACTACTATAATTTGTTCACAGGTAATATGTATGGTATATTTAAAATAAATCAAATTTAACAAACTCAGTATTCTTTTAGTTAAACATATTTATGTCTCCACTTCAATAACACTGCCTTCTGTTTGACCAAAGTTCTTGATAATCAGCTGCACCTGTAAATGTGGGGCGTGTGGTAAGTGTTAGTGCTGCCGTTGGGTTTTTATCGTCTACCACAGAAACTCCCGGGTTTGAGAATGCCAGTTTGGAGAACAGCATGGAACGATCAGAGTCCATAGTCATCTCAGGCACATCGTTGTCTCAGACACATCGTCATCCTCATTACTAACATTTGTACTGCTTCCATCACTATCATGCCTTGGCATTAATAGGACACCAACCTCGCATCTTGTAGTTCCGCGTCAGACCCATGCTCTTCGGCCTCAATCTCATTCGATTTTTGTTCGCTGCTTTTAAACTCGAATGTCGGTTCTCTTCTGTGATATGCGTGGGTTTCACACTCTTCCAAACGAGAAGAAACCTCTAACGGCTGCTAATTTATATTGCACGGTAGCAAAATCATTAACATCAGAAGTTGTGGGTGAAGAACTATTAGATGGCACCACCGGTAACAGACGACGGCTTGCTCGACGTTGAAGTGGCATCAGCAACCGCGGCCGTGTTTGGGCTGCACGTAGAAGAGTTGACTTCAATTCGCAGCACTCGCACTCTCCCTTTTGTATTATCTACGCGCTTCCATTAGTTAACTCTATGGATATGACTTTTATTAAAGTTGAAATTTAATTGCACCAGCACAATTTAATTACAGCATTTGATGACGCCGCATTAGGGCTCTCCACTTCAATTTGGCATTAGATCAAGTGTAATTTCGGCCAATTCTTTTTGTATGCGCTGAAGTACCCAATTTGGATTGGCTTAAGTGATCTTAAATGTCAATTGAATTTAACCTACATTGAGCTATTGAATTATGATATAGAACTTAGCACGGAAAAATTAGAAGGAAGCAAAGAAGATACAAAGTTCGTAATATTTCTGGATAATATAAAGAGGTAAGAAAATATTGTTATTGGTGAATGTTGAAGCTTATGTAATTTCTAGGATTACGATTTTTTTTTTTCATTTTGTTTAAATTAATTTTTTTTAATTTATTTTTATACAGGGATATACCTTTTAAAATATATAGAACACTTTCAGAAGATGTTGCAACGCTGCTCACAGCCAATAAAAATGTAAACTAAGCAAATGATCGTCAGAAAACAATTCTAAAAAGTAAATTATATAAGATATCCAAAGCTAAAATATTGAATACTCATTAAAATATTCGTTATAGCACCCACGCACAAAAACGTTCGCCATATACCTAAGGAGATGTGATCAACTGTACCAAAAATCGCTGGAAAAATTAACGCTTCACCTGCCAGTTATATGTGTACCCATATTTATATACATACATACACATATACATTTGAACACAGGTATATACCCTGTCGGAAAAAAGCAGACAGTCTGGAAAATTAACCAATTTTAAAGTAGTTGGAAATCAACTGCTTTGAAACAAATGCAGCGTGTGAGTCTTTAATTATTTGTACTCGTATATTTATATGAACGTAATACAAAATAATTTAAAAACTTTTGTAGTGAACAGAAACTAGGAAGTTATTTAATTGAATCCATATAGTATACATATGTGTATAGTATATACATATACTGTAGTCATAAAAACTCTCATCCGACAGCAGAAGGCTGTTGTGTCCTTCACTTACAATTTCCAATAAAAACAGATGACGAATTGACAGCCGTTGTCGAAAATATTTAAGAAGAAAACAAAACAATTTGCATGAGAAGCTAATATATTTATAATATTCTAAATATCTATCTAAAGCCTTTTCCCATATATTCTATAGCTTGATGGAATAAAGTCTCTAATGATAGGAAAACCTAAAAAGATGCTTTTGGCTTTTTGTCCAAGAACGTTGTAATGAATTTCAACCTCGATGGAACTCACGAAAAAAAAAATTAAAAGCTTTTGTTAATTTCTATCCGCTTTTGAAAGGTAAGACAGTGGACGAGCCAATAAAATGCGTGATTCTTAAAATATTTCAATTTTTTTATCATTATTAACATAGATGCCTTTTGTATCGAAAATCGTGACCCAGAGAAAGTTACTCACAAGGCCATTCAGGCGGTAAAAAAACAATGTTTTTACGAAGTATGTATGCAGAAGAAACTAAATTAAATGTTATTTAAAACGTGCAAATGAACTGAATTCCTTACTTAGTTTAAACAAAAATACATATGTAAATATATTTTATAAAAACTAAACTAAAATGCGTTTTTAAAAAGTTAGAAAAGACTAGGTATAAAATAAAGAAGTTTAAAAACAAATCGAGTTTAAAATAGTTGTAAAAAAAGCAGTTTTAAAGTAGATGGAAATAAATACATACATTTTATTGCAGTTGCAAAAAAAGTAATTTCAATGTTCTTTCTTTCAAATATATTTGAAAGTGGTTGAAATCAAATGCAGAGTCGGATAATTGACTTGCTCCTAGGACATCGCCATGTTAAAAAAGTTAGTTGATGACAAGAAAATAGAATGAATTTAAACCACTTCTGGCTAGAAAAAAATTGCTTTTAAAGTACTTTGATTTCCGACAGGGTATATACGCAGAGCGCATACATAGATATACGTCATCTCTTTCACCCACTCATCCCAGCTAACCAAAAAAAGAGCGTTCTGAAATAAGGATCCGAAAGGATTATTTATGAGCTTTTTTTGGATGTTTTATGTAAACTTCAAGAAATGCACCTTTTTCTGATGGTTTTTGGAGTGTTATGGCCTTGTTACACGTAACGAGTAGAGCGGCGAGACAGTGACTCGGCCGAGTGCTCGTTTCGTTTAAACAGTAAGGCGAGTAATGAACCGAGTCAGTGGGCGAGTATAGTGGCGAGAGAGTCACTAGAATCACATTTTGTTTACTAGGCCGAGTGCTTCTTTTTTCTTCACTCTTTTGCCCCTTCTGAGCTAATCACTGACTCGCTCGTTGCATGTGAACACGCGTTCGGTCTTCACTCGCCACTCGGTCGATTTTTATGTTGTTTATTTAGTTTCAATTGCATTTTGCATTGTGAAAGAATTGAAATGGCAAATAAGTGGAATTATGATACAACTGTGAAATTTATTCAAAATTATAAATTGCACCAATGCTTGTGGAATTTTTCATCTGCGGATTATAAAACAAACACAAACGTGAGGCTGCACTTCTTGCCATAGTCATATTCATGCGCAAAAACGCCCTGAATTCTTCAGGATCTTCTGATTCCAATTCTCTAAAGAGGGTATTTGTTGCACCAAAGCGGATCGCCTCAATATCCACGGTCTTGTCCACACTCTATTATTTTCTGCTTCCAATAAATCCCACAACTCTTTTATGAGATGCGGTAGAACTTCATTAAAAACTCTTTTAAAATGTCTTTTTCTACCAAACATTGTAAATAAAACTTTGAAAAACTTCACTGTCTAACTAGATGAACAAAATACGTGTAATCCTCTACTCGCCAACGCAACTCTCTCGACCGAGTATCATACTCGGCCAGAATACTGTCTCGCCACTGTACTCGTTACGTGTAACAAGGCCATTAGCGTTCATCTAACGGAATTAAAAAAAATTTGATGCAGCGTCTTTTGAAGAGAACTTAAAATTATCAGTTTAAAGTCAATTCTTGAGGAGTTCACACGTTATTAAAAAGACGTGAATAATTATATTATATTATATAGAGAAGATTAAAAACTCTACAGATTTGGCGCAGCAATTGGTAATTTTTCTTTTTATTGGTATTGCAATAGTTGCATATAAACTATTTAGGTATCTATTGTTATTGTGTCATTTACAGGAAGAGGATTTTTTTAAAACTTCAGTCACTAGCCCACCAAAATTTGTACGTGAGTGCTGGAAGCGGGTGTTTGATGAGGAGTTTCAAAGTCATTCTCCTGGAGAGGTACTTCATCAAAAAAGTCACTTCGGGTTTAAAGTTTGACAATCGCCATACGAGGTACATATATACACATAAGGAATTAGCTTCTAAGATTTATTGGAAAACCTTTTTTTAAGGTGCTTTCAACCGTCGTTTTTCTGTTGAACAAAAGGAATTTGAGGCAGTATCAATTAAATGGTTTCAAACGGCTTCTGATCGCTGTAAGAAATGCTGAGGGGCCATTTTTGACATCATGTTATGTTCATTCCATTTAATGTTGTTAAAAGCTTTATTTTTGTTTAAGTACTATGGGGACTATTTAGAATTAACGTTTTAACTTCACAGGATGATTTTATTTTAATTTTTGAAGTCATAAATTTTGGTTTTCGTAACCTAAAATTTCCAATGATCTTTTCTTAAACAATTTTTCCTAGAAATGGTTGCACTTTATTTTTGATTTTATGCATTTATTCATATATACATACACATATATGTATGTAGAATACATATGTATTTATGTTATAAATCTTAGTTATAACTCATTATATGTTAATAAAAAACAGTATTCATCAAATTAAAATTGAAAATGAAACATTAAAAGAAAGTATTTTTATTCCATTCAAAAAAGTCGCCAACGCACCATCAAACAATACTCAAATATGACTCCAAAAAGACTCCAATAAACCATCAAAAAAGACCCAAGAAATGCTCAAATAAGACTCCAAAAAGACTGCTGGAAACGTTCAATTAGGGCTCCGAAAGAGCTCAAAATTCACTGAAAATGAGTCATAAAACGCACCGAATTCATCGGATTTGGAGTCTTTTTGGAGTCATTCCTTAGACTCCTTTCAGCGTGCCCGCGTAGAACGAAAAATCGCTCATTAAGAGCTCCAAAAAGAGCTCATTTATGAAGGAAATGCTCCGATATAAGAAGGTTTTCTGCTCATAAAAGAGTCTTTTAGGATGCTTTTTGTTAGCTGGGATTGTTCGTTAACTCACAACGAAAGAGCGCGTACAAATCACACACACACATACCAACTTTGCAAAATGAATTAAAAAGGGCGGTGCTTACAGGTCAAGTTTGCAGCCACACGTGAAAAAAGAAACGCAAATATATTGACCGGTATATACAGCTTGTACATAGTATTCTACTTTTCCCACAAGCAGTTTTTTATTGGCACCTTCTCAACCCTTTTCTCATTTAAATATTTTTTTTTGTGCATTATCGTGCCTCAAATCGTCAATACGTATTTAATCTTAAAATCAACTTACAATTATTTTACGCATTTTTGAAAGTCAACTCATTTATTTTCCGTTTATTGGAACGTTCTTTATATACATACATATATACAAGCCCTTACATGGAACCCAGTATTCTCGAAACTCTTTTATACAGGTTGTTAATAATAAAAATATTATTATACATAAAATAGTTAATTTTATTGATAATGAAAATATTTCATTTAATGCTAGTGATGTAACATAAATAAATAAAACTAATATTCCTCCTAAAAAAATTAAGAATAAGATATAAGAAAATCAAAATGTTTTTACTATTATTCCTGTTAATAAACAAATTTGAATTGTTTGTAATAGTAATATTAATCCTATTGCTAATGGATGATTTATTTGAATAAAAATAAATCTTGAAATTATAGTTAAAATATATAATATTAATTGTATAATATCAGGAGGTAGTTTATTTTAAAATATTAATTTTGGAGATTAATGATAAAGTTATTCTTTTCTCTTGAAGTTTTAAAAGATAAATTCTTATTTTTGATTTGCAAGACCAATGTTTTTATTAAACTATTAAAACTAATGATAATAATTTTATATTGAGGATTACCTTGTTTTTTATTTTTAATAGGAATTTTTGTTTTTGTATCAAGTCGAAAACATTTATTATCTATACTTTTAAGATTAGAATATATTGTGTTAAGTCTTTTTTTTTTATTATTTATTTATTTAAATTTAATAGATTATAATAGATTTTTTAGAATACTATTTTTAGTTTTTAGAGTTTGTGAGGGAGCTTTAGGTCTCTCAATTTTAGTTTCAATAATTCGTACTCATGGAAATGATTATTATCAATCTTTTAATATTTTACAATGTTAAAATTTATTTTAATATTAATTTTTATTTTTCCTATTTGTTTTATTAATAATTCATTTTGAATGGTACAAAATTTACTATTTTTTTTACTTTTGGGTTTATTTTAATGAATTTTTGTACTAATTATTTTGTAAATATTTCTTATTTTTTGGGTTATGATTTAATTTCCTATGGTTAAATTTTATTAAGATTATGAATTTGTACTCTTATAATTATTGCTAGAGAATCTATTAATAAATTAAATAATTATAGTAATTTATTTTTATTTAATGTTTTAATACTTTTCTTATTTTTAATTTTAAGTTTTAGTAGAATAAATTTATTTATATTTTATTTATTTTTTGAAAGTAGATTAATCCCTACATTATTTTTAATTTTAGGTTGAGGTTATCAACCTGAACGTTTACAAGCTGGGGTGTATTTATTATTTTATACATTATTAGTTTCTTTACCTATATTATTGGGAATTTTTTATTTATATAATAATTTTATAACATTAAATTATTTTTTAATAAGTAATTATATATTAAATTATGATTTATTATATTTATCAATAATTTTAGCTTTTTTAGTTAAAATACCTATATTTTTAGTTCATTTATGATTACCTAAAGCTCATGTTGAAGCACCTGTTTCTGGATCTATAATTTTAGCAGGGATTATATTAAAATTAGGGGGGTATGGGTTAGTGCGAATTTTTTCATTTCTTCAATTTAGTGGTTTAAAATACAATTATATTTGAATTAGAATTAGATTAATTGGAGGTGTTTTAATTAGATTAGTTTGTTTACGTCAAACTGATTTAAAGGCTTTAATTGCTTATTCATCTGTTGCCCATATAGGAATTATTTTAAGAGGATTAATAACTTTAACTTATTGAGGATTTTGTGGCTCATATGTTTTAATAATTGCTCATGGATTATGTTCTTCTGGTTTATTTTGTTTAGCTAATATTACATATGAACGATTAGGAAGTCGTAGTTTATTAATTAATAAAGGGTTATTAAATTTTATACCTTCTATGACTTTATGGTGATTTTTATTAAGTTCTTGTAATATGGCAGCACCACCTTCATTAAATTTATTAGGAGAAATTTCTTTATTAAATAGAATTGTAAGTTGATCTTGATTAACTATAATTTCTTTATCTTTTTTATCTTTTTTTAGTGCAGCTTATACTTTATATTTGTATGCTTATAGTCAACATGGAAAAATATTTTCTGGAGTTTATTCATTTAGAAGAGGAAAAATTCGAGAATTTTTTTTATTATTTTTACATTGATTTCCTTTAAATTTATTAATTTTAAAAAGAGATATTTGTATATTTTGGCTTTAATTTAAATAGTTTATTATAAAATGTTGATTTGTGGTATCAATGATATGATTTTTATCATTTTAAATTGTGAAAAATAATTTATCAATTTGTAGAATTATATTTTTAATTTTAATTATATCTAGATTAAAAAATTTTTTTTTATCTATATTTTTTTTAATAAATGATTTAGTTTATTTTTTTGAATGAGAAGTTATTAGATTAAATTCTGTAATAATTGTAATAACTTTTTTATTTGATTGAATAAGTTTCTTATTTATATCCTTTGTTTTATTAATTTCTTCTTTAGTAATTTATTATAGAAAAGAATATATAATAGGTGATTTAAATATTAATCGGTTTATTATATTGGTTCTTATATTTGTTATATCAATAATATTATTAATTATTAGTCCTAATTTAATTAGAATTTTATTAGGTTGAGATGGATTAGGTTTAATTTCTTATTGTTTAGTAATTTATTTTCAAAATATTAAATCATATAATGCAGGAATGTTAACTGCTGTATCGTATTGGAGATGTTGCTTTTTTACTTGCTATTGCTTGAATATTAAATTTTGGAAGTTGAAATTATGTTTTTTATTTGGAATTAATAAAAAATAGATTTGAAATAGAAATTATTGGGGGTTTAATAGTATTAGCAGCAATAACTAAAAGTGCTCAAATTCCTTTTTCTTCTTGATTACCTGCTGCAATAGCAGCCCCTACTCCAGTTTCAGCATTAGTTCATTCTTCAACTCTTGTAACAGCGGGAGTTTATTTATTAATTCGTTTTAATATTTTATTATGTAATAATTGATTAGGCCAAATTCTTTTATTATTATCTGGTTTAACAATATTTATAGCTGGGTTGGGTGCTAATTTTGAATTTGATTTAAAAAAAATTATTGCTCTTTCTACTTTAAGTCAATTGGGTTTAATGATAAGAATTTTATCTATGGGTTATTATAAATTAGCATGTTTTCATTTATTAACTCATGCTTTATTTAAGCCTTTATTATTTATATGTGCTGGG
The DNA here is from genome assembly GCA_963971545.1 of Philophylla caesio. Taxonomy (NCBI): domain Eukaryota; kingdom Metazoa; phylum Arthropoda; class Insecta; order Diptera; family Tephritidae; genus Philophylla; species Philophylla caesio. Next base: position 9,450,495 of record OZ020605.1, read on the forward strand.
GCAATTATTCATAATATAAATAATTCTCAAGATATTCGTTTAATAGGAGGGTTAAGATTTTATATACCTTTAACAAGAGTTTGTTTTAATGTAGCAAATTTAGCTTTATGCGGTATGCCTTTTTTAGCTGGATTTTATTCTAAGGATATAATTTTAGAAATTGTTTGTTTAAGTTATTTAAATATTTTTAGATTTTTTTTATTTTTTGTTTCTACAGGTTTCACTGTTTGTTATTCTTTTCGGTTAATTTATTATGCAACAACAGGTGAATTAAATTGTAGATCTTTAAATATATTAAATGATGAAAGATGAATTATGCTTCGCGGTATAAGAGGTTTATTATTTATAAGAATTATTGGTGGTAGAATTTTAAGATGATTAATTTTTCCTACTCCTTATATAATTTGTTTACCAATTTATATAAAATTATTAACATTAATAGTATGTATTTTAGGAGGAATTTTAGGTTATTTAATTTCTAATGTTTCTTTATTTTATTTAAATAAATCATTAAGTAATTATTTAATAATTTATTTTTTTGGATCTACATATATGATTTATGCCTTATATTTCTACATATGGTATTATTAAGTATCCTTTAATTTTAGGTAATATTTTAGATAAATCATTTGATCAGGGTTGATCTGAATATATAGGGGGTCAAAATTTGTATAATAAATTTGTAAATTATTCTCAACAAATTTATATATTTCATAATAATAGTTTAAAAATTTATCTTTTATTATTTGTATTGTGGATTATTTTTTTATTTAATTTTTTTTTATTTTATTCAAGTAGCTTAAGATTAGAGTATAACATTGAAGATGTTAGGGTAATTATATAATTTTTGAATATAGTGAATTTAATTTAGTAATTTATAAAATATAATATATTTATTTTTACAATGAAAATGTAATGTTTTAAATTAAACTATATAAACATAGAAGTATAAATGGAATTTAACCATTAAAAGATAAAAGTTAGCAGCTTTTTCTTGATCTTCATACTTCCTTAATTGGAATTTTTATTCAATATTATCATTAACAATGATAGGCCTCTTTTTGGCTTCAATTAATATAAATTTTTAGAATAAGGGTAATATTACCTAAAATTAGGTCGAAACTAATTGCAATAAATCGCTTCATATTCAAGGTAGATTAAATATCAATACTTTTTGAATGCAAATCAAATGTTATAATTAACTACAACCCTATTAATTAGATCAATTTAGTATACCTTGATTTCATTCATGATATAATCCAATAATTAAAATAATAATAAAAATAATAGAAGTTAAAGATCATATTATAATATTTGATATTTTAATAATTAAAATTATTGGAAGAATAAGTGCAATTTCTACATCAAAAATTAAAAAAATAATTGTAATTAAAAAAAATCGAAGAGAAAAAGGTAATCGAGAAGATGATTTAGGATCAAAGCCACATTCAAATGGTGAGCATTTTTCTCGATCTGTTAAGGTTTTTTTTGATAAAATAGATGCTAAAATTATTACAATATTTGAAATTAAAATTAAAGTTAATGTTATAATACTAATTGAAAAAATTATCTATACTACTAGTTAGTAGTCCTTATGATTGGAAGTCAAATATACTAATATACTATATAGATAATTAATTAACCTCCTCATCAATAAATTGATACATATAAAAATAATCAAACAATATCAACGAAGTGTCAGTATCATGCAGCTGCTTCAAATCCAAAATGATGTCTTTTAGAAAATGATTATTAATATGTCGAATTAAACATACTAAAAGAAAAGAAGTTCCAATTAATACATGAATTCCGTGAAATCCTGTTGCTATATAAAAAGTAGATCCATAAATAGAATCAGCAATTGTAAATGGAGCTTCAATGTATTCATAAGCTTGAAGAATTGAAAAATAAATTTCTAATAAAACTGTAAAAAATAATCCTTGTGTTGTTTGTCAGTGATTATTTTCTATTAAACTATGATGGGCTCATGTAACAGTTACTCCTGAAGCTAATAAAATTGCAGTATTTAATAAAGGAATTTGGAATGGATTAAATGATTTAATTCCTATTGGAGGTCATAATGCTCCTAATTCAATAGCGGGGGATAAGCTACTATGAAAAAATGCTGAAAAAAATGAAACAAAAAAAAAATTTCTGATAAAATAAATAAAATTATTCCTCAACGTAATCCTGTAGTTACTGAAAATGTATGAAGTCCTTGAAAAGTACTTTCTCGTACAACATCTCGTCATCATTGATAAACTGTTAAAATAGTAATAATATTTCCTAGTAAAAATAGTGAATTATCATATTGGTGGAATCATTTTACTAATCCTGAAACGGTTGTTATAGCTCCAATTGCTCCTGTTAAAGGTCATGGGCTATAATCTACTAAATGAAAAGGGTGATTAGCTTGTGTTGACATTAATTTACTTCTCTAGAGTATAAAGTTCTTAATACAGCAAATACATATGATTGAATAATAGCTACAGCTGATTCAAGAATTAATAAAGCAATTTGACCAATAATTAATAATGAAATGATAAAATATGATAGAGAAGGCCCAGTATTTCCTAAAAGAGTTAATAATAAGTGACCTGCAATTATGTATATTAGCTGCTAGTCGAACAGCTAAGGTTCCTGGTCGAATTACATTTCTAATAGTTTCAATACATACTATAAAAGGTATTAAAATTGCAGGTGTTCCTTGAGGCACTAAGTGTGCAAATATATGTTGAGTATAATAAATTCAACCATAAATTATAAAACATAATCATAATGGAAGTGCTAATGATAATGTTAATGTTAAATGACTTGTTCTTGTAAAAATATATGGAAATAATCCTATAAAATTATTAAAAAGAATTAATGAGAATAATGAAACAAAAATAAAAGTAGAACCAGAATGACCTGTATGTCCTAATAATGTTTTAAATTCTTTGTGTAGTGTTATTAAAATAGAATTTCATATAATATGATAACGTGATGGTATTAATCAATAAATTGATGGAATTAATAATACTCCTAAAAATGAACTTATTCAATTAAGTGATAAATTAAAAATACTTGATGATGGATCAAATACTGAAAATAAATTTGTTATCATTTTCAATTAAAGGAATTTTTATTTATTTTTTTTTAAATATTAGATTTAGGTGATTTAGGAATTAATGAAAAATAATTTATAATTCTGAATAAAATAAAAGTTATTGAAAAAATAATAAATAAACTTAGTCAACCGATTGGGGCTATTTGTGGAATTAAAAAATATTAAATAAAATTAATAATTTTAGTTTGACATACTAATGTTATATTTTAACTAATTTTTTATTTCATTAGAAGTAATTGCTAATTTACTATAGAGTGGTTTAAGAGACCAATACTTGCTTTCAGTCATCTAATGATGAATTATTTCTACAAGTAATTCATTTAATGAAATAATTTACAAGAATTCTTTCGATTACAATTGGTATAAATCTATGATTAGCTCCACAAATTTCAGAACATTGACCATAAAATAGTCCTGGTCGATTAATTAAGAAATTTGTTTGATTTAATCGACCAGGAGTTCCATCAACTTTTACTCCAAGAGATGGAATTGTTCAAGAATGAATTACATCTGCAGCTGTTATTAAAATACGGATTTGTGAATTTATTGGTAAAATAACTCGATTATCAACGTCTAATAATCGAAATCCATCGATGTTTAATTCATTTGTTGGGATTATATATGAATCAAATTCAACATTTAAAAAATCTGAATATTCATAACTTCAATATCATTGATGTCCAATAGCTTTTAAAGTTACTGATGGTTCATTAATTTCATCTAATAAGTATAATAAACGACGGGATGGAAATGCAAAAAATAATAATACAATAGCAGGAAGAATTGTTCAGATTATTTCAATAGTTTGTCCATGTAATAAATTTCGGTTTGTATAATTATTAAAAAATAATATAAATATTAAATAACCCACTAAAGTTGTAATTATTACTAAAATTATTAAAGCATAATCATGAAAAAATGTTAATTGTTCTATAAGAGGGGAGGCACTATCTTGAAGGCCAAGAGAAGCTCATGTTGTCATTAATTTCTAATAAAAGTAAAATACTTTATTTATGAAGCTTAAATCCATGGCACTAATCTGCCATATTAGAAATTAATTAAAATAGGTAATTCGGAATATCTGTGTTCAGATGGAGGTGTATTTTGTAATCATTCAATTGAAGAAGATAAATGTATAGGATAAATTACTTGACGTTGTAAAATTAAACTTTCTCAAATAATAAATAAAAAAAATAAAATTCCTAATAATGAAATAGAAGAACCAATAGTTGAGATAACATTTCATATTGTATAAGCATCTGGATAATCTGAATAACGTCGAGGTATTCCTGCTAATCCTAAGAAGTGTTGTGGAAAAAATGTTAAATTGACTCCAATAAATATAATAATAAATTGACTTTTTAATCATTTAGGATTTAATATTAATCCTGTAAATAAAGGGTATCAATGAATAAATCCTGATATAATTGCAAATACTGCTCCTATTGATAAAACGTAATGAAAGTGAGCTACTACGTAATAAGTATCATGAAGAATAATATCTACTGATGAATTAGCTAAAATTACTCCTGTTAATCCTCCTACTGTAAATAAAAATACAAATCCTAAAGCTCATAATATGGCAGGAGAATTATTTAATTGTGTTCCATGTAAAGTAGCAAGTCAACTAAAAATTTTAATACCTGTTGGTACTGCAATAATTATTGTCGCTGAAGTAAAATAAGCTCGAGTATCTACATCTATACCTACTGTAAATATATGATGAGCTCATACAATAAATCCTAATAGACCAATTGCTAATATTGCATAAATTATACCTAGAGAACCAAATGTTTCTTTTTTTCCTGATTCTTGACTAATAATATGTGAAATTATTCCAAATCCTGGTAAAATTAAAATATAAACTTCTGGATGACCAAAAAATCAAAATAAATGTTGATATAAAATAGGATCTCCTCCTCCAGCGGGGTCAAAAAATGATGTATTTAAATTTCGATCTGTTAATAATATAGTAATAGCTCCAGCTAAAACTGGTAAAGATAAAAGTAGTAATAATGCTGTTAATACAACAGATCAAACAAATAAAGGTATTCGATCAAATGTAATACCAGTAGATCGTATATTAATAACTGTTGTAATAAAATTTACTGCTCCTAAAATTGAAGAAATACCTGCTAAATGTAAAGAAAAAATAGCTAAATCAACAGATGCTCCTCCATGTGCAATAATTGATGATAAAGGTGGGTAAACAGTTCATCCTGTTCCAGCCCCATTTTCTACTATACTTCTTACTAATAATAATGTTATTGATGGAGGTAATAATCAAAAACTTATATTGTTTATTCGAGGGAATGCTATATCTGGGGCTCCTAATATTAAAGGAACTAATCAATTTCCAAACCCTCCAATTATAATTGGTATTACTATAAAAAAAATTATTACAAATGCATGAGCTGTTACAGATATAAAGTACCAATATCTTTATGATTTGTTGAAAATAACCATTGTTGCGATTAAATGGCTGAAATTTAGGCGATAGACTGTAAATCTATATATAAGAATTCATTATTTTTAATCAATAAAATATAGATTAGGCTTTATAGTCAATAATGATATTAGACTGCAATTCTAAAGGAGTAATATTTTACTAAGGCTTAAAAGATTTAACTCATATTTATAATTTTGAAGACTATTAGTTTATTTAACTTAAAGCCTTAAGTATTAAATAATTGAATAAACAATAGAAATTAAAATTAAACTACATGTTGAAATAAAAGAAAGTGATAGTATACATTTAAATGTAAAATTATTAATTTGTAAACTATTAATTCAATTATTTTCATAATAATTTAGTATAAAAGCTGCAAAACATAATCGTAAATAAAAAAATAGTGTAATTAATGTTATTACAGTTATAATTGATATTAAAATGTATTGATTATTAAAAATTAATAATTGAATTACTAGTCATTTTGGTAAAAATCCAATAAATGGAGGAAGTCCACCTAATGAAAGTAAATTAAAAAATAACATAAATTTTAAAATTTTTGAATTTAAAAATATATTGAATAATTGATTTATATGATAAATTTTAAAATTATTGAATATAAATGTTAATCTAAAAGATAAAAATGTATAAAAATAAAAATAAGTTATTCATATTAATTCATTTGTTTGTATGGCTTGTAATATTCATCCTAAATGATTAATTGATGAAAATGCTATTAATTTTCGTAAAGATGTTTGATTAAGTCCTCCTAAAGAACCAACACTAATTGAAATAATAATTACAAAAATTGATAAATTATTTTGAGGAATATAAGAAATTAATGTAAGAGGAGCAATTTTGTGTCATGTTATTAAAATTAATCCATTTATTCAGGATAATCCTTCTACTACATTTGGAAATCAAAAATGGAATGGAGCAGCTCCTCTTTTTAATAATAAAGAAGAATAAATAATTAAATTATTTAATATTAAATTATATTTAATTATTGGAAAATAATTTAAATATAAAATAATAATAGCAAATAATAAAACAGCAGAAGCTAATGCTTGAGTTAAAAAATACTTTAAAGATGCTTCTGTTGATATTAAATTATTATCTCTTATTAGGAGGATAAAAGATAACAAATTAATTTCTAAGCCTATTCAAGCACCCAATCAAGAATTAGATGATACTGTAATTATTGTACCTAAAATTAAGATAAAAAAAATATAATTTTAGCAGAATTATTAAAAATTAAAAAAAAAAAAAGGATTGGAACCTTTATAAATGGGGTATGAACCCAGTAGCTTTATTAGCTTATCTTTTTATATTTTAGTGTATGATGCACGAAAGTTTTTGATACTTTTAGAAATAGTTTAATTCTATTAAATATAAATTATGGCCTGATATTAATGAATGTAATTTTATTACATTATTTACCCTATCAAGGTAATCCTTTTATCAGGCAATTCATTAATTAAAAAAATGAAATAAGTTGTTTTCAACTAAAAAGTTGAATAGAAAAAGTATCAAAAATGAAATAAGTTGTTTTCAACTAAAAAGTATCTAAAAGTCAATAAAATCATCATTATTTCACCAATTTTTTTTTTTTTTTTTTTATTATTTTTTTAATAAATTAAATATATTATTTAATTATATATTTAATTTATAATTAAATAATTAAATTAAGTAAATATAAAATTAAATTAAATTAGATAATATTAAATGCCAATATAGATATTTCCGAGAGTTAAAAACACAACTTTATTATAGATATATAGATGAATATAAAAAAGTTATTTTTAACATATATTTATATAAATTTCGAACGTCATATTATATTATATATATATAAATGTATATATACCGTGCTGGATCTATGAATTTAGGGGTTTTTTTGAATAAATTAATAGGCATATATTAATTAATTAAATATTTATATACGTATATATATTTATTAATTTAAACTTAGTATAGAAGAAATTTTCGTGATTAAAAATAATTTTATAGTTTTATATACATATATGTACATACATATAAAAATATATTTATATATGTATATAAATTATTTAGTGAAAAAAAAAATAAATAAAAATTGGTGAAATAATGATGATTTAATTGATTTTTATATTATAAATTTTAAAAATTTAATATTTATGTATTTTTATTTAAAATAATTTTATTTTTTTTTAAATATTTTCAAAAAAAATTGTTTTTTTTTAATTATAATTAATGAATATTTATAAATAATTTTTAAAAATTTAATTTTTAAAAATTAATGAAATAATGATGATTTAATTGATTTTTATGTTATAAATTTTAAAAATTTAATATTTATGTATTTTTATTTAAAATAATTTTTTTAAAAATATTTTCAAAAAATGTTTTTTTAATTATAATTAATGAATATTTATAAATAATTTTTAAAAATTTAATTTTTTAAGAAAATAAATTATTAAATTTTAAAATTTAATATTTATAATATTATTTATTTATTATTTTTTTTTATTATAATTAATTATTTAATTAATTATTTATTTATAATTATTTATTTTATAATTAAAATTTAAATTTTATATAAAATGAAATTAAAATTTTCATAAAAAATAAAAATAAGTAAAATTTGATTAGGGGAATCAATTTACTGGCTATGAGGAAATACTAATGGTTTTTATTTAATAAGATTATTATTTTTACTTTTTTTTAATTATAAAATATTATTAATATAAATATTAATTTATATAGTTTTTATTATTTTATAAAAATTTTTTATATTATTAATTTTAAAATCAATTAAATTTTAATGTTAATAAAAAGTAATTTTTTTTTAATTATTAATAAATTTTATTTATTATTAAAAATTAAATATTTATAATAATATTTATATAATTATAATTATAATTATAAAATTATAATTAATTATTTAATTAATTATTAATTTTAATTTATTTATTGAATAATTATAATTTAAATTTTATATAAAATAGAATTTTTTTTCTAATAAAATAAAAATAAGTAAAATTTGATTAGGAATTAATTTATTAAATATGAGGAAATATTAATGATTTTTATTTAATAATACATATATTATTTTTATTTTTTTTAATTATACATTATTAATATAAATATTAATTTATATAATTTATTTTATAATAAAAAAAATTTTTTTTATTATTAATTTTAAAATTAATTAAATTTTATGATTAATAAAAATATATAAATTTTTAAAAATTGTTAATAAAATTTTATATAAGTACATATGACGAAAAGTTAAAATTTTAATATCTATAATAATATTTATATAATTAATATATGTATAAATACTTATTAATTTTATTTATATTTAATTTTATTTTTATATTTTTTTATTTAATAATTATTATTAAAATTAAATTTTGTATTTAAATTAAATTAAATTTTAATTTTTTTGTTTTAATATTAAAGTTTTATTTTGGCTTAAAATTTTGTTATTGATTTATTTTATATGTAAGTTATTGCATGAGTTTATATTTATTTTAATAATAAATATATTTTATTATAATCTCAGTAAATAATTTTATTAATTAAGGAAACTTATAAATAGTAATTTCATTAAGTATTAGCTAAATTTGTGCCAGCAGCCGCGGTTACACAAATAATACAAATAAAAATTTTTTAATGTAAGTTAAATTTTATTATAATAAAATATAAATAAATTTATTAGGTGAAATTTTTAAATTTTAAGATTTTTATTTAAATGGTATTAAAGCTTGAAAATTTTATTAATAAACTAGGATTAGATACCCTATTATTTAAAATGTAAATATTAAACATTAAGGTAGTATTAGTTATGTTCTTGAAACTTAAAAAATTTGGCGGTATTTTAGTCTATTCAGAGGAACCTGTCCTTTAATTGATAATCCACGATGTACCTCACTTAAATTTGTTTTCAGTTTATATACCGTCGTTATCAGAATATTTTATTAGAATAATAATTTTCTATAATTTATATTAAAATGTATATCAGATCAAGGTGTAGCTTATATTTAAGTAGAGATGGGTTACAATAAAAATATTTAGATGAATCTAAATTTTAAATGTTTAGTGAAAGTGAATTTGATAGTAAAATTTTAAAGATTAAAAATTTGATTGTAGCTCTAAAATATGTACACATCGCCCGTCGCTCTTATTATTAAGATAAGATAAGTCGTAACATAGTAGATGTGCCGGAAGGTGTATCTAGAATGACAATTTAAAGCTTATTTAGTAAAGTATTTCATTTACATTGAAAAGGTTTTTGTGCAAATCAATATAAATTGATAATTAATATTTATTTATTATTATTATTTATGTATTTATTTATTTATAATTTATTAAAAATAATTATATAATTTTAGTGTTTTAGTAATTTTTAATGAAAAAATAATATTAATAATAGTTCATTAACTATTGTAAAAGGTTATTGATATAATTGAAAAATTTTTATTTTAAAAGAAAATTTAATTTATTGTACCTTGTGTGTCAGGGTTTATTAAATAATTAATAAATATTTATTAATCTCGATTTTATAAGAGTTAATAATTTATAAAAGTTAATGTATCAAAATTATTTTAAATAAATTATTAGAAATGAAATGTTATTCGTTTATAAAGGTATCTAGTTTTTTTAGAAATAAATTTAATTTACAAGATTTTAATTTTTATTTTTTTTTTATAAAATAAAAATTTATTATTTTGAATATTTTAAGGGATAAGCTTTAAAATAAATTATTAAAAATTAATAATTATTATTAAAAATGTATGTATAGAATTAGCAATCATTTATAAGTTTGTTATAAATTATTTTATTATATTATTATTTATTTATGTTTTAATTATTTTATAAAAATTTTTATTTAAATAAAAATTGTTAATTAATAATGATAAAATTAGCATATTTTATTGTAAAAATAATTTAAATTGGTAAGTTTATATAAAGAATTCGGCAAATTTTATTCTCGCCTGTTTAACAAAAACATGTCTTTCTGTATTATATAAAAAGTCTAACCTGCCCACTGAATTTATTTAAATGGCCGCAGTATTTTAACTGTGCAAAGGTAGCATAATCATTAGTCTTTTAATTGAAGGCTGGTATGAATGGTTGGACGAAGTATAATCTGTTTCATTTAAATTTATTATTGAATTTTATATTTTAGTTAAAAAGCTAAAATTTTTTTTAAAGACGAGAAGACCCTATAAATCTTTATATTTTTTAGTAATTAAATTTTATTGGTTTATTTTATTTTTATATTATATAATATTTTGTTGGGGTGATATTAAAATTTAATAAACTTTTAATTTTATAAAATCATTTATTTATGATTTATTGATCCGTTAATAACGATTATAAGATTAAGTTACTTTAGGGATAACAGCGTAATTTTTTTGGAGAGTTCTTATTGATAAAAAAGTTTGCGACCTCGATGTTGGATTAAGATATATTTTAGGTGTAGTTGCTTAAAAATAAAGTCTGTTCGACTTTTAAATTCTTACATGATCTGAGTTCAGACCGGCGTAAGCCAGGTTGGTTTCTATCTTTAAAAAATATTAATATTTTAGTACGAAAGGACCAAATATTAGAATTATAAAATTTTATTTATTGAATATTATTAATATACTATTTTGGCAGATTAGTGCTATAAATTTAGAATTTATTTATGTAATTTTTATTACAAATAGTACTTGTTTTTTATAGAATATATTTTATTTTTTGTTAGTAGAATAATTTTAGTAGTTTGTGTTTTAGTTAGAGTAGCTTTTTTAACTTTATTAGAACTTAAAGTATAAGGTTATATTCAGATTCGTAAAGGACCTAATAAAGTTGGTTTAATAGGAATTCCTCAACCTTTTTGTGATGCAATTAAATTATTTACTAAGGAACAAACTTATCCAATTTTATCAAATTATATTTCTTATTATTTTTCTCCTATTTTTTCTTTATTTATTTCTTTATTAGTTTGATTATGTATACCTTTATTTGTAAAATTATTTTCTTTTAATTTAGGTTTATTATTTTTTTTATGTTGTACTAGTATAGGTGTTTATACAGTTATAATTGCTGGTTGATCTTCTAATTCTAATTATGCATTATTAGGTGGATTACGAGCTGTGGCTCAAACTATTTCTTATGAAGTTAGAATAGCTTTAATTTTATTATCCTTTATTTTTCTTATTGGTAGTTATAATATATTAGATTTTTTTTATTATCAAAATTATATATGATTTATTATTATTTTATTTCCTATAAGACTTGTTTGATTTTGTATTTGTTTAGCTGAAACTAATCGAACTTCTTTTGATTTTGCTGAAGGTGAATCTGAATTAGTTTCTGGATTTAATGTAGAATATAGAAGAGGAGGATTTGCTCTTATTTTTTTAGCTGAATATGCTAGAATTTTATTTATGAGAATATTATTTTGTGTAATTTTTTTAGGCTGTGATTTATTTAATTTAATAATTTATATTAAATTAACTTTTATTTCTTTTGTATTTATTTGAACACGTGGAACTTTACCTCGATATCGTTAATATATTTAGCTTGAAAATGTTTTTTACCTTTTTCTTTAAATTATTTATTATTTTTTATTGCTTTTAAGTTATTATTGTTTTATTTTATATTGTCAATTTTTTTTAGTAAAGTTAATAGAAATTTTAATTTCTATCTTATGTTTTCAAAACATAAGCTTATTCAAGCTCATTAACTAATTAATTAATTAAATTATCTCATCATTTATTGATTAATGGATTTAAAATATAATATAAAAAATAAATTACTGTTAAAATTTGTCCAACTAATACATAAGGATCTTCTACAGGACGAGCTCCAATTCATGTTAATAAAATTACTGTAACTGTTATAGTTCAAAATAAAATTTTATTAATTTGATAAAATTGAATACCTCGGAATTTTCTTAAATGATAAAATGGTAAAATAGCTAAAATTGCAATTGATAAAACTAAAGCAATAACTCCTCCTAATTTATTAGGAATAGAACGTAAAATAGCATAAGCAAATAAAAAATATCATTCTGGTTGGATGTGAATTGGTGTAACTAAAGGATTTGCTGGGATAAAATTATCTGGATCACCTAGTAAATAAGGATTGATTAATGTTAATAATAATAGACATTTAATTATAATAATAAATCCCACAATATCTTTAAAAGAAAAATATGGATGGAAAGGGATTTTATCAATATTAGAGTTTAATCCAATTGGGTTATTAGAGCCTGTTTGATGTAAAAATATAAGATGAATTAATGTTATTGCAAGAACAATGAATGGTAAAATAAAATGGAATGTAAAAAATCGTGTTAATGTTGCATTATCTACAGCAAATCCTCCTCATACTCATTGTACTAAATCAATTCCTAAATATGGAATTGCTGATAATAAATTTGTAATAACAGTTGCTCCTCAAAAAGATATTTGACCTCAAGGTAAAACATATCCTATAAAAGCAGTTGCTATTACTAAAAATAAAATTAAAACTCCTACTAGTCATGTTGGTGTAAATAAATAAGATCCATAATATATACCTCGTCCTACATGTAAATAAATACAAATAAAGAAAAATGATGCTCCGTTTGCATGTAAGGTTCGTAATAATCA